>CM076570.1:963120837-963260034 GCA_034641835.2 Pinus albicaulis | reverse complement strand
GTAACTAAGTAAAGAAGGACTAAGATGAGGAGAAAGGTGAGCCCTGCCCGCTAGTCTCTGCTCCAAAGGTTGCCTTCAAGTTTCCCTTTGTTTTTAATCTGTTTTCTATTAGAAGTGTATCAAAGGATGGATAGTTTCAAAGTACTTACCAGATCCTAGTTTGCTTCTATGTTTTTCTTAAGTGCCTGGTCAAAGGCTGGCTAGTTTCAAAGTACTTACCAGATCCTGGGCTGCTCTTTGTTCTGCATCTGTTAAATTCCCTTTCTTTTTGTATCATCCCATTCCATAAATCAAATTTCAAAGAGATCCTTAGGCCTAGATGACTTGCCCCATAGATTACTCTTGAACCTGGTTGTTTCAATTAAATTCTCTTATGACTCCATAGCCCAATGGATTGAAAACTTGCCATCATCTTTCTTTAGAATCAAATTTTATTTTGTTCACTTGCAACTTCTCACCTTTGAACCTATTTGCATATAGATCTTTCCGTCTTAGACAGCAACTACGTTCAACCATCTGAGAAAACCAAACAAAACCCTTGGCCTTCATAACTAGCCTAATATCATCACCCTAAACTTCAAAGACAATATCCATCTTTGTACATATTGGAGAGATCCCTCTCCGGATTCAGGAGGGCTAGATCCTAGAATCCCAAAGTTGGTTGAAATGATGTTAACTCTGTGATCGGACTTTACCAATCTTGCTTGTTACAGAGACCTAACATTTCTGGCGACTCCGCTGGGGACCCTTTTCCCAGAATCCTCATATAAACATCTTAAGAGTAAAAAGAAGCCTTTCCAAGCACTACCAAAGAATGGTAATCATGATAAAACTTGTTTGAATCAGTGACAAACTAGGTCAATCCTAGGGTTCTTTTAAGTTTTTATCTAACCTTGGAAAATCAGCTAGCTTAGCCACAAGGATAGACTGTCTTTGTTTCATAACCGTAGCTAAGTTTTGAGGCAAAGCTAGGACATTATTTTAAACCACAAATATAAACAAATTCAGAAAATACCAAAAACATTTCAAATTGGTAGTAAAACACTAGTTTTGATATCTGTATACGTCTTTGATGTGTTTTACCCTATACTCTTAGACAGAGTCTGGAAAGGGCCAGGTAGCCTCTGGATCTCATCCTCTTTTCGGGGTGACATATCTGGTGAATGCCCTCCCAGTCAATCTCTGGTTAGAGTTTGTTGTGTTTTGAGATATCCTTGGAAAGGAATGTTCCACAAACACTGAGGTGGACAGTGTACTTCTGTGAAAACTCTCTGAACCTTCCACCTGGCGACTCCACCATCATGAGCAGACCTTAAGACTCTACTGGGAAGAACCCTTATCATTATTAAATCCTTCAAACTCAGTTAGAAGGCTGCAGGATTCGAATTGAGAAAACAGATCAGTTAACCGTCTAAATATTGTCATATCTGGTTGAACTTTTCTTGTTCAGATTGGGTCTAATCACATAAACATTGTGGCTCCTAAAAAGATTCATACTAGAGCCCATCCTGACCCAGATCCTCCTGAAATAGTTGATAACCCCGAAAGAATTCTTAGGAATTTTCCTAGAATACAATCCTCAACTATCTTCAGACCACCCCTAAGAGCCAATTCAGCCCCTGAAAACCTTTCAGCTTTTCATGAATCACAAATTGACTTATTGAACCCATTCAGAACTAGGTCATTTGGTGATTTAGATCAGTTAGATTATGAGCCTACCCTTTCCTATACCAAAACCAATGAAACTTTTGAGAATAGAGAATCAACACCTCCGGATTTACATTTCCTACATAATCTAGGTGTCTCTCATCCGAGATCAGCTCAGAGAGTTACTGTTGTTCCTTCCACTTCTGTTTATCTTTCATCCAACGTTCAAACCAATCCACTTCAAACCACCCCTCCACTTGTAAACCCACCCCCACCACATATCATGGCAGCATGGTATGCTCCCTTAGTCCTTCCTGTACCATTAGTCAATCTTCCACAAGATTATCAGTCCAAAATTCCATTATATGATGCTAATAATACCATAACAACATCTCAACATGTGGACAAGATGAATGACTACTTTGACAGAAATGAAATTGATAATGAATCTGTCAAAATCAGATTGTTTGCTCAAAGTTTGGGGGGTGATGTGAGAAAATGGTTTAAAGGTTTAACCCCCCATAGTATTAACGACCTTCAAGCCTTCCATCAAACATTTTTAAACAAATGGGAAGTAAGGAAAAACCCTCTCCAAGTCCTTGCTGACTATAACAATCTCCATAGGAATCATGGGGAAAGTGTACAAGCTTATTGTACCAGGTTCAATAGTGTGTATAATGCACTTTCCCCTGAACTGAAACCTCCTCAGGGATCGGCCTTAAACAAATTTCCTGAAGGGTTTGATCTAGACATGACATATTCACTCAGAGAAAGAGTCTTTGCAACCCTCGAAGATATGCAAAGAGGCGCTCTTTCTGTGGAGGTAAACCTCATGGAGAAGAGAGCAAGGATGAAAGCTGAAAAGAGAGTATCTGTTAGAGAGGAATCCACCCCTTCTACTTCGAGCTCAAAAATGGAAAGAATGATGGAAGAAATGATGAAGAAAATGAGCATTCTAGAGAGAGCACAAGCAAGTCTAAATCAAAATGCTCCTCAAAACAGAAACCAAAACCAGAATCAAAATCTTAGAAGAAATCAGCCTCCAAACAGACCCAGGGAAGATGATCAGCAGGTCATTCCTCCCTTCCATCAGAACTTTTTAAGTGAGGTTGAACAAACAGATCAAATAACAGAGGAAGATGATATAAACTTATTTGGGGTAGATGATGATGACTTTGAGGTTCATTATGATAATAAACAAGGTCTGTATACGCCTTATGATGACAGAAGAAATGATAATGAGAACAGCTATCAAAACATGGAGAATGCTGTCATAGAACCTTTAAGGGAATATGAACTCAGAAGTAAATCTAATTAACAAACCCCCAACAATAAAACCTCTGACAAACCCTCTCAAAACAGCACTGCAACCAAGTCTAAAACGATCAAACCAAAAGACAAAACGGTGGTGGTCGATTCTGGTAATGGTAAAGAGAAAGGCACTCAAAATATCGAAAAACAGAGCGCCAACGATAGTAGTACTAGCACCTCAGTTAGTACTCCTGGTAGAACAACTGTTCCAATTGTAGATAAACCAAATCAGCAAGCTGTTATTGCTGATAAAGTGGCAGCAAACAGGGCTGAAGTCAATACTTTGAAGAATCAAAACCTTTTCAGCCTAGAACAGGAAATCTCAAAGATTAAAATCTCTGTTCCTTTGACTGAGTTAGCTGCCCAGCATGTATATAGGTCTAAAATTTTGAAGGCGTTAAAAATAGAAGATAATGAAGATACTCTCAACCTTAATGATGACCAACCAGAGCTTATTTTTGGTCCAAAGATTGAAGGAAAGTTCCAAGAAGGTCTTGTCCCTCCCTTTTATGTAAGCTTAAACATTCATGATAGAATTCTGCATAATGCTATGCATGACTCAGGTGCTTCCCATAACTTAATGCCAAAAGCTGTAATGGAGAGCCTGGGTCTTGAAATTACCAGACCCTACAAAGACCTGTACTCTTTTGACTCGAGCAGAGTTAAGTGTCTAGGATTGATTAAGGATCTCTGTGTTAATCTAGCCCAAATTCCAGCTAAATGTTTAGTCATGGATGTTGTTGTGGCTGATGTCCCCCCAAAGTATGGAATGCTTTTGTCACGATCTTGGGGGGCTAAGTTACAGGGGACCATGCAAATGGACATGACCTATGCAACTATCCCTGTCTTTAACCAAACTAGGAAGCTCTACAGGGAATCCCACATGCAGTACACAGTAACAAGTCAGGATCGGCCCCAAAACTCCCCTCTCTATGCTATAAACACAAGCCTTGATTCTTTTATCATGTTCAATGATGAAGCACTCATAGAACAAATTGCTTCAATAGAATCAATGATTAAAATAAAAGAGGGGGAACACAATGTTGAAATGCCGAAACGGTCTATTTTGTCTGAAGATCCTAGCAAACTTAACACAGACCTGGAAATCCAAGTTATCAGTCCTGTGAGCTCAAAACTTGACAGTCAGAAAGACAGTCCTCAACCTGATGGAAAACTTGAGGAATCAAATGATACAACGTCCATTCACCAAACTGAAAATCTGCCCCTCTGGACTATGTATTTTGACGGGTCATGCACCAAGACAAATGCTGGTGCAGGTGTCTGGATCACTAACACTGAAAACAATCATACCGAATGTATCTCATGCAAATTAAGCTTTCAGTGTTCCAACAACATAGCAGAGTATGAATCCCTTCTCTTAGGCTTGCATCTTTTGAAAAAATTAGGCGCCAAGAGAATTGATGTATATGGGGATTCTGAATTAATCATTAGGCAAGTCAATGGGGAGTATAATGCGAATCACCCCAGACTTAGGGCCTACAGGAATGATGTCATTGATCTTTTGAGAACATTTGAGGAGTACACCTTATCTTTTGTCCCAAGAAAGAGAAACATTGCAGCCCACAATTTAGCCTTTGCTGCTAGAACCTGCCCAATGCTGTATGATGACACCTCTCATATAAAATTCCGACTAGCTATCCCAGATAACAAGAAATATTGGCAGGTATTTGATGGAGATAAACAAATAGAAGACTTCATGCAATTCAGAAATGAGTTTGAACCCCATAGTTCAGATTCAGACTACGATACAGACTGCAGTGAAGAAAATTTTCTTGATGAAGAAGAACCATCTCCACAGCTAGTAGATATAAACCTTCAGACAATCACATCCACACACCAAACAGAATTGAGTCCAAAACCTGAAACAGAAGAAATGGAGACTCTGCATTCTAATGATGATAGTCTGCCCAAGGGTTTGGCCCCTCTAGAAGAACTGTTTGATTTTGATGATGTGGCCAACAAACCAAAACTGGAACCTATGGAAACTGAGGTGGAGGAATGTAATATAGGCAGTGATGAAAAACCGAGATTGATTAAACTGTCTAAGACTTTACCAGCTCACATTAAACTCAAATATTTGGAGCTGTTTAAAGAATTTTCTGATGTTTTTGCATGGAGTTACGAAGATCTTAAATCCTATGACACTGAAATAATACAGCACAAAATCCCTCTTAAAGAAAACCAAAAACCATTCAAACAAAAACTGCGCAGAATCAACCCTGTCCAGTTGCCATTGGTTAATAAGGAAATTATGAAGATGCATGATGCTGGTATTATTGTCCCTATTAGATATTCTGAGTGGGTATCTAATCTGGTGTCAGTTAGGAAAAAGACTGGAGAAATCAGGCTTTGTATAGACTTCAGGAATTTAAACAAAGCTTCATTAAAGGACAACTACCCTTTACCCTAGATGGATCATATTTTGCAGAGGGTGGTAGGGTCTAAAAGAATTTCTTTGCTGGATGGCTATTCAGGGTATAATCAAGTCCTAGTCCACACTGATGATCAATTAAAGACAGCTTTTACTACACCTTGGGGCACTTTCATGTATGTGAAAATGCCTTTTGGTTTAATGAATGCTGGAGCAACCTTTCAGAGAGCCATGGACATAGCATTCTCGGAAGAATTGGGCTTCTTAATCATTATCTATCTTGATGATGTAACTGTGTTTTCAAAAACAGATGAAGAACACTTAGAACATTTGAGGAAAGTTTTCGAGAAGTGCAGAAGGTTTGGGATATCTTTGAACCCCAAGAAAACATTGTTTGGTCTCCAAGAAGGTAAGCTTCTTGGGCATATCATTTCCGAGCAGGGCATAAAGATAGATCCCATGAGGATCGAAGCCATATTGCAAATCTCCCATCCTCGGAATATCAAAGAGTTGCAGTCTTTCATAGGGAAGATTAACTTTTTGAGAAGGTTCATCCCCAACTTGGCTGAGCTCCTTAGGAGTATCACAAACATGTTGAAGAAGGAGCAAGGGGTAAAATGGACCGCAGAAGAAAAGACATCCTTCGAACTGGTGAAACAGGCATTAACCAAAACGCCAGTTCTCATAAGTCCGGATTTCTCAAAAGATTTTTATATCTTCTCATTTGCATCAGAACATACTATAGCTGCTGTCCTTTTACAGAAAAATCCACAAGGACAAGAGCAGCCCATTGCATTCTTTAGCAAGGCATTGAGGGATGCCCCTTTAAGGTATAACATTATGGAAAAACAGGCTTTTGCTTTGGTGAAAGCTTTAAAAGACTTCAGGGTATACATCCTTCACTCACACACTATTGCCTTTGTCCCAAATTCAGTTGTAAAAGACATTCTAACCCAGGATCCAAATGGTAAGAGAGGTAAGTGGATTGTTGTTATTCTTGAATATGATTTTGTTATTCTTGAATATGATTTAGAGATTAAACCCACTAAGCTTATCAAAGGTCAGGGTCTAGCTAGGCTAATGGCTGAATCAAATTGTGAAGTTCTTGATATTAATATGATTAATGCTCTGGATGACCAAGAAGAATTCTCAACTCCCATTGTTGAAGATTATTTTGCGAATTCTCCTTGGTATACTGATATTGTTTATGTTTTTCTTAATTTAAATACACCTCCTGGTTTATCCAGAGCTAAGGCAAGATTCCTAAAGTTAAAAGCTGTAAACTATTGCATTATTGATCAATGTCTTTATTGGAAAAATGCTAGTGGTATATTTCTTAAATGTTTGCCTGAGTTTGATGCAGAAAAGATTACACAGGAATTCCATGAAGGAGAGTGTGGAGGCCATTTGTACTGGAAGTCAACAGCCAACAAAATTTTGAGGGCTAGTTTCTATTGGCCTAATCTTTTTTCTTATGTACACAAACTGACAACCACTTGCCATAAATGCCAATTGTTCGAGGGCAAGAGAAAATTACTACCCCTTCCTCTGCATCCAATTACTGTTGAAACCCCTTTTCAACAATGGGGACTTGACTTCATAGGAGAAATCCACCCACCATCCTCTGCCCAACATAGGTGGATCCTTACTGCCACAGACTATTTCACTAAGTGGATAGAGGCCATTCCTTGTAGACAGGCCAATGATTCAGTTATCATAAAATTCATAGAAACCAATATCCTTTCCAGATTTGGCTGTCCTACCAAGATCATTACAGATAATGCAGCAACATTTGGATCAAAGAAAATGGTTGAATTCTGTCATAAGTATCAGATAACATTGGGACACTCCACAGCCTATTACCCTCAAGGTAATGGACTTGCAGAATCTTCCAACAAAAGCTTAGTGAACATAATAAAGAAACTGTTGGAGGACAACAAGAAGTCTTGGCACATAAAGCTGGTCCATGCACTATGGGCTGACAGGTTAACATTGAAGAAATCCATTGGTATGTCACCTTTCCAGCTTGTATATGGCACAGATGCAATTTTTCCTAACAGCCTTGGTGTACCAGTTATGAAGTTAATTCAAGAGTTGCAGACTGAAGAGAATGACATAATCAGAAGGATAAATCAGACCATTCATCTTCAGCAGACCAGAGAGGAAGTGTACCGCAAAGCATTACAGAAGCAAGACAATATCAAGAAGATCTTTGACAGAAGAACAAAGGCCAGTAATTTCAAAATTGGGGACAAAGTCTTAAAGTGGGACTCCAAAAGGGAAGACAAGGGAAAGCATGGTAAATTTGACAATCTATGGCTTGGCCCTTACTCCATTCATTCAGTTGCTGGAAACAATGCATTCTTCTTACAAGAACTGAGTGGAGCAGAATTGTTTGGGGGTCCTGTCAATGGCAGGATGCTTAAGCATTACCGGTCTTAAATTATCTCATGTTTGAAGTCTTTTCATCTTTTTTCCACTGTAAATATTTCATCCACCATTGCATTTAAAGTTATGAAAAATCAAGAAGTACAAAAACAAAGAAACAAAGAAAAGAGGGCAGAAATGAAAAACAAGAAAGGCAAAGCCCCCATGCCAAAAAGAGAAAGAAATTTGAAAGTGTGCAAGCTTAAGTGCCACTCCTTGAAACACACTTCTAATTGGTCAAACTGTTTAATCCTGACTAATTAGCTTTCAATTTTCTGCTGATAGGGTAGCAAATTTGATTTTCCAAACTGTTTAATCTTGGCTTATCAGTAGATAGATTAGGGTAGAAATTAAGGTTCAAACAAACTCAAAATTTGGACCAAAATTTCCAAAGAAATGACTCCAAACTCCGCCAATTTCTGAGTCAGAGAGAAAATACCTGGTTCTAATTCACTCAAAACTTGAACCAGAGGAAACATAAAGACAGCTCCCCAAAAAGAAAAGAAAGAACAGAGCTGTGAAAATGAGAGAAGGCTATAATAAAAAAATTTCAGATCTTAAGCCTTCGGTTTTGATTTTCAGTTTTCTGCAAATAATAATCTATGTGCAGCTTGTCTTTATGCCATAGATCATAGCAAGTCAAACAGCTCAATCTTGGCTTGGCTATTTTAAATTTCTGTTGTAGAATTTAGAGAATGAAAGTTTGTTGGACTGTTTAATCCCAACAAACAGTAGAATAGGTAGAGGAATATCTGAACTCAACTGTTTAATCTGAGTTCAGGGAGAAATAAGGAGTAGGAATAGATTATATTTACTGCTTTCGAAAGAATAAAATGTCGTGTTAAGAGTTTTCCAATCCAAGTGCACTCTGATGAAGAAAAAATGCTAGACCAGTAGGATTGGGGTAGGTAGAAGCTGTATTGATGAAAATCATCTCTCTTTCATGACTGACATTATTTTATCCAGAAGTAATAAGCAAGAGCAAGTGATGGAACAGACATCAGTCAGCATCCCAGAGAAATCAAGTCTGAATTCTTGATGTCTTCAAGAAGACACCATCCCCAAGTGGAGCCACTGTTAGCCACCTATATTTTTCAATCGTATCAGCTGGTGGCTAAACTTTCTTTGCAGCCTTCAAGAAACAAATTCAGGCCTAAATTGTTGGTACTTGAAGTCTGTTGGTAAGGTTCCAAACTACTGATTGGTTCTATATGCCCTTTGTCCTCTCTGCTTCTGATGATCCATGAAAATCTTGATCAAATATTGCTGCATCCTCCTCCTCTTTCCTCTTCCCCCTTCTTCCATCTTTCCTTCATTTCTTTAAGTCACCTTTCACCCATAAAAAACTCCATCAAACCCTTTTATATTCCTTACTCCTCCATTTAATCTCATTTCCTAAGGTTAAAACCCACTTTTTAAACTATCGGAACCTTTCTCCTTTTGCAAAAATCATTCAAAAACCATAGAAAAACATGCGTTTCTATGCGTTAGGCTTTAGCCCCGCAGGCTAAGCCCCTTTTCGTTTCCTCCTCCATATGCCCCAACGCCGGAACCGCGTGCTAAGACCGCCAGGCACTTAACCCTCAGAAATAATTTATCACCCGAAAACATTGAAAACCTTTGAAAAATGCAAAGTCGGGTTTATTTTATTTTTCCACCAAAGAAAATCATATTAAAACTCCACCGTCGATCTGTCCCACAGATCAACAGTGCGGAGTGTATCCCGTCATCTGGTGGACCCCCCCCCTTCGCCGCGCTGGTTTTTATTTTTCTGCCTGTTTCATGCCCGCACCACCTTTCGTCCGGAAGCAGTTTTAGATCGTCGGCCAGCGATTCCACGCGCTGGCCGACACGTGTTCTCCACCTCACCCCCAAAACTGCCGTGCCATGTCTTTCTCCTGTGCGTTAAACCTCGTTCTATGGCCCCGCAGCGTGATTCATCCCCTCCGTCGGATCTGGGCCCTCCCATCCGACTGTCCCTAATCGCCTTTCCCACTCGCCCTTTAACGAACTAGCCCGCCCGTTAAATCGTCGCTGGCACGTTCAAGAGTTGATCCCTACCGTCGATCCCCGCGGATCGACGGCTCTCATTGGTTCTTTTGATTCTGTTGTACAGTCCACCTTTCTCCCCGTTGACTGTTCAAAATGCTCCCAACCGTTGATTGAAATATGATCAACGGCTCTGATCGCTCAAATTCTCCCGCACGCCCTCCGATGCAGTCTATCCATATAATGCAGGATTTCCTCATTTTTCTTGTTTTTTGCAGGTTTTTAAGGTTTTTCTCCGTGTTCTATGAAGATCTAAAGGATGGGGGTGACGACTCCAGTCCTTCCGATTAATCCAGGGACTCGATCACACGGAGAAGAACCATGATATCAACAAAGTTTCATGAGCTTTGGTTGCCGCACGTCCCTGTAAAGCTTGAAGAATGCCGCCAATATCAGAGCAGAGAAAGAGTATCGGATTGAAGATAGAGTGAACCAGAGCAGCGGTTTTGTGAGAAGATTGGCGGGGATTACGGCTAAGACGGTTATCAAAAGCCTAATCCCCGGCTCAGAACACGGATTAAAGCAAAACCTAAAAGTGTTCAGCAGACAGATCGCCTCCACCGCCATACTTTGAGGCGAATTGATTCCTCAACCACCACAGTGCCACCTATTGCCTCAGAAAGCTCAATCAGAGGATGAATTTATTGAACAGGATCAGATATTATGCCTCAAACAACCAAAGAAGTTATTACTGCACCGGATTTCAATGACAGAATGTCTGCAGAGTAACCCTAACAGTACGCAGAGCCTCAAAGGTCAATATAAGCTCTCTTCGAGCTTACTTCTTAAGTATAAACACATTAATGCAATATAACACCTGTAGAATTTCTTCATCGAACCTCACGGGGTCAGGAAGACATTAATTCTGCATTAATTGTATTTGAGATCTTTTTATCAGATCTCACCTCCTCATCCTTCTATATATACTCCAGAAGAAGATGAGTGAGGGGTTGGATTAGTTGGTTGTCAATGTAATTGCTGAAGCGCAGTAGCTGTTTCTGAGTGGAAAACTCTTGACTGTAAATAGTGGTTTAATGGGCCCTTGGAGCTCTGCTTGTAACAGATAGATTAGGTTGTGAAGAGAGGTGAATTAAAACATTGGATTTGAAGATTGTAACCGGTTTGAAGCAATCAATACAAGCTGATTTATGGGATCCTGGTCTATGCTGATGGTGATGTTATTCTTACTGTAACTTGTCATTTTATTTCTGTTTTCAACTTGTTTCATTTTCTACTATAAAGAACAGTTTAAACAGTGTTAGAGTTTGCTGTGCATCAATGACCTTCTCTGGCTGAAAAATATTTATCCCAATGTTTTCTTCTAATTGTGTTATTTAGAAATGATTTAATTCAGTCTAAGCACAGAGATGCTGGTGTTCCCTCATCTTTTCGTCACTGCTGAATGTTATTTTTAAATGTTACTTTCATATACGTTGTGTAAGGAATGAATTGAGGAAATCAAAGGTTAGCCCTGAGTCCCTTTCTTGTTTGCTCAACTATTTGTCTGTTTCCCTTAGGATGTGTCAAAAGATGACTAGTTTCGAAGTACTTATCAGATCTTAGGCCATTCTATGTTATCTTGGTGATTGTCTTGAAAGTAACTAAGTAAAGAAGGACTAAGATGAGGAGAAAGGTGAGCCCTGCCCGCTAGTTCCTGCTCCAAAGGTTGCCTTTAAGTTTCCCTTTGTTTTAATCTGTTTTCTATTAGAAGTGTATCAAAGGCTGGCTAGTTTCAAAGTACTTACCAGATCCTAGTTTGCTTCTATGTTTTTCTTAAGTGCCTGGTCAAAGGCTGGCTAGTTTCAAAGTACTTACTAGATCCTGGGCTGCTCTTTGTTCTGCATCTGTTAATTCCCTTTCTTTTTGTATCACCCCATTCCATAAATCAAACTTCAAAGAGATCCTTAGGCCTAGATGACTTGCCCCATAGATTACTCTTGAACCTGAATGTTTCAATTAAATTATCTTATGACTCCATAGCCCAATGGATTGAAAACTTGCCATCATCTTTCTTTAGAATCAAAGCTTATTCTGTTCACTTGCAACTTCTCACCTTTGAACCTATTTGCATATAGATCTTTCCACCTCAGACAGCAACTATGTTCCACCATCTGAGAAAACCAAACAAAACCCTTGTCCTTCATAACTAGCCTAATATCATCACCCTAAAACTTCAAAGACAATATCCATCTTTGTACATATTGGAGAGATCCCTCTCCGGATTCAGGAGGGCTAGATCCTAGAATCCCAAAGTTGGTTGAAATGATGTTAACTCTGTGATCGGACTTTGCTAATCTTGCTTGTTACAAGGACTCAACACCTCGGCGCTATCTGTCTCACGAACTCTCATTCGTCTCACAGCTACTTATCAATCCTCGTTTCCACGCTTTCTTGTCTCGTCTCCACTTTGCCAATTGCTTACCACGCCTGGCGAGGGCAAGAGATGCGGCGCGGAGGCTCCACCAGGCATCAAGTGCGGTGCTCTCCCTCCACCTCCAGCTCGCCATCTGCGTCTTCCTCCCCCTCGGACAACCTTGCTAGAATTCACCGGGGTCGTCTTCTTCGCTCAGGTCGATGACTTGACTCTCACTCTCCTTCTCCGCCTCATTCCCACACCGCTCACTTTTCTTTCAATAGTTCCCTCAACCGACTTCAGGTCACTGCCGCTATCACAGTCGTTTTTCATGAGGAGCCTCAGGCCGACCCCCCCTGTTCTTGCCCGGAGGCGCGCAACATCCCTGAGGAGCTGAAGGCTGGGATGATGCACCCGGTTTCTTTGGACCTTCAGGGCATGGGTGACAAAGCTATGCAGGATCAGGCGCTGAAAGACTTTGAGGGGCAGCCTAGCGGGATAAAGGATTCTGAGCACAGTGTCACGGGGCTAGACGACGGGAAGGAAATTGGGCAAGCAAGCACGGTGCAGGCGGTCCCCCCTCCCTCCAGGAAGGTGGTCCACTCCATCGATGACTTGTACAATGAGCGCGGTGATCCAGATGAATACTGGTGCAGGGTTGTCCAAGTTTCTCCTGATGAGTAGTTTCACCTCTCAGTTCCGGTTCCTTTTTGCTCTGCTTCGGCCCTCACACACGGGCTTGTTTTTGATTTTCCTGTTGTTTCAGATCATGCTTATGTTTTTGCTAGTTACAGTCTCCAGCACACAAAGTATCTCTCTCCCCTGCGTGGGAATTTTCTCAGTTGTTTCTTCAGACTGGTTTCCCTCCTGAAGGGCAGTCTCAAACTCTGGTTTTGTTTGTCTAAAATGCCACAAATCTGGGCAATGATAAGGCCTTGGCTCGATGTACATTATTTCTTTTGTTAATAGATTAATTTCACTTAGAAAAAAAAAATATTAAATTAAATAATAATAATTAATTAATATTTAATTAGTATCGATGATTAGTTATGTGAACATTTATGACATAAGTTGACTTAATTAAGATATTAATAAAGAATGAAAAACGTTTAATAATAATATTATAATTATTATTAATTATTAAATAATAGTTATTATTGTTAGTTAATTAATAATAATAATAATAATAATTAATAATAATTATTGATATGTATTTATTATTTATAAATAATAATAATATTAAAATACAATCAATCTTCCGGAAATCACATGAGAGATTTTAGAACCGATGCGTTTCGAACTACTGAATGTAGTTCATCGTCAGGGTAATTAAGATTGGCTGATCTGACTATCCATATATCATGCAGAGAAAAGAAAAAGTCAAAACCTATGAAAAATAGATGTTAAAAATGAAAATGACAATAAATAAACAAATAAAAATTTAAAAACTACATAGTCCATATTAAAACTAACAAACTAGTCATTATAAAATAAATAAAAATTTAATATAAAACCAAAAAGAATAAGTCAATAAAACTAAAATTAAAAATAATAAATTAAAATAACAAACACACAAAAAAAAATAAAAAAAAAATAAAAAAAAATAAAAAATAAAAATAAATAACAATAAAAATATACATATAAATTTAAAAAAAAAAAAAAAAAAAAAAATAGAAGCAGGGTCAAAATCTCTAGGAAAATAGATTATCAACATGGTGTAAATTGAATGTAATACATAAATGAACGAAATAAACCTACATCCTAAATCAATAAAATAAAAATACAGACCAAGTCAAATAACAAATAAAAATAAAGATTAAGTCAATAATATATATATATATATATATATATATAAATAAATATATATATATATATATATATATATATATATATATATATATATATATATATATATATATATATATATATATATAAATAAATAAATTTAGTCAGCATTAGAAAATAAAATAAATAAGGGAACATTAAATAATAAACACATATGAAGTAAAAAACAAGGGGAAACCAAAGGAGAGGAAAAATGAGGCAAGACCACTACTAAGAGCAAAGAGATGGAATCCAACAATTGCTAACTTTCCACCCATCATCCCTGTTTAACGTACGAGGCCTTTTCTCAATCTCAATAGCTTCCCTAAATTTACGGTGATCAAAATGTTCCACCCTAGCAATGACTCTGGAATCTTCCATACAAATATGATGTTTTGTCTTCTCTGCGTGCTCAGCTAGAGCTGAGGATCTCATCCTCCCATGCTTGATATCCACAGTATGCTCTTGAAGCCTTTTATTAATCGACTGACCCGTTTCTCTAATGTAGGGAATTCCGCACGAGCACGGGATCAAATAAACACCTTTCACGCTTGTGGGGTCTATTAGGGACCTATAAATATAAGATTCATAATTTTGAATTGACTGATGATAGTCTTGTAAATATGTACATACTTTGCCTTCTGCAAGTTGTATTACCATATTTTGTAAAAAAAATAAAAAATAAAATCAAAGGACTTAGAAAAAATAAGATACCCCAAAGAAAAAAGATGAATAAAACATGAAAGTATGCGAGTCTAAATACCACTGCTTTTTACTTTTTGTAGATGATTATGGCAGAGTGTCAATAAATGCCATAATCCATGATGAGTTGAACTACTTAATCTTGACTTGTCATGTTTCAATTTACTTGTTTTAGATAGAGAATAAAGAGTTGTTAGACAGTTTAACCCTGACAATTCAGTAGATAGGTATAGAGTAAAAAGGAACCCAACAGTTTAATCTGGGTCCTTGTATGAAATAAGGTATAATTAGATGGTTTTACTGCTTTCAAAAGAATAAAATGTTCAAGGTTGCTAGCTCAAATGCACCTGCACAAATGGAAGAAAAAAAGTTAGATTAAAGATCGGGTAAGTAGAAGAAGGTGGGAAAAGCATTGTAAATATCTTTCACCAGGCTACAATAACTAATTTCCCTTCCCCTATAGTTCTTTTGCATTCCAGACTCCAGTCAAAGAGGCTCAGAGCATTTCTTTGACTTCTGTTGGGACCGGACCCAAGGCTCAATGACTGTTAAGTTGAAAATGTTTGGATTCCTAGAATAATCCCTAATTTTCATCATTTTCCATTTATGCATTCATCACCATGCAATTTCATAAGTAAATACTCCATTTTTACTTAATGATACATAAAGCCTCATTTGATTAATTGCCTACATCTCATAAAGCATTAAAAACCCTCAAAAGGATATTATAGCCTAAGTTAAAGTGATAAAATTATGATAATCAAGCTTTCCTTTAATTTTCACTTTCCTTAGTTATAATTGTATATTTTTAGTATTCACTTTCCCCTTTGTCATGTTAACTCTAACTTATTTATTAAATCCCTATATAAATTACCCTTTCCTATTAATATAACTCATTTTTACTAAATATCCTTGAAAAAACCCACTATTATAAACTTTAGCCAAAGTCTATTATCCCACATGTTTTAATAAAACGCCCACAATAAACTCCCTTTGGCTAAACTAGCACTATGTAAATATCCCGCCCCACTATAGTTAATAAGCCTATTTGGTTTAAATTAACTATATAATAAAAATATGAAGGAAAAGTGTTCGGAACACAAATATGTCATTGAATAAATAAAGTCTTTCCGAAGCTTTTGTTTTAAACCAAGGTTTAAATACATAAAACCTTTGATATATTTCACACCCCTTCATTCTCCCGGCGCCTTTGCATTTATCCATAGCCACCTGATCAACCATGACCCTTCTAATCCAACAGTCCCAAATCAACCCGATATCCATTCATTAGCATCATTGCCCCACCACTCCCACTCATATTCCTCCCTGCTATCGCGTTGAACCTATACCGTAGATCTAAACTTATCAGATCAACGGTTTTTATTAAATCTCGAGTCCCACTTACCTTTTCCTGCAGCTTGAAAAAACAATCCCGACCGTTCGCATCATTTGATCAAATCCAACGGTGCGCATTCCATATCGCGCTCTGAAAGTGATCGACCAAAATTTTATAAAAATCACGCGATGAAAGCTGTTTGACCAAACCACCCTATGCTACGTGTCTGATTGTTATTCAATCACGTTCCAAATAACTAAAACCATTTACCAATCCACCTCCTACAATAAATGATATTAATGGTGATCTATGTTAAACTTTAAACCTTTTATATCATTGTTATATCCTTATTTTTCACTCCCGACTGATATAGCCTCCACCCCGACTGTGTGAATGAAATTTAGACCTCTGCTAGCTAATTTTTCACCTTGAAGCTAGATTTCACCACTGATAGCACATCCAAAATATTCTTGAAGCCTTCTACTAAACTAGTGGATTCAGTTTAAAGCCGAAGCCACTAGAAAACCCTCCTCGACTATCAAGATACCTGTGAACCAGGTATTTTACTGAATTCGACCTGCAAAATTCACAATTTGACTATAAATTAGACCAATTAAGCTACAGAGAAAAGAATTGTCAGTCCTAAGTGCCCAAACCTTGAAAAAACAGGGCAAACCCTCGCAATTTTTCCTCATAAATTACCATTTGCCTAAAACCCTGTTTTTAAGCCATTTTTCTCAATTTCCGATATTTAAAAGACAATTTCCACAGTTCCAAAGATTTTAAAGGTACATAGAAAGACATGAATCCATTTTTCAGTACTCTACACCCAGAAAACCTGTGATTTCTATCCTAAAACCCTTGCTCCGATTCCCAGATTCCCAAAATTGTCCCAGATTTGCTCAATTACCCTCTGTGTCAAAATTAACTAAAGAAAACAGTTAATATTTCTTAGTTATTTCCAAAAATGACTGAAAAATAGGTTACACCTAAAGCTGGAGGTCCCAAAGCCTCAAAACCTGTAACAACCAAGCTTCCCAAACCTGAATCCTCAAAGATCATAAAGCCAACTCCTGCTTTAACAGTTGATTTAACTAAAGTTGTTAGACCTCTCCAACCACCTGTTTCCTCTGAAGAAAACATTCCTTTGACTGATTTAGATTACAATATTGCTGATACAGTGGTAGAATTCAATTTGCTTGAGATTCATAACTGGCGTTATGATAAATTTCTGAATAAAAATCAAGATGACATGCCTATTTGGGAATCCAATTTGCCCAAATATGTAGTTCCTGTTACTCATCCAGCCCAAGACTTGGTCAGACTATGTCAAATGCATTATGTTCCTGATCAAAGAGCTATTGTAAACAAAGATAGAGAAATTCTGTTTTCCATCACAGCAGAATCCATAAATGAGATGCTTCAGTTGAAGCTTGATCCTAGAGTAGTTCCCTTGTCAATTGAAGAGTTAACCTAGTTATACTTAGAGTTGGAGTTCCGTAAAAAGTTTTCAGTCTTTCAGAATTTCATGCCTGAATACGTAGAACTTCCTAAGGTGAATCCACCATATTCTACTTTTGATTTTCCTGAAGCCTCTAGACAAGTGATCTCAATGCTATCTTTCATTCTAGGATATTTTAATGATGAATTTACTGATGCATCTATACTTGGCTTCCTTTCTACATTATCCCCTGGACAACCTCCTGCCATGATCTTTGATTTTGCTAGATTCATTGCTGATAGCATACATTACCAATTGACCAAATTGCCAAATGAGGGAGTTTTCAGATATTCATCTTATCTATTCCATTTGTTTCTATTTTTCCAAGCTGAGCATTTTCCCATTGCTTTGCAAAAGATGGATGTAGAGGGCCAGCCTCTATCAGTGATATTTTGGACATCCTTGCTCAGAAAGGAAGGAAATGAATTCAGTTATAAACAGTTTTCAGACTTATTCATTAGAGCATGCATGAATTTGATTTACAAGTCTGAACAGCCCAGAGTGTGTGAAGAAATGAAAAGAATATTACAGCTATCTGAA
Source organism: Pinus albicaulis (assembly GCA_034641835.2). Lineage (NCBI taxonomy): Eukaryota > Viridiplantae > Streptophyta > Pinopsida > Pinales > Pinaceae > Pinus > Pinus albicaulis. Next base: position 963,241,952 of record CM076570.1, on the reverse strand, counting down.
CAATGCAAAGTAGGAGACTGGTACTTATATCAGAGACGCACAGAATTAAGAATATTTGGAACAAATTTGTCCCCATATAAGTTACCAAAATTCTTAACCATCAGGGTTTTTGCATTGGAATATTTGAGACAAGTTTTAAATGCAGATGCTATAAACTTCATGGCATCAAAGAAAAAGACTCAGTTCAAGTTGAAGAGCCAAATTGGCCCTTTCATAGTAAACAATAGGGAAGCTGAGAAAGAAATAATCAGACAATTATCAAAGTATCAATTTCAAGAGAGTTTTCAATGGAATTATGATCCCCAGGGTTACCTCAGTGCTATAAGGGTAAAATACAAGCTTCAACCTTTTATACATGACTCAAAACCACATATTGAGAAGTTTGCTAATCAAATGGAATGGGTGGAAAATACATTGATAGATCCTACTTCTGATACAGAAACAATGAAAAGGACAGATAATTCACAGACTATAATAGTCACCAAACAGTCAGAATGTTCAAACAAAAGGACCAGGAATGAAGAAGGCTATTCAGCGGAGACCATTGTAGAAAACAAATTCAAAATTATTTACAACAAAAGGGAAAAAATGACTACTGTTGAGAAAGAAAAAATAATGGAAATAGATGACACCAATGATCAGGGAATGAATGATGATCAGTTAGCAAATCAAGAGGCCACATTAATAGTTGATGAAGTTTTGACAGAAATTGGAAAAGAACAGGTTGCAGCAGATAAGAAGGGCAAGCAAATGATTGAAAAATAGGTTGATTTAGAAATTCCCTCTTCCTCCAAAACAACAGATGAAAAAGATTCAGATATCAAACAAAGGTACAAACAAATTAAGGAGAAAAATGAAGAGATCAAAAGAGAAATTTACTCACAATTTCTCGAAGAAAAGCCAGGTAACAAGGACAGACTATTGACAACATTTAATTATTCTACCAATAAAATGATCATGTCCTACATCTAGCCAAAGGTTGCAGAGCCAAATAAAGTCTCAGACTACAGCAAAACAGACTTTGAAGTTGATTCAGAGAATATCCATGAGCTTGATCAAATTGAACTTCATAGACATACATCTGAAATGCTATATTCAAAAGTAGTGGATAAGACCAGGAGTACTATTTAATTGCAAAACATCGTTTTTAATATGCAGGATTAGATGAGGCTAGACAAAGCCTCTTTACAAGCAAAATAAGTAAGGATTAAGTCCTTAGAAGATCTACTCCTTCAGATAGGAGTAGATCCATCAAACATACATGTTGCTCAGACGTTGATAAAGTAGAAGAATGATGATATCACTGCCTTGAGGAGACAGTTAAAACTTCCTCAACATGAACATCCTCAAGCAAAGGAAATCCTCCAAGAACAAAATGAAAAAACTGAAATGGCCAAGCTAATACTAAAACTGACTGCCCAAGTCAAAGAGATGGAAGATTAGATGGACATCCTTATAAAAGAAAAAGAAGCAACAAAAGAGGCTGATGTGCAATCTACTCCCACTGTCATTCCTATAGTTAGCACAACTGTCCCTTCCACATTGGCAGAACATTTAGACCCAAAAGTGCCATTGGCAACTGCAGTGTCAGTGCAATCTATAGACACTTTTTCCACAGGATCATCCACAACAAAGGTACATCAAGTAGGTGAAGCAGCAGATATAGTAAAAGCCATGGAGGAGATGTCCCTAAAGAATAATGAGATAATCAATTTAAAAAAGACCATTCAAACTCTTGAATCATCAAATAGGAATGCATTGATTACCTCTAAGGAACATGAAAAAAGAACAAAAACACTTGAAGAACAGGTAAAAATCTTGCAGCAGCAAGTAAATCTCAGTGAACAGGTGTCCTTCATCAAGAACTATATTTGGACAAACATAATTCAAGGCATACATCTACAATGGCCTTCAATTCAAACCATATATGAGCAAAGAGATTTACTTAAGGTATCACAGGTGGAAATTCAGAAAACACAGGAAGAATTGGCTAATAAGCCATCTCAAGCTTTAAATCTTATAACATTTTTAAACAACAAAAACAGAGAGGAGCTTGAAGAATTGAAAATACAAGACAGGACTGAAACAATTCTCCAAATCAAAAAGGTCCTAAATAAAATGTATATAATGAACAATTTGAAGGAAAAGTGCGAGGCCATGAATGTATCAATAAAAAAGTTTTTGGCAAAATACACAATATTGAGACAAGCAGGCCTCCCAAACATTCATGGCTCTAATGAAAAGCTAATGGTTCAAACAGATTATGACAAGACGATCAGGGCCCATGCCAAAGAACAAATAAATAAGCCTCTACCACAAGGTTCTCCAACTGGTAAAGTTGTCATGGAGTACTTTGAAAACTTGTTTTTCCTACAGAATGAAATTAATCAAATTTTCATTATCAAACCAAATTTCTCAAAGTACACTGATGCTGATGAAAGTTACCGAAAGTTGAAATGTATGAAAATACCTAGTGATCAGCAATGGCAGGAATTCACAAATTTGTTATAGAAACATTGGAGCAGAACAACAGAAAAATTATAGGTAAAAAGGTGAAATTAAGAGGAAAATAATAAAAAAACAGTTTATTTGAATTTGGGATTTTACTGCTGATATGAATCTTTACAGCAGTAAAAGAGTAAAAAGAAAATTCAAGCAAGACAAAGAAATAATGGGACAATTTTTTACCACAGTGAAAACTTTATCTTACAGCTGTCAAGAGGTAAAAATAGCAGTTGAAAGTGTATCAGATCAAAGTAACAGGGTCAAAGTGTATCTGAGCAGAAACAATCAATCAATTTTTACTATAGTAAATTCTACATTTTACTAGCAATAAAGTGACAGATGAACAGAGTTAAAGAGTATCAGGAAGAAAAGCAGCGTTAAAAGATGTGAAGTGAAAGAGTATCAATCAAACAATCTACAAACAAATATCTTCCAAATATGCCAACAAGCATGTACACCTAGTCAACAAACTGTTGTAATTAGATGAGATAGTTCTATTTTTTCTAGATAAAGAAGACAACTTGCTAAGTTGTTAAGTAGCTGTCTCTCTTAGTGTGTTAAGATATTTTATTTTCCTAGAGTTATTCCTAGATGTCTCTAGGATATTTTGTAATAAACATTTGTATAAATACTTCAGTTTATGAAGTGTTTAGGGTGGAATAAAGTTGTTGAGATTATTATAGACGATTTTGCTGGTACTGTGGAGGCTCATGTGTTGATTTTATAGCAACATTCTGGACAACAGTCCTTTGGACTTCATAACTCAGGATTCATGCGATAAGCTAATGAGTAAAGCGATTTCTTACTGTCATTGTTTCCTCTTCTGAAGTTTCATTCAATTTCAATATATGTTGTTCAATCCAAATGATTAATTAGGAATATTATTTCAGGATAAGTGTAAAAAAACTCCCTGTCTTAACTACTTGATCATTTCAATGTTTTTTGTTGATTTTCGGACTTAGGAATCCTTAATTGCTCCTAGTCCCATTTGACCCCTGCCTCCTTCCTCTTTTTTCCAGATCAAAGGATCCTTCACTGCCCTTTATCCCGAAAGCAAGCCATCTCATCAAATCAAACTATTCAAATCTCTGAGGGTTATCTACCTTGCCCTGAGTACATTAGCATCCTTTTGGCCTTGCCTTCCAGTATTGCTTGCTACATCTTGACTCCATAACCCAATGGACTAGTAGATCCCTCTTAATCTGTCTCCAAGTAATTTTTTTTCCCACCAAACTTTCAAAACAAAAAACCAAGAGCCCAATCATAACTAGCCTAAAATATCAATTCAAAACAAAGTTAAATCTAAAAGAGAGAGCCCTCTTTGAAATCTAGGAAGGCTAGATCCTAGATTTCCAAAGTAGGTTTGTGGTTACCCCTAGTATTCTTTAACTATAAATCAAAATCCCACAACCTAAGAAATTACTAGGGTGATAACATGGTCCACCGGGTCTTTCACAGATCTAAGGGAACCACGAATGGTGTTCAAAGGTTTAAAAGAGGAAGAGATCTTATGCTTCCTTAAAATTCGAGCGATCTTGTCAGTAGTACCTTGAATAAAAGGCAAATGAACTCTACTAACAAAATCATCTTTTACTTTTTTCTGAATCGGACCTCTGCTAGCATTCATGAAAGCCTTCAAACCCTGACTTTTACTATAGCCATTCTCTTCAAAGACCCTAAGAAGATGGGCTTTCTCTTCACCCAAATGATCACAATTTGAAATTCTAAGAGCTCTCATGGCTAAAGTGTTAAGAACTCCAACTTTTTGAGCTGGAAAATGATGAGAGCAAGAATGAAAATATTGCTTAGTGTGAGTTTTTTTTTCCAAAAAAAACGGTGTGAGAAAGAGCCATTATTATTTCTAGAGATGAGAAAATCAAGGAAAGGAAGGCTTCCATCAATATCTATTTCCATCGTGAACTTAATGGAGTCAGATTGATTATTCAGGTGTCGATGAAAATAATCTAACTCTTGACGGCCATGAGACCAGTTAATGAAGGTATCATCCACAAACCTCTTCTAAACCTTGGGTTTAAAAGGAGCAAAAGCGAAATTTTTGGATTCAAAATGTTCCATAAAAAGGTTCGCAACCACTGGGGAGAGTGGCGAACCCATGGCAACACCACATGTCTGCTCATAAAATTCTCCTTCAAAACTAAAAAAGGTAGAAGTAAGGAAAATTTCTACCAACTTTGCAGTGTCCAGATCAGTGATTCTTTTGATTACTTCCACAGCCTCATTGATAGAATATTCGTGTAAAGGGAAACCACATCAAAACTAACAAGAGAGTCATCTGGCTCACATTCCCAGCTCTTTAACTCTTGGACAAACGAATCCAAATCTTTTACGAAGCCGAATATGGATAGTCATATCAGCCAATCTTAATTATCCTGATGATGAACTACATTCAGTAGTTTTAAACGCGTCGGTTCTAAAATCTCTCATGTGATTTCCCGGAAGATTGATTTTATTTTAATATGATATGGATCACAGAAGTCTACACTCTCAAATAATAATAATAATAATATTATTATTATTATTATTATTATTAATTAATTTATTAATAATGATAATTATTATTAATTTTTATTTAAATAATTAATAACAATAATAAATAATTATTATTATGTATTAATTATTTATGTATGTATGGAGTAATTATTATTTTTTCTGCCCTTGACCATTGCACTCTCTACAGTATTTTTATAAATTGATGTGGATCAGCCTATTCATCAAATTTCCTGATGATGAACTACACTTAGTAGTTCGAAACATGTCGATTCTCTGAACTCTAATGTGATTATTTATTTATTATTTATTATTAATTATTAATTAATTATTGTAATAATTTTTTTGTAATATCATTTTATTATTATATATTTATTAATAGCTTGTGTGGTAGACACAATTGAAGCCTTCGACGTATACCGACCACGTTTAATTAATTATTAATTATTATAATTAATAATTAATATTTGTTAAAAATTGTTACTAATCAATAGTTTTTAATAATTAATAATAATTGTAATTGTTAATAATAATTATAACTTTTTACTATAACAAATTAATAATTAATTATAATTATAATTGTTAGTAATTAATAATTAATAATTAATAGTTAAAATTGGTTACTAATTAATAATAATTATAATTATAATTATAATTTTATTTTTTCCCGTAGAGAAAAACAATAACTTTTTATTAATCAAAATGAAAAGTTACAAGCGTAGATGCTTGAAGTATTCGAGAGGGGTCCCAAACCGCGTAAGATGCACTACATAGCATAGCTACTAGGAAATAAAAACTAAAATTACACAATGCCAGATAAACTGAGCTTATCTTTTTTGCCTTTTTTCTTTTGGACTTTTTACCAGCCCGCTAGAGAACTTGCAGAAGGAATAACTGCCAATTCATTGTTGCAGGAAGAGTGTTGGGCTTCTTTATCTGAGTTAGAAATCTCAGATACATGTGCACACTTTGAGCCCCCCAAGACTTGAACACTGTTCTTCTCCTCCTGATGATTTTCAGCATTTGTTGAAGAAATTGGCTTCTCTTTCTGATCCTTTTGTTCTTCCTCCTACTCTTCTCGCTTTTCTTGTGTATCTTGCAAATTTCCTGCTTCTGATTGCTCATTGTGTTCTTGTATTTCTTCATCCTCCTCATCTGAGAGTGGTAGATCCGGGAATTGCCAACTTTTTTATTTTTTTGCGTCTTGTTTATTTTTTTATTAGATAGGGTGCAGGTGTTATGCAAGTGCCCAGTTTGATGGCACACCCTACATCTAAAAGCAGTGTTTTTGAAATCTAATGTTTGTGTCCACTTGAGATCTTTGTGTATTAGATGCATGCAGTCTGGAAAACCATTTATTAAATCCATCTCCATGCAGATACGAGAAAAGGTAAAGATCCCTATGTCCATTCTCTCTCGGTCGAGCTTTATGAACCTTCCAAGAGAGTTCCCAATGTTTTATAAGACCTGAAGATGCCAGAAAGGGAGTGGAAGATTATGAAGTCGAACCTAGACAAAAATTTTAGTGACCACCATTGAATTTGCATCAAAACCTAGGAACCATGGGGTTATGAAGAGGCCTGCCTTTCCCCAGAACCATGGTCTGTCATTTGTGGCAAAAATGTAACCTTTTGGATTATCAGATTGAACCATGAAGAAACCTTTTGCACATAGATAGATATCACAGTTTCTGGTCCAATTATGGTAGATCCAATCATTTAACTCTTCAGGTTTTGGCTAGTATCTATTGAAACGACAAATAACAGCTTTTGATTACAGAGTATTGAAAAGCCCAGTTACCTCTGGTTATTCAATGGCAAGATCTAGGATGTTCTCCATTTTTTCTACAATATATGGACCTACTAATGATAGATCGAGTTTTTTTTTTTTTATTCTGTGTGGAAGCTTTCCCTCTCAAAATATCCTTGAAATTAGGATGGTCCTTTCTTGTCGAAGGAGATCTAGCATATGTGTTTGCTCCAAGGGCACCCCCTTTGAGTATTAAGTTCAGGAAAATAGAGGAGTTCCTTTGAATGTGTTATCCTTTTAATTGAAACTCTTCCTGAAGAAAATTCCCTGAAAAGATCAGGCTTTATTTTGAAGCTGGGATACCTGTAGAATATTGGATCTTTTGCTTCAGTTCTGTAACAAGCTCTGAATATTGTACACAAATAATTATTGACTTCCCATCAAGGGATTTTATGAAAATATGATACTGGGACTCAGAAGCATAGTCCCATCCTCTTCTATCTGAGTTAGAAAATTTGGAGCATAACCCCTGGAGGTCGACACCTCTGACAGGGAAGTGACAAGGTCCAAGGAGCACAGAGACATTAAACAGGGTGAGCACATGCTCAAACCCCCAGACATCCCACACAACAACCAGAGAACTCCAAACCTCATGTATCTAGAAATACCAAATGAAGACACGGTGAAAGATGAAATAACCAGGGCATAAGGAGAGATATACCCATTTTAGGCTGGCTCTTAGGATCCAGTATGACCAATACGACATAAGAGGAACCCCAACACCGAACGCACAACACCCTCAAGACATTCTGAGCAGAAACCCTAAAGAAATTCTGAAACGGTAGGGGGGAGCATCCATCGCTAACCCACCCCAGATCTCCAACAATTGAAAGAACGAGACGACCACCACAGCAACCGCTGCGAGCCCGCAGGGGCCTTCGACCCTTTCCCATTTCCGGTTGACCAAGGGCAGAAACCAAGCGCTCGGTGCAACCAAAGCGTTTGAATAAAAATTTTCCAAATGGGGAAACAGGGGAACTATGACAATATGGGATTCATGGCCATAGCAGGCGAAGGAGGAATGGGAATATGAGGTAGAAAGCGCCGAGAAAACCCGCTTCCAGGCTCCACGATGTGCCATTTCATGTCCAAAATTCATCTGCCGCCCGCTCTTGGGGTCCAGATCCAAGTAGACAAGAGCGCCATAACCATCTAGTTCGCAAACATGGAGATCTACCGCCGCACCAACACATGGCCCATATTAGTAAACCCTAGCACTTCCATTCTCCATTTTTCCTTCTCTTACCTTAACTATAAATATAATTGTAATGGTTAATGATAAATATAATTATATTTATAATTATAACAATAATTGTAATTGTAATTATAATTATAATTGTTAATAATAATAATAATAATAATAAATATAATAATAAATAATAATAATAATAATAATAAATAATAAACCTATTATTTATTGAGAAAAACCTATTATAAACCCAAGGTATATAAACCCTAAAATAAATATAATTGACCATAGTTTACCATGGATTATTTTCATATTGACACAAATTTTGTCACAATGTGTCGTTGGACTATGGTTGACCATGATTGATTTTCATATTGAGACAATATTTGTCACAATGAGACGCTGGACCAAGAGATGATCTTTTTCACAATGTGACCATAAACCCTATAATTATTATTATTATTATTATTTATTTAATATTTATAAATAAATAAATATTTATTATTATTATTATTATAAACCCAAGGTATATAAACCCTAAGATAAATATTATAAACGCTAAAATAGACATGGTTGAACATGATTTACCTTGGTTGATTTTCATATTCAAACAATCTTTGTCACAATGCGACGTTAGACCATGGTTGACCATGGTTGATTTTCTTGTTGAGACAATCTTTGTCACAATGTGACAATGTGTTGGACCATGCCTAACCATGGTTGACCATGATTATAAAGCCAAGGGATTTATATAAAAACTTAGGCTTAATATTATAAAACCTATGAATAATATTATAACCTAGGAATATGAACCTTTAGGTTAATAAAACCAAGGTATATAAACCATAAGATAAATATTATAAACCCTAAAATAAACATGGTTGACCATCGTTGACCATGATTGATTTTCATCTTGAAAAATTCTTTGTCACAATGCAACATTGGACCATGGTTGACAATTATTGATTTTCATATTGAGATAATCTTTGTCACAATGCGACGTTGGACCACAGTTGATCATGGATTACCATTGTTTTCATAATGTGAAGTTGGACCAAGAGACCATCTCCATCACAATGTGACCATGATTATTGACCATGGTTGATTTCATATTAAGAAATAATCTTTGTCACAATGTGACGTTGGACCATGGTTGAATATGGTTGACCATGATTGAACATGGTTGACCATGATCAACCGTGGTTGACCATGGTTGACGATGGTTGAACATGGTCAACGATGGTTGTCCATGGTTGGTTTTCATATTTAGACAATCTTTGTCACAATGTGACGTTGGAGCATGGTTGACCATGATTGATCATGGTTGATTTTCATATTGACCATGATTTATTTTCATATTGAAACAATCTTTTCCACAATGTGACATTCGATGATGGTTGACCATGGTTGACCATGGTTGACCATGACTGAACATAGTTGACCATGGTTGACCATGACTAAACATGGTTGACCATGATTGAGTTTCATACTGAGACAATCTTTGTCACAATGTGATGTTGGACCATGGTTGACCATGATTCACCATGGTTGACGATGGTTGAACATGGTTGATTTTCATACTGTGACATCTTTGTCATAATGTGATGTTGGACCATGGTTGACCATGATTGATTTTCATATTGTGACAATCTTAGTCATAATATGATGTTGGACCATGGTTGACCATGGTTTATTTTCATATTGAGACAATATTTGTCATAATGTGACATTGGACCATGATTGGCCACGGTTGATTTTTGTATTGAGACAATCTTTGTCACAATGTGACATTGGACCATGATTGACCATGTTTGACTATGGTTGATAATGGTTCAGCATGGTTGATTTTCATATTGAGATAAAATTTGACACAATGTGACGTTGGAGCATGGTTAACCATGATTATAAACCCAAAGGATTTATATTAATCCATAGGATTAATATTATAAACGTTATGAATAATATTATACCCTAAGAAAATGAACCAGATTAATAAACCCAAGGGATTGATATTATAAACCGAAGGGAATAATAAACCCAAGGGATAAGTACTAAAACCCCAAAGGATTATAAACCCAAGGGCTAAGTACTAAAACCCCAAAGGCTTATAAACCCAAGGGAATAATATTAAACCCAAGGGATTAATATTATAAGCCCAAGATGTATAAACCATAAGATAAACATGGTTGACCATAGTTGATTTTCGTATTATGATAATCTTTGCCACAATGCGATGTTGGGCCATGGTTGAACATGGTTGACCATGATTGATTTTCATATTGTAACAATATTAGTCATAATGTGACGTTGGACCATGGTTGACCATGGTTGATTTTCATATTGAGACAATATTTGTGAGAATGCGGCATTGGACCATGGTTGACCATGGTTTATTTTCGTATTGAGACACTCTTTGTCACAATGTGACATTGGACCATGGTTGAAAATGGTTGACAATGGTTGACAATGGTTGACCATGGTTTATTTTCATATTGATACAAACTTTGTCACAATTTGACGTTGGACCATAGTTGACCATGATTATAAACCCAAAGGATTTATATTAAACCGTAGGATTAATATTAAAAACATTATGAATAATATTATACACTAAGAAAATGAACCCTTAGATTAATAAGCCCAAGGGATTGATATTATAAACCCAAGGGATAAGTACTAAAACCCTAAAGGATTATAAACCCCAAGGGAACAATATTAAGCCAAAGAGATTAATATTATAAACCCAAGATGTATAAACTCAAAGATAAACATGGTTGATTTTCATATTGAGACAATCTTTGTCACAATGCGATGTTAGAACATGGTTGATTTTTGTATTGAGACAATATTTTTCATAATGCGATGTTGGACCATGGAACTTGAACATGGTTAACCATGATTGATTTTCATATTGTGACAATCTTAGTCATAATGTGATGTTGGACCATGGTTGATTTTCACACTGAGACAATATTTTTCACAATGTAGTGTTGGACCATGGTTTACCATGATTGATTTCTATGTCGAGAAAATCCTTCGAAAAATCATAAAAATAAATATTATAAACCAAGGCATATAAACCCTATAATAAATATTATAAACGTTAAAATAAACATGGTTGACTATGGTTTACCATGGTTGATTTACATTTTGAAACAATATTTGTCAGAATATGATGTTGGACCATGGTTGACGATGGTTGACAATGGTTGACCACGATCGATTTTCATATTTAGACAATCTTTGTCAGAAGGTGACGTTGGAACATGTGGCGCGTGCACACACGTACACATAAAAAATAATATTATGGTTAAAACACTTAAATAATATAAAGTTTAGTATAATCCAGATGTCTAATTCCTTTCATTTTCAACATGGAGTTAACCCATATATATATATATATATATATATATATATATATATATATATATATAGAGAGAGAGAGAGAGAGAGAGAGAGAGAGAGAGAGAGAGAGAGAGTACCTTTTTCTAAATAGAAGAATATAAGAGAAATTTTGCACCTAGGAGAATTTTATCCTTCTTTTTTTCCAAGGAAAAAGTCACTATTCTATTAATAAAAATAAAATTACATGTTACATTAACAAGTAGTTGTCCAACAACCAGTCAAGATTGGTGTTCAAATATCATGCAAGAAATCCTAAAAATACAAAAGAGGAGAAAAATCAAGTTTTTATCCTCTTCTTCTTCTCCACCTTGCGCCATTCCCCTTGTGAAGGCAAAGGAGAGACAAGGACAAGCTGATTTTCTTCTATATGTGCTCCAGTATCCTTGTCTGAATTCGAGGTGTCCGATGAATGATGCCATTTAATCCCCGCTTTGTCCATATCCATTGACACTTTTTCATGCCTTTCCATGGATTTTTGCAGGTCAAAAGGATATTGTGTTTCATTTCATTATACTTCTGTTTCTGTCGATGGCTGGTCGATCCCATTGGGGGCTGGTTCCTCTAATACTTCTTTTGCTTCTTCCTCTGGATCACAGGGTGGGAATTGCCACCCTTTTGGTACCTTCCCATTTTTTTTTCCTGCTATCTCTTTTTCCATCTGGACATGTGTTTTGTAGATGACCGGTCTACTTGCAAATTCTGTATCGAAAATTTGTGTTTTCATAATCTAGAGGTTGTGTCCAAATTTTTTGTTTGTGTTTTAGCTGTATACTTTCCGATAAGCCTTTGCTGAGATCGACTTCCACACAAATGCGTGCAAAAGTGTAGATCCTTTCCTCCAAGCATTGTTTGTCTATTTTGATATATTTCCCAATGGTATTCCCAATGCCTTATAGAATGCTTTCATTCCAGAAGTGTAGGGGTAGGTTGTGTAGCCTAACCGAAACTGGAATTTTCGACACTAACATAGTATTTGCATCAAAATCCGGGAACCATGGAGTGATGAAGAGTCCAGTAGAACCCCAGAACCACGATCCCTCTTGGAGAACAATGTCTTTGAGTTTTGAGGATGCAATTTTGACAATTAAAAATCCCTTGGAGCAGAGATGAATTTCATAGTCCAGGGCCCATCGTGTGAGGATCCAGTGGAAGAGTTCCATTGGTTTGGGCCAAAAACAATTGAATTTTCATATAGGTGCTTGTGCTTCATATGTGGTACGTTGTTCATCTATCTCTGGTGTGTCTATGAATAGTCCTGGTATCTGATCTAGTTGCTCTACAATATATGGGCTCGTGGTACTTCCGACTAGTTCTGAGGGTGCTTTGTATTTGTTCTTCCCTTGCAACATATTATTGTAGGAGGATCCTCCTTTGTTGTGTTCCTATATTTATTTATTGATGCTTCTGGCTCCCCCTTGGCCTTTAGTTCTTCCCGATTCTATAGCTCCTCCTCTCAGCCTCATATTGAGTGTGATGGTGGACCCTTGCCCAATATGATAGTCCATGATTGACCTGTGTTCTTCTATTATTTTACCTCTGTAGATGAGAGATTACTGGTATGATGGGAAACCCATAGTTTGGCTGATGCTTTGTTTCAGTTTATTTACCTTCTCTGATCCGGTTACCCAATGTAATATATTTTTCCCTTCCGGTGTTCTAATGAAAACTTGAAAGTGGGTAGGTGATACCTTTTGCTTGGTGTTCGATGCACCTTTGTTATCTTCATTCACCTCCATGTCCAGGAACCCCAGGGTAAGTGCTTTCGTTTGGTACAGGGGGTTCCAGGAAAAAATTTCTCGCACTAAGCGACCAGTGGTGACCCTATTCATTTTTCTTGCAGATGAGACCCGCAACCGCTCATTAAGGCAGAGGGCAGTGCGACCCAACTGCCGCCTCCACTGAAGAGCCGCGTCAAAATTAGACATAACCTGGCCAGGGTGTATGGCGAGTATCCTTGCTGTAAGGCCTGGCGTCGTCGACGAGTTGCTCGATTGTATTTGCTGTGTGCGGAGGACTTCCCTCAGTATGTAAAACCCCATCCCCATCAATCGATTTCTTGGGTTTTTTCGTTATGAATCGTGTTGGGGTCGTGAAGCAATGGAGCCAGTTGAACCCCCATGCAAGAGTAGGTGTGAGGGGGGCCAGAGTCTACCGAGGTCCCCAGACTCCAATGTCTGCATTGATGCAGTATTTTGTTGATGCCCGGTCGGCCACTCTTGGGGCCAAATACCTCCAGACCGGTGTGATGTCTCCATTCCTCTGAGCGTTTGTGAGAGGTCATCGCGGCATATCCAAGCAATCCAGAATTGCAAACCCTAATATCTCCTCTTGCCATTTCTCTTCAAAAAATATAAAATATATTAAAAAAAAATTATCCTTCTTATTACATGAGAAATTCAAATTTATTTTGAAATTTATACTCAATATTTGAATTAGTTTAGATAAATTATAAAGCATTAACAGAACATATTACCTTACATATGATAGTGGTTGTAAAGGACTTGTCATTTTAATAGAGAAAAGTTTAATTAAACACTCTAATAAATAAAACTAAGACCTGTTTTGCATATCAACCCTTGCACAACTATATTTATATATTTTAATATTCACATACCACTCTTTGACTATGATAGATATCAAAATCCCCAAATTTTATTTTGAATTAAACATCATTCTCACAATATCTTTGTAATTCATCAACTTAATCTATAAGCAAATGCATATTTTCATAATTGTTTTTGAAATAAAATTATATTAATGATTTTTTTAACCATGATTAGAGTGTCCACCCAAATCTTTAGACAATATCAACATAATTTTATTCCAAAAATATTATAACACCTTAATCTATTCTTTTCTCATCTTTATTTATTCATTATGATTTATTATTTTCCCAACCTTTACCATCATCATGTATGTTGGTTGTTTCATTTTTCATCATAAACATTTCAAATACATGTGTTGTTAATTTCTATACAACCCCAATTCATAGACCTTTCTTTGTGATTTGCATCTATCGATCGATCATATGGAATGATATTTTGGTATTCCTTTGTTATAAATCATTTTTATATTCATTTAAAATCTGTCATTATATTATTTTTAAACTTTTTATATTTTATATTTGTTAATCTCTTTATATAACGATTTATTTTTTTATTTAATAGTGTATTTACCGTATTTTATTATTTCCTATATATAATTCTGGACATCATTCCTAAAATATATTTTATTGATCATTATTATTAATTTTAAGTATATGTCATTATATTTTATTTTATGTATTAATATTGCAATATAAAATTAAATTAATTAAATATTAATTATAATATAAAATTGTAAATATATTTATTTTTTAATTCGACATTGTTAAACTTATTTATGTTTTAATATTAAAATATAATAAATAGTTGGAAAAAAGAAGGTCGCGATGGATTATTATAGCATTTTTCTTTTGCTTCCTTTTTGTATGATCTTAGTATGATAACAAGTGGAAGGGTAATTCTTTCGATAAATATAATGATTCTCGGCATAAATATAATTGTAGGGAAGTTATTGCAATTTTCAGCGTAAGTGTCGAAATAAATTTAATATGTGTAAAAATTTAAATTATTAATAACAAAAACATTCAGTAAGTAAACATATATTAAATGTGAATGTAAGGTAACATAACTATTTTTGAGAAGACATTAAACACAATATAAAAATTTCTTAATAAATTAGAATTATTTATGAAATACAAAAAATGAGTTTTTAAAGGGTTTACTACCTGTTGTTCTTTGAAATTATTGTGGTCAATAATCATGCCAAAGCATCTATAGAGTTTTGTTTGTATTTTGTGATGTTGGAGGACCAATGTATAAGATAAATCTTAGCAAACAATTATGTATTTAAATCTTATGGATAATATCAGTAATTATAAGTAAGGGCTCCTTGTCCATCTCACACAGTGATTAAGATTTTATAATTCGACTAAGTGGACTTACGTAAGAGAATATGATTATTAAATATTCAGATTGAATTCTTCAATAAACCATAAGCTAGAAAACCTTTAAACAATGTCTAAAAGTTCAACAAAATATATCTAACATTATCAAGGTGCTGACAATTTATAAATAAAAGGGACTTACATCAACAGATTGTCAAGTAAATCATTCTTTATAATAATAGTAACTTTAGGAGGAATTATAAGATTATTGAAACACAATCAACCTCACCTAGTTATCTTGATAACAATTAAATATATGAAGAAACGAAATGGATGAAAACTGGAAAAACTCACAGAGAAGACAGAGCTATATGAGATAAGTTCATAATCCTTCTTGTATTATTGATGATAAAAAAGACTTGTACAATTTATGTTTACAAAAATTCGCTCATCCAAGGGTGAAACCATTAATAACTCGAACTGAGAGTTATTTATACTAATTAACAAAACTTTTAGAAATATCTTAACTGATTTACAATAATAGGATAAGAAGAATAAAAGAAGGAGACAAATAGATGGAGTGTCGCTATTTTTCTAGAGGTTGTTGATGATTCGACCCCTTTTGGTGAAAGATGTTACTGACTTGGCCTCTTTTGTTGGAAGCTGTTGCTGACTTGGCCCTTCAAAATATGATGTGCTGGGATGCTGTAAAATCAATATTTTACTCGATGGTTTCACAAACTTATCCCATTGATCTTCTCTTGGAATTTATACATTCATCATTTTCCTAAATATTTCATATACTTCAGTAAATCTGTCAAAAGTTGGTCTTTGAATGAATAACTGTTTGATTTGATGTTGAATGATCAAATCAAAATGTAGAGCTTCAGCAAAAGCTCTTCCTGTAATGTGACCTTTGATACCTACAAACTTTGATTTATCTATTGCAATTGTATATAAATTTGTGCAATAATCTCCTAACTTGACCAACTTATCATATAATCCTACCAGACCTGGCAGTCCTTTATGATTTAAAACATTACATTTAGTATGAAACCTTTGAACAATAACATTTAAAGCTTCATACTTGGTCTGCAACTGGTTGATCAAGTTTCTTTTCTGCAAAACTTTCTTTATCTCCAAAATGGTTGCAGTCTTGTCTGAGATATTGATTGCTTCCAACTCCTCT
Source organism: Pinus albicaulis (assembly GCA_034641835.2). Classification (NCBI taxonomy): domain Eukaryota; kingdom Viridiplantae; phylum Streptophyta; class Pinopsida; order Pinales; family Pinaceae; genus Pinus; species Pinus albicaulis. Next base: position 963,225,419 of record CM076570.1, on the reverse strand, counting down.
CTGTTCTTTGAACTAAGAACCTTGACCATGTCAGAAGCTTCACTTGGATTCTTTTTAATTTGATCCTTTTGCTCTTGAATTGTTGTTCTGCATTTGTTGATGAGTTCCTGATGTTCAAAGATGATATGTATAGATGGCCATATTTCAGTAATGGACTTGCTGATGTCTTCCCAAATACTTTGTTTGGCTTCTCCTAGAGTTTCTGCCATTACAGATTGACTTTCCAGTTCCTTGATTTTAAGTTCCAACTTATGAGTCTTCTGCATTTCCTCTAGATATAAAATATCATTTTCAATCTTTTGTGACTCAAGAATTTGAAAATTCTGATGTAACCTCTCATGTGCTTGTATTTGAATGGCCAGATCTTGTGCCAATTGTGCCGAATCAATTATAGTCAAGGATGCTGAAGGCTCTGTACATGCAGAAGATGTTTGAGTTGCTAAAGTAGGATCAATATTCACTTGGAGTGTTGATTTCTCTTTCAACAATAATTCTTCAATTTGTTCGTCCATCTTTCTAATTTGCGGATTTTGATCAATGATAAGCTTAAGCATTTCCTCCTTGTCACATTAATTTTCTTCCATCTCTTTAGTTTGTGGGTCTTCAGTTGAGGGTAGCTTGAGTTTTTTTCGCAGAGCCACAATGTCTACATTTTTCTTCTTAATGATTTCCTCAGTTGACTTGAAGTCCTTTGGATCATATCCCACTTTTACTACAAGTTATTCCAATGAATTCATCCTGTTGTATTTAGCTAATGAAGAAATTTTCTCAATATTCAACTGGGATTGAACATTTGACAATGCTACTTTCAATTTGGAAAGAGAAATGGCTGTTGTAGTCATTGTCGAAAATAACATTTCTCTTGACTACTTGTGCATGTCCGTCTGGTCAATTGGGTGAATTTGTTTTGTATCAAACAAGAAGACGGTCTTCTTATACTCAACATGATTATTTGGAAATGACATTTTTTCTTGCAGAAAATCCATCTACATCCTTCCTTTCTCACTGTCAAATGCAGTGAGAAGCCTGCATTGTGATGTAGATGTCTGTTTCCAGAATTGGCTGTAAACATCTGATTTCAGTTCTTCATTCTTGTGCTTGATGTCTAGAAATATAGAGAGGATATTTTTCTCTTCAGAAGAGTTGGCATCTGAATGTTGGATGATTTCTAGTGGCTCTCTTGTAGGTGATACTGATCGAGGAGTATGAGTAACGTTGGTGGATGTGGAGATTTCAGTATCTCCCAAATCTATGATCTCGGGTTGTTTCTGTTCTGAAAGCAAGGAGGAAGTGAGCTTTGCCTTATTATGCTATAAGATTAACCCTTTCATAATTTCTTTGGAATGTGGTTTCTCTTCTCTTATCCTTTTATTTTGCTTACTGTCAGGTACTAATGTCTATACATTTGAATTGGAAATGACTTGTTCATATGCTTCCTGTAGAGTATCTTCTACCTATTCATCCTGGTTCATGTATTTCTCTATTTCTGCTCTGGAGGTATGAGTGTATGAAGTTGTCTTGAGTTCAACCCTCATAGCAGAAATAATGCCATGGGGATCATATGACCAAGTAAAATTTGATTGAAAACCCATCTTCTTTAATAATGAATATGCATCAGCACTAGCTGCTTGGTATTGCAGACAAAGGATCCAATATTGGCCTTGAGTTTAAACTGGGGTTTCCTCTTTCCTGAAACAAAACGCAGTTCATCCATATTTAACATTTTTCTTATGTACTCTAAGGAGAAAATTCTCATAGGCACATATCTTGGAAGTTTGTATGGTGAAAGTTCGCAGCCATACACCCTGATCTCTGTGTAATTTTTATACAAATACCAATCACCTGTCTTTGCTTGTTCACTGAGGTGCATAATTATTTTAATGTCTTCTCCAATTTTGGGCTCTAGTTGACTAGCAAGGAGCTACCTTACTGGGTGAATGAACGAGTCTATGAATTCTGAGAAAGAAGTGGTTGTTGATGAAGCTTTGACCAATTATGTCCAGTGAATCACTGATTGATTCACTCCCTGCTCATCCTGCTTTTTGAAGTGAATAGGTAACAAATTTGCCTGCTGAAACAAAATCATATAAATAATCACATAAGAATAATTAAATACTCCTTGTGTGGCGAAGTTCATGAATTTTTCATGTATAATATCAGCCAAGAAATGGTTGTAATTATACATAAACAATGGTGATTTTTTAAGGCTGAAGATAGATAAGAAACCGAGGATGGGTTTCATCAACGATTTCCTCGTTTGGGTATCCTAACAGGTAATAAATAAGGGATATGCAGTGTTTGGAAGCTATAGAAAATATGGAGGATTCATATGGGGGATTTCTCTTTGGTAATTCTGCATCCTCAGGTAAGAAAATGTCAAATATCTGAGCTCTTTGAGGGAAAGATAATTTACGATAAAGGTCCATGAGGGCAGCAGGAGAGAAATATGACAAGGAATAAGACGAAGGGATTAGAAGCATCTGGTTAATGGTTTCAGGGGATATGGTGATCAAAATGTTTCCATTCTGAGCCACCACTGACCTGGTTATAGGGTCATACTGCTTCTGACACCAGGCAATTAGATCCGAAAATGGGTGAGTTTGAGGGAATGCAAACAAAGACAACATAGATTCCCAGAACCTAATAAGGTCTTGGATATCCATGTGCTTCTGTTTTAGACACAAATGTAGCTCATATAAATAAAATTCACAGTGATGGTCTATGATTTTTAAATAGGCGTCAGATAGGGGTATGAGGTTGAGATTGATTTGCGGATTTGCAGGGTTGTCTTTTGCAATGGATTTGACAGCTTCAGGAATGACCTCAGCAACTGAATGAGCGACCTCAGAGACGACCTCTTCAACACTGTCGACATTTTGGATTTCTTTTGTCACTCTTTTCTTACCTTTACCCTTAGGATTCGTTTGTTTCTTGGTGTTTGCCTTAGGTGCCATGCTTGATTGGTATAGAGTAGTACAGGACTTTGAAGCTCGGGTTACAGAAATAATGACAGGGTTTCAGGAATATGAAGGGTGATTGAGAAATGACATTTCGTTGTGAAATGAAATGAAGGATGAAAGGAATTTGAACGAGGAGTTAAAGTAAAGAACAGGAGGTTGTTTGTAATTTTATAGGCTGCACTTTGGGTTTAACGGTCGTGGCTAAGAGTCGTTTAATTCCATAACGGTGCGATTAATGATCCAAGAGCAGATTTATTGGTTAACATGATGATTAACAGGTATAATTGGATCATTGGGGAATAACGGACAAGTGACATGGAGGGATATGATTGATTGGAAGACCAATGGGTTTGGCACGGGAAAAAATTCGTCATCGATGAAAACCGAAGGTGGATTTCAGGGGGCGGGGGGGGGGGTACCTCCCGGTTTCCTGTTTTAGGAGGAGGGGGTGTGAAGTGATATAGTGCTTCCACGTCGCAGAAAATGACGGCCATGAATACCAGACTTCGGACCCCCCCCCCCTCGCGTTAACGAGAAGCTGTTGGGGGGGGGTTGCGAAGTTGATCTCTGCCGTAGATCTGAGGGGAGCCCAAGATCTGCTGTTGAAAAATCTAAGCGCTTTATCTAAAGTGATTTGACTGCTTTGTCGTTAGTGATCTTATAATAAAATCCTTATGCGCTTATATATCAATTTAATAAATGAACATTAAACCCTTTTTCAAAGGTTTTAACATACACAAATTAAAAACTTTACATTTTTGAGAATTTGGCGCATTTAAACAGGCGACCATATATTATTTTAAACACTCAAGCATTAGCACTTTTTTATTTCATGATTCCCTAACATTTTTTCTTTTGCCTCCTTTATTTAGAGCAAACTAATCTATTATGTTTTCTAACATGGATGTAATAAAATATAATTTTCCTAACATTTTTTTTTTTTTTAAATTTTCTTTTTCATCCATGTTCTAACTTAGCATTTTATTTTTTATTTTCCGAACTACCATGCTAACTTATCAAAAACAAATAATGTTACAACATTGACTCCAGCTGGGGATTGCTTTCCCCTGTGGGATGCAGAGAACAAGCAATTCCATGTGCCTTCTCCTCGGGCTATGGATTCTTTGTTGTATAAAAAAAAATAGATTTCAAATGATAAAAGAAAATGATTATGTAAAATGATGATGTAGTATTTCCTTCAGTACTGGATATAGTGTTTCAAAATTTTTCCATTTACAGGCAGTGTTGAAAACTTTCCTTCCAAATTCTGTAGATAAAATGTGTCATTTCCTTTTACCTTTGCAATGCTGAGTGGCCCAAACCATAAATTGTCAAACTTTCCATGCTTGCTTTTATCTTCTCTCCTAGCATCCCACCTTAAAAATAAATCTCCTTCTCTAAAATCTCTTTCCATTACCTTTCTGTCAAAGAGACTCTTCATTTTATTTTGATATTTCCTCAGTTTGTATTGAATCTCATCTATGTTTTCATTCAACTCGATAATCTGATTAATCCTTGTAGAGAAATCATCAGGTTCATCAGTAAATTCTTGTAGAAACTTGAGCACAAGGAAAGATAAATTTGTAGGAAAAATAACATCTTTTCCATAAACTAATTGGAATGGAGATTTACTTGTTGATATTTTGGGAGAAATCCCGTTTTCCCAAACTGCATAAATCAGATGACTGTCCCAGTTTTTCTTGTGGTCTTCTAAAGTTTTCTTGATTACTTTTACTAAACTCTTGTTAGATGATTCAACAATACCATTTCATTATGGATAATATGGAGTTGAGTGATGCAATAGAATATGATATTTCTGGCAGAATTCAGTCATTTTTATGTTGCTGAATGCTATGGAATTATCAGTGACTATTTTTTGTGGGCAACCAAATCTAGATAAAATGTTCTCTTCAATGAATTTGATTACAACTGAATCTGTGGAATTTCTTACAGGAATGGCTTCCACCCACTTCATGAAATAGGCAGTAGCAGTCAAGATCCATCTGTGTTGATTACTGGAGGCTGGGTGGATTTCACCTATAAAATCTAATCCCCATTGTAGAAAAGGTGTTGAGACAACTATTGGAACTAGTGGAAGAGTTGCTAGTTTTTGCTTACCAGGAAACATCTGACATGGAACACAGGCTCTGACTTTTGATCCTACTTGTGAAAAAAAAGTAGGCCAATAGAATCCTGCCCTAAGTATCTTGTACGCTGTTGCTCTCCAAGCATAGTGGCCTCCACATGCTCTTGCATGAAACTGATCAATGATTCCTTCATTTTATGATTATGTTAAGAAAAGTAGTAGAATATTAAGAGGATCTTTCTAGTATAAGTTGGCATTGATGATGCAATATTTGATGGATTTTAACTTGAGTGTTTTGCACTGGTTTTTTGAAAACTGAGCCGGGCATTTAAAATGAATAAAAAATGAACAATATCTGCATACCAATCTGATAAAACAAACTTCTCATCAATATTAACATGGGCTGTTTCAGTTGAAGGAGAAGGTTATTGTGTATTCTTTCCTTGCACTCCATGGGAATGTTCTTGTGGATTCTCCCCTTCAACATTTAAGGAGGGTTCTTATGGATTCTCCCTTTCCAAATTTGAAGAAGGTTCTTGTGGATGCTTCTCTGAAACTTCAAAAACATAGTTTATGCCCAAAAATTTACAATTGGATTCAGCTAAAAATTTAGCAAAACCCTGCCCCTTTACTAACTTGGTAGTTTTAATGGTAAGGTCAAACTCAAGGATTTGAGTTATCCATATTCTTCTTCGCCCATCAGTGTCTGGTTGTGTGAGGACAATTTTTACAACGTTATTAGGCACATAGGCAATGATAGAAGAATGGAGGATATACATTCTAAAATACTTCAAGGCTTGAACTAAGGCATAGGCTTGTTTTTTGATAATAACATACTCGATTTCTTCTTCTCTCATGAACTTAATAAAGAATGCTATAGGTTGATCGTGATAATATTCGTTATTTTGCAGAAGGACAACAAAAAGGGTGGTTTCAGAAGCAAAAGAGAACATGCTAAAGGTTCAGAGTAGTTTGGACTAGCTAAGGTTGGGGCTTCAGAGATGGCCTTATTTATCTGATCAAATGCAAATCTTGCGGGAATGGTCCATTTGACTTCATGGTTATTTTTGAGCATATCTATTATGTCCTTCACTATTTATGCATAGTTAGGTATAAACCTCCTCAAAAAGTTAATTTTCCATAAGAAAGCTTGAATCTCTTTCTTGTTTCTAGGTAATGATAATGATTAAATATCAGAGACCCTTTTGGGATCAATAACTACTCCATCTTTTGAAATAATATGACCTAGTAATTTACCCTCTTTAAGGGCTAATAATGAATTTTTGGGATTCAAAGATATTCCAAATTTCCTACACCTGTCAAAAACTTTCATTAAGTGCTTGAGATGTTTCTGATCTGATTGAGAGAAAGCAGTTAAATCATCAAGATAAATAACAAGAAATTTGTTTACCTTCCCGACAAAGGCCAAGTCCATGGCTCTCTAAAATGTTTCTCCTACGTTTGATAGACCAAAAGGCATCTAGGCATACATGAATGTACCCCAAGGTGTGGTAAAAGTTGTCTTTTCCTTATCTTCTGAATTCACCAATATTTGATTATAACCATAGAATCCTTCCAACATAGAGAGTCTGTTAGCACCTGGCACTTTTTGAAGTAATTAATCCATTTTTGTGAGTGGATAATTATCTTTCAAGGATGCTTTATTAAGGTTTCTAAAATCCACACATAGTCTTATTTCACCATTCTTTTTTCTCACAGAGACTAGATTGGCAACCCAATTAGAGTATCTTAATGGGACAATTATTTGGGCATCTAAAAGTTTTTTCAGTTCTATTTCTATGGTGGGAAGCAGAACTGGGTTCATCCTTCTTAAATTTTGTTGATAAGGTTTTACATCTAGTTTTAGTGGAATTTTATGCTCAATTAAAGATGTGTCATAAGTTTTTAGAACAACATAAGACTACGAAAAAAAATCTTTGTAATTCTTAAGAAGTTTGATATATTAAGATTTAAGTTCATGAGTTAATGATGCACAAAGTTTAATGTTTTTAATCTCCTCATCAGTACTAACATTAGTGTCTTCTATGTCATATTCTGGTGAAGCAGAGAACAGATTTTTGGGAATATCGTTTTGATCAAACAATTTTTCTAAAGGAACTAGTCCCTTGGGGATAAAATTATTTGATAGTTGAATTATATAATGATCAACTAATTTTGATTTAAGATTTGAATTTTCTTTTTTTTAGTAGCTTCATTAGTGTCTGAGTTATCCTCTTCAATTTGAAATACAGAAAACTCGTCAATGACTTGAAGGAAGGATTTTGATTGTTCATCGTATTCAAATATTTGCGAATGTTTAAGATTGTCTAGGATTGATAGCCTATATTTGATTTGTATTTTTTGGCAATATGATGCAAAGTGTTGTACTTGATGGAAAACCACTTGATGAATATGATGGCAACCTACTTAATGAAGTTGTCTTTGATAACAACCTGTTTGATGTTGATGTAAATCTGATGTGAAGATTGTTGGCATGTGTTGTCTTTGATGGTAATCTACTTGATGAGATGAGAATTGGCTATACGATGTGATGAAGTTGTCTTTGGATAGCAACCTGTTTGATGAAGTTGTTCTTGATGGAAACTGACTTGATGAGTTGCAACCAATGTGTCAAATATGTACAGATGATGTATCTACAGATTAGCTAAGGAGTACAGAAGAAAGGAACTTCAGAAAGGGCCAGAGCAATGATGAATAAGACATGTCACTATGCATACGCGGGTTTGTTAAGGAGAAGGCGCATATGCACGCGGAAAAGTACGTGCCAAGTCGCGTATAATCAATTGCGCTCTAAATGTGTAAAACCAGGGGTTATTACCATGGTATTGACCCATTGTATTGAGCGCTGGTTTGTCTATTTGATCCCGTCCAGGAATACCATCGGAAGTGGTGTGGTTTTGGCTCATGGTATTGACAAAGGCTAAATCTATATAAGGAGAAGAAAATCATTGTGCAAAGTGTGTGCATGAGTCTGGGTTTGAATGAATACTTCACTCTGAGGTATGTCTGAATGGAAAGGGTAACAGTTGAATGGTAGATCTGATTTCATAATGCACCAGTGAAGAAAATGATGGAGAGGGATCTCTAGATCTGAAATGTATTTGTATCTTCTAGATCTGTTTATGAAATGTTTAGATCTGAGATGAGGCGAACATGTTTCTGAAGTGAAGGGTAAAATCTGAGCTATGTATCTGTTCTGAATATTTGTGCAGCCCTAAAATGTCTGAAGATCTATACGCTTGTTTGCAATAGAGAAAGCGCGTATATACGTGGGTCGTCTTCAGAGAAAGCACGTATGGGTTGTGAAATTAGATCTGTAATATGTGCAGATGTATACGCGGGTTGATATGCATTAAAGCGCGTATATACGCAGGATCAGTGAAAGTAAAGCGCGTATGAAAACGAGGGTTTGCTGAAGTATGTGGTATGAAATGTCTGATCTGTTCTGCTGTATTACTGCTATCTGTCTATGATATATTCATACAGATCTGGGTTTTCTGAATATTGATTATGTTGCTGACTATGTTGAGAAAAGATCAAGTTGTTGATTGATTGGTTGATGATTCATTGAATGAATTGATAAGGGTATAAGTTTCATTTTGATGTGTGATTGAGCTTAAATGTGTGGAGTGGGTCCAGTCTGAAAATATGATGAAAAGTGGCCTGCAAGTTGTGATCTATTGAAGCTATTGGATCCAGTATGAAAATTGATGAAACGTGGTCCATGGTGGAGCTGAGGGTTGTAGCCTTCAGTTAGGGGGTTGTAGCTCCCTTCCAGGTGAAGCTGGTAAACGAGAGCAGGGGGTCGTAGCTCCCTTCCAGGAGAGGCTGGTAAACAAGAGCAGGGAGTTGTAGCTCCCTTCCAGGAGAGGCTGGTAAACGAGAGAAGGTTGTAGCCTTCTGCAGGTGGGTGCCTGCATGCTGGTATGAGTCTGCTCCAGTACATGGTTGTAATATGTTTTCTCTATAATAAAATATTGAAGGCTGAGACAACGAAAACAATGGTTTTCTCCCGACTTGGGTTTCCACCTAAAATCCTGGTGTTCATGTGTGTTGCTTATGTATGATGGTTTATTCTGTTATTACTGCACATGCTTACTGTTAACTAAAAATCTAATGAATGAATGATGCATAGACCTAAGTAAAGAAATAAATGCATAATAAGATCTCTGTGTATACGCGAGTTTTATGAAGGATATCCGCGTGTATACGCGAGTTGGGCTCAGTGAAGTAGTGTATGGGTTTTAGAGAAAAAAAAGTAAAAATGGTTGAGTATGCCCTAAATACTGGTTCACCCCCCCCTCTCAGTATTTTTCCCAACAGTATTTGATAGTGAATTTGAAATTGATCTGGAATATTAAAAGAACTAGCCGAAACAGCTAATGAATTTGCATTCATGATTTCATCTCTAGGAATATAAGTGATATTGAAAGCATCAAAGGAATTTTCAATGGTGTCCCAAATATAATTTCTGTAAGATTTGAGCCTAGGGTGCTTTGTTTGAAAAAGACTCCTAACCTGTCTTACTATAAGTTCTAAATCAGTGAAGACACTAAAATTCTGGACCTTTAAACTTTTAGCAAGCTGTAATCCTAGGATAAAAGCTTCGTATTCAACAACATTATTTGTGACCTCAAAATCTAACTTGTATGATTGAGTGATATTTTCTTTATCAGGGGAAATCAAAACAACACCTGTTCCAACTGCATCTTTGGTGCAAGATCCATCAAAGAATAATTTCCAAATTTTAGTTTGAACTGATTTAGAGGTGTCAACTATATCCTCAATCTTGAGTTGAGAATTTTGTGAAGTATATGATGATAGTTGAAAACAACTAAAAACTTGATCAACTGCATAGATGGGATGATTTATAGCATGATTAGATTTACAAACAGTGTTTAGGAATCTAAATTCTCTATATAACCTAAGGCTTTCTCCACGATATACATGAATAGTGGAAAAAGACATGTCCATTTGAAGACTTCCTCCCAATTTTGCACAACGTGATCTTGATAAAAGAATTCCAAATTTGGGAGGAATATCAGTGACGACTATGTCTAATACTACACTTTTAACTGGTATTTGATGTAAAGTGACCACTGGATCTTTAATAAGTCCTAAAAATTGAACCCTCTTAGAGTCAAAGGTATATAAGTCGTGATAGGTTCGAGTGATATCCAAATTAAGTTGTTCCATGATGACTTTAGGCATTAAGTTGTGTGAAGCACCCGAATGAAGCATACAGTTGTATAGCAGGGAGTCATGAACTTTTAACGTCACATAAAAATGTGGTATGGATTCATCAATAATATCATAACTAGGACCAAAAGCTATGGTGGTTCTTTCACTTTGTAGATTAATAATATCTCCTTCATCATCCATACTAGAATTTTGGATCCATTTTGCAACTTGACTTTTATACCTTGGGTTTTTAGAAAGTTCTGAAAGTGGAATTGGAATTTTAACTCTTTCTAATTATTTCTCAACATTAAAAGCTGTCAATGTAGTTTTTTCAATCTGAGTAGAATCACTTAACTGATTTAGAGGTTGAACAGTAGTAGTTCGAGTTTCAGTAGTTTTTACTTGAGGCTCAATTATTACAGGGTTTTTGGGAGGTCTACCAGGACCAGCTCTAGGTCTTAAGTCATATATTTTATTTAATTCTGCAATCAGAAACTCAAAAAAATCTTGATACTTAGAAACCTGATAAGTATCTTGGTATTCTTGAGTGGTTTGACTTTGGGAAATAGGGACAATGGAAGTCTGAAGGGATGTATGATCTACATTATTAATGTCTTCAGTAATAGAAAAAGTATTTTCATCAGGTTGTTGATAATCTATCAACAACGGTGTGGATACTTGTTGGTCATTATGAGGCCTTTGAAGAATTTGCAATGGAGCAGCCTTTTTATACTGACCTTGGACCTATGTCTGTGGTCTAGAAACAATTTGTTGAACTTTTCTTGGTTGAGTTTCAATATTTGAAATTCTATTGGATAAATTTCTAAGTGTTGTGATTTCATCAATTTTTGCATCTTCACTTTTAGATTTAGAGGAAGAATATGCTTCCTGATTTTTTAATTTCTTTTGGGATTTTCAGCTTTAGCTTTTAACTTAGCAGATGCAAACCTATTTTCTTCGACCTCTATAGCACTTGTTTGCATGTCCTCTAAGGTTCAGGATGTACTTTCTCTCAACATGACAAAAAAGTCATCCTCAAATGCCTTTGAGAATCTAACCTTAGCTGCTGCTACAGGGGGTTTACAATGAGGAGGCATTTTGTGGTAAAGCTTATTGAATCTTTTGATGAAATCAACAGTTGGTTTTCCAGAATTTCTTTTTAGCTCTTAAAATTAAGTTAAGAAATATACAAGATGATTTTTTACTCCCCATTGATTTTTAAATATGGTGGTTAGTTCTCCCCAGGATCTAATAGAATTTGCTTGAAGTTTTCTGAACCAAATCCTAAAATTCCATTCTAAAGATTGGACAAAAAGTCTCATGTAAACATTTTCATATTCAATGTTCATGTTATCTGAAAAATCCAAAATGCTGACAGATGGTCTTCAGCTAATAAGCTAGTTTCTCCATTGAACCTGGGAAGGTGTTTTAGATATACAGGTGGAAAATTATTGAGGATATTAGGAATTAAAAGAGGAGCATATATTGCTTGTACAATTGGTCTGAAACCAGCCATACTTGAAGATGTTGAAGTAGATGAGGAGGAAGAAGTAGAAGTTGTGGATGAAGATGGAGAAGTTGGGGGTGAGGAATGAGGTGGAGAACGAGGAGGAGAATAAAATGGGAAACCAGGAACCCTTCGGGACCTTAAAGGAGTTATAATAACAAGTTTTTGAACCTCTTCTTCTTATCCTTCTCTAGGTTCGAATAAATGATTGGAATAAAAAAAATAGAGATCTTGTGGTTGATGTGAAGTTGAGGGTCCAGAGTATGTAACAGGGGAAATGAAATCAGTAGGTTTGAATCCAGGAAATTTTAGATCCAAATCCTATTCTGATATAGGAGAATCAGAAGGTTCCTAAGGTATTTTATAGGATTCTAAAGAATGAACTAACAAGGCTGATTGAAAAACCACTCCTTTAGATACTAGTTCACACACTTTATCAGGTACATCTTATGATTCTAAGGGGATGGGTCCAGATCTGAAGGGATCAGGAATTATATTGATATTTTCTCAAGGAATAGAAGAAGAAGGGGTCTTATGCTCTCCTAGAAGAAGCTCTTCTCACCAATATCTCTGGATCTGATAAGGGTTCAATAATCTCGGAGTCAGATCGAGATCTCGTGTGCTTTGAAGGAGCCAGTTTGGTCACAGTGGAATCGCCAGGTGAGAAATTTTTGACCTTAATAAACCTTTAGTCACCTTAAAGGAATAGGGTTTTATCGTTGTCCCAGGGAAAACAAATCAAATTCGTTCCCCAGCAACAACACCAAATTGATGTTGTCCTTTGAGATGATTGTGGTCAATAATCATGCCAAAGCATCTATAATGTTTTGTTTGTATTTTGTGATGTTGGAGGACCAATGCATAAGATAAATCTTAGCAAACAATACTATATTTAAATCTTATGGATAATATCAGTAATTATAAGTAAGGGTTGCTTGTACATCTCACACAGTGATTAAGATTTTATAACTCGACTAAGTGGGCTTATGTAAGAGAATATGATTATTAAATATTCATTTTGAATTCTTCAATAAACCATAAGCTGGAAAACCTTTAAACAATGTCTAAAAGTTCAACAAAATATATGTAACATTATCAAGATGCTGACAATTTGTAAATAAAAGGGACTTACATCAATAGATTGTCAAGTAAATCATTCTTTATAATAATAATAACTTCAGCAAGAATTATAAGATTGTTGAAACACAGTCAACCTCACCTAGTTATCTTGATAACAATTAAATATATGAAGAAACGAAATGGCTGAAAATTGGAAAAACTCATAGAGAAGACAAAGTTGTATGAGATAAGTTCATAATCCTTCTTGTATTATTGATGGTCAAAAAGACTTGTACAATTTCTGTTTATAAAAAATTTCTCATTCAAGGGCGCAACCCTTAATAACTCGTACTGAGAGTTATTTATACTAATTAACAAAACTTTTAGAAATATCTTAACTAATTTACAATAATATGATAAGAAGAATAAAAGAAGGAGACAAATAGATGGAGTGTCTTTGTTTTTTCTGTAGGTTGTTGATGATTCAACCACTTTTGGTGAAATCTTTTGCTGACTTGGCCTCCTTTTTTTGAAGCTGTTGCTGACTTGGCCCTTCAAAATCTGATGTGCTGGCATGCTGTAAAATTAATCTTTTACTTGATGGTTTCACGAAACTTATCCCATTGATCTTCACTGGGGATTTATACATTCATCATTTTCATGAAGATTTCATCTACTTCAGTAAATCTGTCAAAATTTGGTCTTTCAATGAATAACTGTTTGATTTGATGTTGAATGATCAAATAAAACTGTAGAGCTTCAAGAAAATCTCTCCCTGTAATGTGACCTTTGATACCCGCAAACTTTGATTTTTCTATTGCAATTGTATATAACTTTGTGCAATAATCTTCTAACTTGACCAACTTATCATCTAATCCTATAAGACCTGGCTATCCTTTATTATTTAAAATGTTAAATTTATTATGAAACCTTTGAACAATAATATTTAAAGCTTCACACTTGGTCTGCAACTCGTTGATCAAGTTTCTTTTCTGCAAAACCTTCTTTATCTCCAAAATGGTTGCAGTCCTGTCTAAGATATTGATTGCTTCCATCTCCTCTCTGTTCTTTGAATTAAGAACCTTGATCATGTCAGAAGCTTCACTTGGCTTCTTTTTGATTTGATCCTTCTGCTCTTGAATTGTTGTTCTGCATTTGTTGATGAGTTCCTGTTGTTCAAAGATGATCTGTATGGATGGCCATATTTCAGTAATGGACTTGCTAATGTCTTCCCAGATACTCTGCTTGGCTTCTCCTAGAGTTTCTTCCATTACATATTGACTTTCCAGTTCCTTGATTTTAAGTTCCAACTGATGAGTCTTCTACATTTCCTCTAGATATAAACTATCACTTTTAATCTTTTTTGACTCAAGAAGTTGAAACTTCTGATGTAACTTCTCATGTGCTTGTTTTTGAATGGCCAGATCTTGTTCCAATTGTGCTAAATCAGTTATGGTCAAGGCTGCTGAAGGCTCTGTACTTGCAGAAGATGTTTGAGTTTCTAAAGTAGGATCACTTGGAGTGTTGATTTCTCTTTCAACAGTAATTCTTCAATTTGTTCTTCCATCTTTCTAATTTGCAGATTTTTATCAATGATCAACTTAAGCATTTCCTCCTTGTCACATTTATTTTCTGCCATCTCTTTATTTTGTGGGTCTTCAGTTGAGGGTATCTTGAGTTGTTTTCGCAAAGCAAAAATGTCTGCATTTTTCTTCTTAATGATTTCCTCAGCTGCCTTGCAATATTTTGGATCATATCCCACTTTTAATACAAGTTCTTTGAATGAATTCATCCTGTTGTCTTTATAAAATGAAGACAATTTCTCAATATTCAACTGGGATTGAACATTTGACAGTGCTATTTTCAATTTGGAAAGAGACATGGTTGTTGTAGTCATTGTCGAAAATAACATTTCTCCTGACTTTTTGTGCATGTCCATTTGGTCATTTGGGTGAATCTATTTTGTATCAAACGAGAATATGGTATTCTTATACCCAGCATGAGTATTTGGAAATGACATTTTTGCTTGTAGAAAAGCCATCTGCATCCTTCCTTTCTCACTGTCAAAGGCAGTGAGAAGCCTGTTTTGTGATGTAGATGTTTGTTTCCATAATTGGCTGTAAACATCTGATTTCAGTGCTTCATTCTTGTGCTCGATGTCTAGAAATCTAGAGAAAATATTTTTCTCTTCAGAAGAGATGGCATCTAAATTTTGGATGATTTCTAGTGGCTCTCTTGCAGGTGATGATGATGGAGGAGTCTGAGGAACATTGGTGGATGTGGAGATTTAGTATCTCCCAAATCTATGATCTCGAGTTGTTTCTCTTCTAAAAGCAAGGAGGAAGTGAGCTTTTCCTTCTTATGTTGTAAGATAAACCCTTTCATAATTTATTTGGAATGTGGTGTCTCTTCTTTGATCCTTTTCTACTGCTTACTGTCAGGTACTGGTGTTTGTACATTTGAAGTGGAAATGACTTGTTCATCTACTTACTGTAGAGTATCTTCTACCCATTCATCCTGGTTCATGTATTTCTCTATTTATGCTCTGGAGGTATGAGTGTACGAAGTAGTCTTGAGTTCAACCCTCAGAGTAGAAATAATGCCATGGGGATCATATGACCAAGTAAAACTTGATTGAAAACCCATCTTCTTTAATAATGCATCTGCATCAGCACCAGCTGCTCTGGTATTATAGATGAAGGATCCAAATTAGCCTTGAGTTTAAACTAGGCTTTCCTCTTTCCTTAAACAAAATGCAGTTCATCCATATTTAACATTTGTCTTATAAAATATAAGGAGAAAATTCTCATAGGCACATATCTTGGAAGTTTGTATGGTGAAATTTCGCAGCCATACACCCTAATCTCTGTGTAATTTTCATACAGATACCAATCACCTGTCTTTGCTTGTTCACTGAGGTGTAGAATTATTTTAATGTCTTCTCCAATTTTGGGCTCTGGTTGACTAGTAAGGAGTTGCTTTACTGGGTGATTGAATGAGTCTATGAATTCTGAGAAAGAAGTGGTTGTTGACTAAGCTCTGACCAATTCTATCCAGTGAATCACTGATTGATTTACTCCCTGCTCATCCTGCTTTTTGAAGTGAATAGGCAACAAATCTGCCTGCTGAAACAAAATCATATGAATAATCACAGAAGAATAATTAAATACTCCTTATGTGGTGAAGTTCATGAATTGTTCATGTATAATATCAGCCAATAAATGGCTGTAATTATACATAAACAATGGTGATTTTTCAAGACTGAAGATAGATAAGAAACCCAGGATGGGTTCATCAACGATTTCATCATTTGGGTATCCTAACAGGTAAGAAATAAGGGAGATGTAGTGTTTGGAAGCTATATCAAAGATGGAGGATGCATATGGGGGATTTCTCTTTGGTAATTCTGCATCCTCAGGTAAGAAAATTCAAATATTTGAGCTCTCTGAGGGAAAGACAATTTATGATAAAGGTACATGAGGGAAGCAGGAGAGAAATAGGACAAGGAATCATACGAAGGGATGAGAAGCATCTAGATAATGGTTTCAGGGGATATGGTGATCAGAATGTTTCCATTATGAGCCACCACTTACATAGTTATAGGGTCATACTGATTCTGATACCATGCGATTAGATCTGGAAATGGGTGAGTTTGAGGGAATGCAAACAAAGGCAACATAGATTCCCAGAACTTGATAGGGTCTTGGTTATCCATGTGCTTCTATTTTAGCCACAAATGTAGCTTGTAGAAATCGAATTCATAGTGACAGTCTGTGATTTTGAGATAGGCATTGGCTAGGGGTATGAGGTCGTGATTGATTTGTAGAGTTGCAGGGATGTCTTTTGTAACAGATTTGGAAACTTCAGGAATGACCTCAGTAGCTGAATGGGTGACCTCGAAGACAACCTCTGCAACACTGTCGAAATTTTGGATTTATTTTGTCACTCTTTTCTTACCTTTACCCTTAGGATTTGTTTGTTTCTTGGTTTTGGCCTTAGGTGCCATGCTTGACTGGTATAGACTAGTATAGGACTTTGAAGCTCGGGTTATAGAAACAATGACAGGGTTTTAGGAATATGAAGGGTGATTGCAGAGATGACAATTCATTGTGAAATGAAATGAAGGATGAAATGAATTTGAATGAGGAGGTAAATTAAAGAACGAGATGTTGTTGGTAATTTTATAGGCTACACTTTGGGTTTAACGGTCGTGGATAACAGTTTAATGAGGTTTAATTGCTTAACGGTACGATTAACAGTCCAGGAGCAGATTTATTGGTTAACAGGATGATTAACAGGTATAATTGGATCGATGGGGAGTAACAAACAAGTGACGTGGAGGGATATGATTGATTGGTGGACCAACGGGTTTGGCGTGGGAAAAACAGTCGTCAACAATGAAAATCGTAGGTGGATTTCGGGGGGGGGGGTTACCTCGCCCTCGTTTGAGGGAGGGGGTAAAGAATATTTGCCACACAAGCAGGATGCGAAAAAGGGCGGCCATGAATACCAGACTTCGGACCCCCCCCGCCCCCTCACGTTAACAAGAAACTATCGGGGGGTTGTGAAGTTGATCTCTGTCGTAGATCTGAGGGGAGCACAAGATCTGCTGTTGAAAAATGCAAGTGCTTTATCTGAAGTGATTTGACTGCTTTTTTGTTAGTGATATTATAATAAAACCAGATGCGCTTATATATCAATTTAATAAATGAACATTAAACCATTTTTCAAAGGTTTTAACATACATAAATTAAAAACTTTACATTTTTGAGAATTTGGCACATTTAAACAAACAACCATTTATTATTTTTGTTGGACACCTAATCCTCAATGGGTAGGTGTGGAAGATGAATAGTCATAAAAGGAGTCCAAGTGACCTTGGAAGATGAATCCAAGGGTCACACCAATGTAATATAAATGTACATCTATGGTGAATAATAATATATCACACACTTATCTTTGTGTCCTTGTGTGTTTAGTTTCTCCTTATGTGTGGTTACCATGCGTGTGTTTAACATAGTATCAGAGCCATGATGAGTGGCCTTCCTATGTGCGTTTATGTGTTCCATTGACAATGATGGTGTTTGCATAAAATTATGGCAAAGATTGTGGACCTCTGCCCATTGCATAGTCCACAGTGTGCGTTACTCGAGCAAGTCTGGAATCCAGTTACCTAGCTTGAATTATAAATGCTGCACTCTGTCATAACGCGATGGTCTCTGACAGCTCCATGCATTGCTGCAACTCCAATTAATATTGCTACCTTCCAGCGAACTCACCTCCCGCTGTCACACTGGCAGCTCCATCTTCACCGCCATGGCTTCTTGGCTGTATGTTTGACCTAACGCACCTAACTACTACCCAAACATTTTTCTTTGGCTGGTAAGACCTGTATGCCAAGTAACGTTCCTTATGCGCATCACATTCACACACCGTTCGACTTCTCCTCCCTCCTCCGCTCGCCCCTCCCTGTTGAATACACAAACCTTTTCCAATACAAAAACCCAAATTGGGCTCCCTACGCAAAGTTTTCGGGGATGAGACAGAACTTGGAAGCTTCACAGGCCAACAGTATTGGGGACTCAACGTCAATTTGAGCTCACCCGCTCTGTTCACTTTACTGATAATATCATTCACGCTGAACACAATTGGTTTTGTGGCCTCGCAGTTGAATCCACTCTCAAATATCAAAGGACTCTACACCTCTTGTTGCCACAAGTTTTTGTCCCTTCCAAGAGTGGAAGCGTGGTCGGTCCCTCCCTCATGCCGAGACGACCGAACAACGGATGCTGTCCATACAACACGTTGGCATCAAACCTCTTGGCTGAGCAACATACAATCAACACTCCTCCACTTTAAGGTGATTGTGTTTTGTGCTACATTGTAGGAAGCCCGTGTGTGTTATGTTTTTAAAAATTTGTAATATCCCAATTAGTAAATCTGTATGCAATGCATATTTCGACTCAGGTATAGCCACTATCATCTCACTATGGTGATGCAATAGCACCCTCGTAGAGCATCCTGGTAGCCTCTAGCGCACTGCACCTCATACACAGCCTCCAATTTCTTTCCGCCACAACACAATTGGCCTCACGCACCTCCTCCCCACTCCCTCCTCTGTCGGATCACCTCCTCCATGCTTCCTCCCTACGCCGGCTCCCTCCGCTCTACTCCCACCTCCAAGCGCAAAGGATTTAAACCTTTAATCAAGACATCAAGAAGATCATTGTTATCTGCCATAGTTACAATGTCATTGTCTTCATCGACATATGTTATAACAAACTGTGCAGATGGATTGAATTGGCAAAGATCGTAGATTTTAGATCTTATCCCAGCGAGGGAGAGGTCTAGACTGTTATTTTCCATTGGAAACACATTGAATCTCTTAATAGAAATGTTATATTTTACCTTAACAACCAAAGTTGTGTCTGCTCCGAACAATCGAGAAAGCAAACACGAACTTAAAAGCAACGTAAAGAGAGTATATGTTCAAGCATCCTCATGAGCCGTGATTTCAAGAAGGTAGTGTTATCACTCAATAATTTCTCAAGGTTAAAGAAAGAAATATTCCGATGTAACCACAAACCTACTTTTAAACTCTAGGATCTAGCCTTCCTAGGGTTCAAAGAGGGCTCTCTCTACAAGATTTAACTTTGTTTTTAAATATGATTTTAGGCTAGTTATAAAGGACAATTTGGTTTTGAGATTTGGTTTAGTTGGTGGGAAAAATAACTTACTGAGATGGATAGTAATAGGTCTAGATTCCATTGGGCATATGGAGTCAATGTGTCAAGCAGACAAAATCAGGATCAAGGTCAAAAGTCAAATACTTTCAGGGAAATATAGACAAGTCATTAAAGATCTTTGAAGGTTGATTGGTGAAGTGGTTTTATCGGGATAAAGAGAAATCGAGGATTCTCTAATCCGGATAAGGAAGTAGAAGATAGAGGTAATTCAAAAGAGGGAGCAATTAAGGATTCCCTACTCTGGAAATCAGCAGAAAACATATAAATGATAAATAGTTAAAAACAGAGTGCTTTTAACAAATTATATAATAATATTCTTGATTTATCATTCAAATTTAGAACACATATATGGATGCATTTAAAACATAAGAAGATAAACAAAGATAGTAGAAAGTACTTCACTTCAATGGCTCATCACATGAATCCTTAAATATGATGCTTTATGATTTGATCCATTCTGCTACTTGAACTTGCTACAAAAATCCTTCAGGTACAAAATTATTGACTATAGAAATCTTCAGCAATTTATTCCACAATAATACTTCAAAGAGTGAAGTATTTATACAAATTATAAACTAGAATATCTTGAAAAAATATCAAGATTAGTTTACAAATATCTCAAACTGTGTTACATAAATAGAACTTTAATAAAGGAAACTAAAAAATAATAAATCTATTTAGCACTATACTTATGTATTGATGGTGACAAAGAAGAGAATTCGAATTTGATATCAACTCTTAGTTGATGATGAGGCATCCAAGTCACTAACTGTCTAATTCCTTTGTGCATTTTGCTCCAGAAATTCTGCAAACTTTGGGTCTAGTGATACCTTTTTATATCTCAATCCAAGATAGATATGTAAAAATTGAAAGAGGTTATTGTAGATAAATATGTTTTTGAGATAAATATCTCTCAGTTTCCTAGAATTCCGCTCCAGCTGTTCACAATATACTCTGGAAAAATATGTCTAAAACAAAACTTTGCACAGTTTGAAACATAGGCTGTGAAGATGTGCATGTATCTCTCATTCTGTATTACTCGTGTAAACGGTGAGATAGGTTTTTGTATATGGGTTGCCTAGGAACACAAACCTCCTCCCATTTTGTTATATTCATTTTTGATTGGCCAAAATATTCTTTGCAAAATGATGACTAAATAGGAATTTTCTATAAAAAGTGCTGTCAAATATTGTTTAATATTTCCAAACCCATAATAGCTGTTAGAAAAGTGAGAGACATTTTTGTAGGTGGACATCTTATGAAAATAAACCTCCTTCAGTTTTGCAAAATTCATCTTGGATTGGCCACAGTAGTTTCTTTAAAACTATGACTTAAACATGAAATTTCTGGAAAATGTCCCTTCTTGCTCTATTTTCATCTTTTAACCTTATTATTCTTTTAAATGTTTTGAATTTTACTTCGGATAAACTTCATTGTTGTTGGTGAAATTGTTTTCATCTCTATTTACCATCTACTGCCTCCGTATTTTACTTTTACTATTTTACCTTGACTGCTCTGTCACCTTTTCATTTTTACCCTTCACTGTGCAATTTTATCTCTCTGATCTCTCTCTGACTTTGATTTAATCCTTTCTTTGTATACAAACTGTTTGTTCAATGAATTTTTTTGAATTAAAATCTGAGAATTTGAAGTAAACAAGTTTGTCAACTAGTATTGAAACTGTTGGCCCAATTTCATATTCTGAGAATAACTTGAAAAAATCAAACAATTTGTTAATGAAATAGAGGTCTGCAAGGAGGGTTTCTCTAGGACAGCGAAGGTTTTATGAGGTTCTTAGCAGAAATTTGGTGATTTTAGTTCCAATTTAGGCTTAAACTGGAGTCGACAGCATTATTTTTGGGTTAAGAGCTCTTTCTGTGCACAAATTCTAACTGAAATGGCGAAAAAATGGTGCAGGCGGGCGGGTTTATTTGTTTTTTTACTTAACATTAAAATGAATTTAATGGCGGTCTTTTCAAATAAACGGATGGTTTGGCGCCATGAGGGAAAAACTGTCAATGGTTTTCGCAATAGGCAAAGGTGGTAAGCGGAATTTGTTTGGTGGATGCGATCGAATAGCATTTAGATGCGTGGAGGGGAGAGAAAGCACGAAAACAACCTTTTTTGCAAGGGTCGAGGTCGATTAAACATTGCACATTGAAATGTGTGAAATGAGATCTTAGCCGTCAGATCTGTCGGATAAATATCGAACGGTGCAGACTATATGCTGAAGTTGCAGGTCAATAAGGCGTGGGGCCCGGGTATTTTAATGATGCGGGGTATTAACTATGTATTAATTTAATGTTTAATACACAGTTGGGTTATGTTTATTTACAAGGGGTTGCAGGTATAATGTATAGTGGGTTCGACATATAGAACATGTGCAGAATGAAACTATAGGTTATAGTTAAAAATATGGGTGGGGTATTTAATATATGCAGGAATTATATTAATACGGGCTAAAGGGTAAATAGGGAGTTAATACATTATATCAGTGTTAATATGAAATGAATGAGCAAGAATGAAAAAATAGACTAAGTATAGTGTAAAATATGACTTTTAGATTTAATTTCTTCGTTGTAAGTCCAAATATCATCACTTTAACATTTATACTTAGGCTAAAAGCATTTTTGTGGGTTTTTTTGAGTGTTTTTGTATAAAAAAGGGAATTAGTCAAAGGGGTTTTACTTTTCCTAGGTAAATTGTGTTTAGGAAAAGGGGTTTTATTAGGGTAAAATGAATGATGAATGGGAAAAAGGGCTTCTTATGAAGGGGAAGGGTTTTTTTATGAAGGGGATTCCAATATTTTAATACCAATCAGTCATAAAGTCGTGGGTCCGGTCCCACCAAAAGTCAGAGAAATGCTCTGAGCCTTTATAACTGAAGGTTTTTAGTACTGAAGTTCATTGTGGGGAGGGAAATTAGTAATTTTCCAGATAATATTTATCCATGCCTTGTAAAACTTCTTTCTACCTACCCATCATTTATTCTACCATTTTTTCCTTTATTTGTATGGGTGCATTTGAGCTTGCAACCCTAATCCATTTTTATTTTGAAACTATCTCATTCTAACCTTATTTCATCCGAGGGCTCAGATTAAATTGTTGAACTCCTCATTTATTCTCTAACTATCTACTGATTTGTCAAGTTTAAACCGTTTGACAAAATCTTTATTCTCTATCTATAAACATGAAATTTAAAGCATGAAAAAGTTAAGATTAAACTATTTAACTCATCATGGATTATGGCATTTTGAACAAGCTGCACATAATCATTTATTTGCAGTGAAAAGTAAATAGTAGCAGCATTTAAACTTGCAACACTTTCATGATCTATTTTTGATGGGGTTCATATTTAATATTATTTTTATCTTTGTTTCTTTTTTTCCTTTGATTGTTCTTTTAGGACATTCCCTCTTTTCATTTTTTAATTTGAGAATACATTTGTAGAAAACAAAGGTATGTACAAAATTTAAAGATTTTAATAGATTAAATTCAAAATTATGAACCCTATACTTATAAGACCCTAACAACGACTTCACATGGGGATTTCATCTCCTTGTGAGATGTCAAGAACACCATCGACTAGTAGCCTGATCCATTGGGCCAATCCGAAACATGCATTTACTTTGTTATAAAATCTCTGTGACTAAAAATCTTGAACTGAAATTTACACCCTTTTCTGTAAACTGAAATATGATCTGAGACTAAAAGGTGCTGCAATATTCAAACCGAACTACTAAATCATCAATATCTTAGGACCTTTTCCTTGGCTTCAAATATTAATGAATTATTTCAAAACTAGCTAAAAACTGAAAACTGAAATAAGCTAAAATCCTACCTACTTACTCTAATCAGTTGTCCAACTCCTGGTTAGGTAAAATGAAATAGCCAATGCAACCATTCAAGCATTATATACATTGAGGTATTTTGTTGCACGTGCTTGTTGATTGTCAAAACTGTAATTCTGCAACCTAATAGAAACTTGTCAACAAATGAGATGATAAGGAAATACTTGATTTCCTTTGTTGACTCTAGAATATTTTCGAAAGGATCTTCCAAGATATATACACTAATGTTTAATTGATCTAAACAACTGTACATCTGTTCTGGATGGCCTCCATGCCATGAAACTAAAATGTTATTTTCATCTTTATCTCCCTGCAAACTTTCAGATAAGATTTGTGATGATATTGCTACTGATTGTAATGTTTGACTGCTGAAACCTTTATTATCTTGATTCTGAAACTCATAGTTAGTTAATGGAGGAAGGCTTTGAATGCATTCAATATCCAACATATCTGTTATTGGATCATGAAAAACTTGTGAGGATGGCTGCAATCTATTGGATATGGAATTCCATGGGACTTCATAAACTTCAACAAGTTTCTCATCCTTTTCTTTAATTATGTTATACCACATTTCCTTTAAAATCTGAAATGATTCAAAAGATAGTGGTATGGAACTTTCTTGTGTCATTTGATCAGATGTTTCAAAAAAATTTGATAACTGTACTTGTGAAACTAAAAAATCTTGATCAAGAGTTTCATTATCTTCTTTGTTGTCCATAACAATCTCTAAAGACTGCTGATTATTGATTGCATTAAAGTTGTCTCTAATAAACTGAAATGAAGCAAAAAAAAGAGGTAAAAAACCTTTACTTATTTCCAAATTTTGTACTCTTTCTTCATTACTCTCATAATTGATTTGCAATAGCTAATTACTGTCTTCAATCTACTGAAACTGCATTTCTTCATCCTCCAAACTATCTTCTGATTGCTCTGTAAAGTTAGTTTGAATTTGGAGAACATAATTGTCATCATACTGATCATAGTTGGGCACACCATTAAATGAAGGAATGTCATCAAACATACACATTAAATCGATAGATTCCTCTTCCACATATTGATCTGTAAATCCATTTTCTGATCTATGATAATTGGAATTAGCAGGAATTCGTTCATGGCTATCAACCTATTCTATTCCTTCATGGTGATTTTGAACAAAAAATTCATCTTTCATAGTGATCTTCTGTATGATTTCATCTAGTTTTCTTACCAAAGGGCTGAGTTTTACCTCTGCAATGTTTTTCTTCTCTCTTTCGGCTTTTAACTTTTCCTTTATTATTTGGAGATTAACTTCTACATCAACTACAATGTTCTACATCTGTACAAGTGTTTTTGAGTCTCTTTCTCTTAAATGAAATTCTATTTCTAGATCGAAGGCACTTGGATAATGCAAGAGAGTTGAATCATAAGGAGGTCTAATATTTTATGGCATTGAATAATAAACTTGATTAAATCTGTTAGAAAATTGTTGTATTGTTTCATTTGGATGTCTTTTTAACTGATTATATTCTTCTATGATCACAAAAATATTGACTTTAATTATCCATCTGTTAAGAAAAAGTTTGAAAAAATGCTGGAAATTTGAGATGCTTGCATTAGGCAGATTCTTGAACCAACTCTTTATTCTATTTTGCAAAGAAAGAGCAAAAAGTTTGATTCTAACGTCATCTTCATCAATGTCGTATAGGTCCAGATAATTCTCAAAACCTTGAATATGTTGTTGGGCAGTGATGTTATTATTTTCTCCATCAAATCTGGGAAGAAATTTGTAATAGTTATTTGGGAAATCATGGAGTATAGGAGGTAAAAAGAGGGGCTTATATCTATCAGAAACTTTACAAGGTAGAGGAATATGTACAGGGATTGTAAGATCAATATTGATTATTTGAGACTTCTTAATTGAAAAATGATCATCATTAGATTCATAATAAAGTTGCTCAAAGAGATTAAGAGAATTAGTACTTACAATCTTCAAAGGAAAATAATTAAAAATTAATCTAAGATCTTCTCTAAAATACAATATACATTGAAAAAATTTCTTAATGAGAAAGAACATGATGTCTTGGATTGTAATCCAAGTTAAAAGCATGATCTTTCCATATTTTTATTTCAGGTTCATTCCTCCAGTGGAGCCTTGATTGTGAAATTGATTTGGAGTCGCCAGGTGGATGATTTTAACCTTTGTGTGTCTGATCACTGTCCACCATCATAGATCAGATTTGAACCTGTAAAATATTTCTGAAGAAAATGTTAGTTTCCTCAGTATGGTCACCAATATGTTATCACTTAGTAATTTCTCAAGGTTAAAGAAAGAAATATTCTGAGGTGACCACAAACCTACTTTTAAACTCTAGGATCTAGCCTTCCTAGGGTTTAGAGAGGGCTCTCTCTACAAGATTTAACTTTGTTTTTAAATACGATTTTAGGATAGGTATAAATGAAAATTTGGTTTGGTTGGTGGGAAAAATCACTTACTGAGATGGATAGTAATAGGTCTGGTTTCCATTGGGCATATGGAGTCAATGTGTCAAGTAGACAGAATCAGAATCAAGGTCAAAAGTCAAATATTTTCAGGGCAAGATAGACAAGTCATTAAATATATTTGAAGGCTGATTGGTGAAGTGGTTTGATCAGGATAAAGAGCAATCAAGGATTCTTTGATCCAGACAAGGAAGTAGAAGATAGAGGTCATTCGAAAGAGGGAGAAATTAAGGATTCCCCACTTTGGAAATCAGCAAAAAACATATAAATGATAAATAGTTAAAAACAACGTGCTTTTAACAAATTCTATAATAATATTCCTTATTTATCATTCAAATTTAGAACACATATATGGATGCATGTAAAACATAAGAATATAAACAAAGACAGTAGAAAGTACTTCACTTCAATGGCTCATCACATGAATCCTGAAATATGATGCTTTATGATTTGATCCAGTCTGCTTCTTGAACTTGCTACAAAAAGCCTTCAGGTACAGAAGTATTGACTATATAAATCTTCAGCAATTTATTCCACAATAATACTTCAAAGAGTGAAGTATTTATACAAATTGTAAACTAGAATATCTTGAAAAAATATCAAGATTAGTTTACAAATATCTCAAACTGTATTACATAAATAGAACTTAAATAAAGGAAACTCAAAACTAATGAATCTATTTGGAACTATACTTATGGATTTATGGTGACAAAGAAGAGAATTCGAATTTTATATCAACTCTTAATTGATGATGAGGCATCCAAGTCACTAACTGTCTCCTTCCTTTGTGCATTTTGCTCCAGAAATTCTGCAAACTTTGGTTCTAGTGATACCTTTTTATATCTCAATATGAGATATATATGTAAAACATGAAAGAGGTTATTGTAGATAAACATATTTTTGAGATAGACCTCTCTCAGTTTCCTAAAACTCTGCTCCAAATGTTCACAATATACTTTGCAAAAATATGTCTAAAACAGAACATTGCACATTTTGAAAAATAGGTTGTGAAGATGTGTCTGTATCTCTCATTATGTAATACCTGTGTAAAATATGAGATAGGTTTTGTAGATGGGTTTCCTAGGAACAACAACCTCCTGGATATTTGTAAGATTCATTTCTGATTGGCCACAATATTCTCTGTAAAATGATGACTAAACATGAATTTTCTGTAAAAGGTGCTGTCAAATATTGTTTATATTTCCAAACCCATAATAGCTGTTAGAAATGTGAGAGAGGTTTTTGTAGGTGGAAATCTTAGGAACATAAACCTCCTTCAGTTTTTCAAAAATCATCTTGGATTGGCCACAATAGTTTCTGAAAAACTATGACATAAACAAGAAATTTCTGGAAAATGTCCCTTCTTGCTCTGTTTTCATCTTTTAACCTTATTGTTCTTTTAACTATTTTGACTTTTAATTCGGATAAACTTCATTATTGTCGGTGAAATTGTTTTCATCTCTATTTACCATTTACTGCCTCCGTATTTTACTTTTACTGTTTTACCTTGACTGCTCTGTCACCTTTTCACTTTTACCCTTCATTGTGCAATTTTATCTCTCTGATCTCTCTCTGACTTTGATTTAATCCTTTCTTTGTATTCAAAATGTTTGTTCAATGAAGTTTTTTGAATTAAAATCTGAGAATTTGGAGCAAACAAGTTTGTCAACTAGTATTGAAACTGTTGTCCCAATTTCGTATTCTGAGAATAACATGCAAAAATCAAACAATTTGTTAATGAAACAGAGGTCTACAAGGAGGGTTTCTCTGGGACAGCGGAGGTTTTCTGAGGTTCTTAGCAGCAATTTGGTGAGTTTAGCTCCAATTTAGGCTTGAACCGGAGTCGGAAACGTTATTTTTGGGTTAACAGCTCTTTCTATGCACAAATTATAACTGAAATGGCAAAAAAATGGTGCAGGCGGGCAGGTTTATTTGTTTTTTTTTTAACATTAAAATGAATTTAATGGTGGTCTTGTCAATTAAACAGATGGTTTGGCATGCATGAGGGAAAAAACTGCAACAGGTTTTCGCAATAGGAAAAGGTGGTAAGCGGAATTTGTTTGGCGGATGTGATCGAATAGCATTTAGACACGTGGAGGGGAGAGAAAGCATGAAAAAAACCTTTTTTGCAAGGGTCGGGGTCGATTAAACATTGCACATTGAAATGTGCGAAATGAGATCTTAGTCGTCAGATTTGTCGGGTGAAGACTATATGATGAAGTTGCTAGTCAATAAGGCGTGGGGCCCAAGTATTTTTAATGATGCGGGGTATTAACTGTGTATTAATTTAATGTTTAATACACAGTTGGGTTATGTTTATTTACAAAGGGTTGCGAGTACAATGTATAGTGGGTCCGACATGTAGAACATGTGCGGAATGAAACTATAGGTTATAGTTAAAAATATGAGTTGAGGTATTTAATATATGCGGGAATTATATTAATACGAGCTAAAGGGTAAATAGGGAGTTAATACATTATATTAGTGTTAATATGAAATGAATGAGAAGGAATGAAAAAATAGACTAAGTATGGTGTAAAATATGACTTTTAGATTTAATTTCTTCATTGTAAGTCCAAATATCATCATTTTAACATTTATACTTAGGCTAAAAGCATTTCTGTGGGTTTTTTGAGTGTTTTTGTATAAAAAGAGAATTAGTCAAAGGGGTTTTACTTTTCCTAGGTAAATTGTGTTTAGGAAAAGGAGTTTTATTACGGTAAAATGAATGATGAAGGGGAAGGGTTTTTTTTATGAAGGGAATTCCAATATTTTAGTACCAATCAGTCATAAAGGCATGGGTCCGGTCCCACCAAAAGTCAGAGAAATTCTCTAAGCCTTTGTAACTGAAGGTTTTTAGTACTGGAGTTCATTGTGGGGAGGGAAATTAGTAATTTTCCAGATAATGTTTATCCATGCCTTGTAAAACGACTTTCTACCTACCCATCATTTATTCTACCATTTTTTTCCTTTATTTGTATGGGTGCATTTGAGCATGCAAACCCTAATCCATTTTTCTTTTAAAGCATGAAACTATCTCATTCAAACCTTATTTCATCCGAGGGCTCAGATTAAATTATTGAGCTCTCATTTATTCTCTAACTATCTACTGATTTGTCAAGTTTAAACTATTTAACAAAATCTTTATTCTCTATCTATAAACATGAAATTTAAAGTATGAAAAAGTTAAGATTAAACTATTTAACTCATCATGGATTATGGCATTTTGAACAAGCTGAACATAATTATTTATTTGCAGTGAAAAGTAAATAGTAGTGGCATTTAAACTTGCAACACTTTCATGATCTATATTTGATGGGGTTCATATTTAATATTCTTTTGACCTTTGTTTCTTTTTGTCCTTTGATTGTTCTTTTAGGACATACCCTCTTTTCATTTTTTAATTTGGGAATACATTTGCATAAAACAAAGGTATGTACAAAATTTCAAGATTTTAACAGAGTAAATTCAAAATTATGAATCCTATATTTATAGGACCCTAATAGGTAGAAAAATTTGTAGAATTAGCACTGTCCAGAGACTATCTAGAAATTTCAAGGTGTATTCTCAAAGTCAATACAACGAACGATCATAAATGTAAGGCTCTATTGGTAATTAAGGTATTCAAATGGCCAAATTGGTCTAAAAATAGATGAAATTTCAGACTTGCACAGCGGAAGTGTCGTGGGTCCATACTCATACTCGACCACTCACCACTCTCGGCTCCTCTCGGCATATCCACCTTTTGGCTTCGACTTGCATAGACAGTCGACTTGCGGACTTCCTTCCACATAGACCAATGATTGCCTAGAACCAGACAAGGATTTTTGGTGACTCTACTTAATCTACGGATACAAACATGTCTGTGCATTATTGAAACAAATGGTGTGTTTCTTTTGACACATTCACACCTAATTTATTTGAGCTCTGAATTGTATATGATGTGGTCAGAGAAATTGGATTGATGTTATATGCCATAGTTCTTTCTGCTTATATGTATATCTAACCAATTCATTGCATAAATTTGTGTAGCGACATTCTAAAAAAAAATTGTAAGTTGCAGCCATAGTCCAACAGGTTTTGTGCAATTTATAGCCTAAGATATTAATTGTATCGTTGTTGAAAACGTTGGAGAAAATGGCTATAATTACTGAAGTATTAGATCTATTGAAAACTCTAATATATTCTATTGATCATGATACAATCAAAATCAGCAAGAACACTCTTTGTGAGATTAAAACCTATTTGCAGAATACACAAAAGAAAATAATTTTTTTGGAGCTTGAATCTCAACTTCAACAAGAAGAATTATAGCAACGGAGTCATCATTTTGAACCTGTTTCTGTTCAGAAAATTGAGAGGGACTCCCATCAGCTAAAAAAATATAAAGTTGAGGTTGGTTCACATTCAGTACCCATTTTAAGTGAAGATTTATAGAAAGAAGAAAAAATCCAGCCAACACCTCCTAAGCCCATCATCAAACCTTGGGAATAGCTTGTCCACAACAAGCACAAAAATGGTCTTGTATATGACAAGGAGTTGTCCTTTCATATTCCGGACTATTCGAAGCCCATCAAATTTCAGAGTGCCAGATTTCTTCATGACAGTTCACCTTCAGCTGTTCCAGATCCTACTCATCTTCCATAGCAACAACAACAGATTTTAAAATGGCAACATTGTGATCAAGTTGGCCATATGAAATATCATTGTTTTGATCTTCACCCATGCAAGCACTGTGGTCGGCACACCCATTCTTCACACAGATGCTTTAGAAACAAGCCTCCTGCAAGAACAAAGATTCGTCTTGGATGGATCGCTTCTTGGAAATGGGCATCAACAACTAAGAAGATGTTTAAGTCGCGTGTCAAAACTTGTTCTCTAATATTGAACAATCTTGCAGTTTATTTTTCACCATCATCTCACCTTGTACCTGACAGGGGGGAAAATGGTGGTCATCTACAAGCTTTGAAGCCACATCAAGCGAGCCTAAGCCACAATCTCTCATTCTAGATTCAGAGTTGTAGCGAGAGACACGGATGCCCATGAGCACGCCTTTGGTTGATGGACAACCTTAAACCATCTATGTGAGGTTCATATTCTTCCTCTTCAAAGAATTTAGAGCACTTCTTCTAGCAGAATACTTCAGCTTCTTGCCAGCTTTGGTAGAGTTCCGGGAAATGCATCAAGCATTCCAGAGTTGGTTGTCATCCTTAAACCATCACAGGTTGTAGACCTCCCTTCTTTAGGTTGAAGGTCTCCCTCTTCAAATATAGGGACACTTCCTCTAGCAGAAGCCCTCAGCTTCTTGCCAGATTTGGAAGAGTTCTGGGAACTGTAATAAGCGTTGTGTTCCAGTGTTAGTGGTCATCATTAAACCACCTCTTTATGCCAACATTTCAGAGAGCTAATTCAGCCTAAGTGCTGCCATGCATACTTTGCAAATTTGTATTACAACTCTCTTCTTGGACTCACACATACCCCTTCGGATTAAGGGGGGGAATGTTAGACACCTAATCCTCAACGGGTAGGTGTGGAAGCTGAACAGTCACAAAAGGAGTCCAAGTGACCTTGGAAGATGAATCCAAGGGTCATACCAAGGTAATATAAATGTACATATATGGTGAATAATAATATATCACACGCTTATCTCTATGTCCTTGTGTGATTAGTTTCTTCTTATGCGTAGTTACCATGTGTGTGTTTAAAAATTTTAAACATTAAAGCATTGGCACTTTTTTATTTCATGTTTCGTTAACATTTTTTCTTTTGCCTTCTTTATTTAGAGAAAACTACTCTATCATTTTTTCTAACATGGATGTAATAAAATATAATTTTCCTAACATTTTTTTTTTAAATTTTCTTTTTCATCCATGTTCTAACTTAGCATTTTATTTTTTATTTTTCTAACTACCATACTAACTTATAAAAAACAAATAATATTACAACACTACCTCTCACCATTGGTCAAATAAATTTACAAAATAAAAACTGATTTAAAAAATTTCCTACCTCTAATGTGATACTTAAAATAAGATACATGGATGGAAGGGTATGGCCAATACAATCATGATTTGTTAAGATTACCAACTTGAAAAAATTAATAAAGATTACATAAAGGGAGGTTTTACCTTATCTTTTTAAATACAAGCATTAATACAATATGAAGTTTTTAAAACATCTTTTGCGGAATGTTGGTTACATAATTCAGTATTGTGAATGAAATCAAAGACTTGGTTGTTGGCGCCTCTCTACATCAACATTTTCATTTACCCATTATATCCATGTAGTCTCAACAGTTGAAGTCTCGTGGCTGTAACATCAATATCAACAATATGATTCTATGTCTCGCATTAAATGCCTCTATCGTCTGAATGCGTCTCATCAAATTGAGGCACTAATGAGTTGATCAAGAAGTGAATTGTTTTGAATACATGTAGACATGATACATGTAAACCAATGGCTCTTTGATCTCCCTTTTGAAATCACGATCGATCCCTAGCCGTTCAACGATACCAACTGCCCACATACAATCAAAAAGATCAATTAGATAATGACATGGCACTACAATAGAAAATTCCTCATGGTCAATCTTCATTTTTATATGTCAATCTTCATTTTTATATATGGTTATTTTTATTTTGTATATTATTATTTATTTTGACTTAGTTAAAATGTCTACATTACACTAGTTTTTTAATTTAATTTAATTTAATTTTATGTAATTTGACTTAGTCAAAATATTAAATATTATATTACAACATTTCTAAGATACTCCACTGAAGAGTGCCACTTGGCGCAACGACCCATAATTTTAAGTCCTTCATATTACCACATTAAAAAATTAAAAAATATTTAATATTCTCTATTATAATATGTTAAAGGTGAGTGGAAGATTCATTTCACTCAAACAAATATTGACAATAAATAAAAATGAAAATAAAAATTGTGTTATTAACTATTTTCTCTTTCGTTAAAATGGTTAAAGTAAATCAAATATATTGTTACATTTAAATATGAAAATTAAAGATATAATTATTTTACATTTTGGCCATTTTTCTACTATATTTAAAAGTTAATTTAGTCTAAAATCTAGCAAAGATATTTGAAATTGTAAATTCAAATTAAATATTTCATATAATCCAACTTTTCAAAAAAAACTTTCAAAATATTATATCCATTTAAATATTCAAAATTGTAATTTAAATAATAAAAAATTACACATACATATATATAAATCTCACAACCTCGATTGAATCACTGTGATTATAGTGAATTGCATATATTAAATGACATGTACACTAATGTTTTTTTATAAATGCAACATCCATATTCACGTTGTTGACTCATCCTTGTCAAATCATAGAGTATTAATCATCTCGTAAGATAAATTGAATTACCTACATTAAATTAATGTAAATATTAATATAAATATATGAGGCAATTTTACATTTTAGGTGGAAAAATGATTTGGTGAGTAGAATGAGGATATTTTTTTATTAAGAATATGTCTTTTTTAAAAATATTGTTATTAGGAAAATGATTTCATTACTAATTTACCGTTGTAAAGTATACTAGCAAGTCTCGAAGCTCGGGAAGGGAATACCGAAGGAAGAGGTAATTAGGTTTTTATTATGGTTAAAATTTTTTTAGTATAAGTAAATATATTGAAGGTAAAATTAAAAATTTATTTTAAAAAGTATTGTAAGAAGATTAAAAAAGTATTGAAAAAAGATTAGTGGGTGTTACTTAAGTTATAAACTAGCACAACTACATTAATAAATTTAGTTGATAAATGCCTAGAAGCATATAACAACCATA
The DNA here is from genome assembly GCA_034641835.2 of Pinus albicaulis. Lineage (NCBI taxonomy): Eukaryota > Viridiplantae > Streptophyta > Pinopsida > Pinales > Pinaceae > Pinus > Pinus albicaulis. The sequence continues at coordinate 963,191,713 of CM076570.1, read as the reverse complement.
TTTATTAATAATAATAATGATTAATAATCATAATTATAATTATAATTAAAAATTAATTAATTATTAGTAATTAGTAATTAATAATTAATAATATTTAACAATTGTTAATAATTAGTAATTATTATTCATAAAGAGATAAATATTATAAACAAAATGGAGTGATGCTATAAACCATATTAACAATAAACAATTAATTAATTATAATTAAAAATTTATTAATTAATAATAATTAACAATAATTAATAAAAAATAATTATTAATAATTATTAATACTTAATCAATATTAATAATGAGTAATTATTGTTCATAAAAGGATAAATATTATAAATAAAATTGATTCATGCTGTAAACCATAGTGATATTAACAATAATTAATTAATTAATTATAATTTTAAAATATTATAATTATAAATATTATTATTATTATTAAATAAATAATAATTATTACTTCATTTATTAATTAATTAATTTTTATTAAAATAATTATTAATTAATTCATGTCGTTGATATATGTCGAAAGCTTCATTTGTATCTATCACGAAAACCATTAATAAATATATAATATTAAAAAATCTATTATAGTAGTTAATAATAAATAAATATAAAATGGTTAATAATTAATACTAACTAAATAAATAATAAATACTATTTATTACCAATAAAATTATTAAAAAAATAATAATTATTTAAATAATAATAATAAGGTTTATGGTCATATCGTAAAAACATTTTTTCGTGGTCTAATGTTGTATTGGGATAAAGGTTGTCTCAATATGAAAATTAATCATGATCAACTATAGTCCAACATCGCATTGTAACAAAAAATGTGTCAATATGAAAATCATCTGTGATCAACCATGTCCAATTATGTTTATTTTAGAATTTATATACATTAGGTTTATAATATGCTTTTTTGAGTAAATAATAGTTTTATTATTATTTATTATTATTATTTAAGAAACAAACATTAATTAGTAAGTAAATATTAATTATTAATAATTTTTTTTAATAATTATTACAAATATAATAATAAAGTTCTGATGATGAACCACACTGGTTGGTTCAAAATGCGTTGAATTTGTTCATTGTAATGTGATTATTACCGAAAGAATCCTAAATTAATTAATAATAATTAATTATTATTTAATTAATATTGATAATTAATTAATAATTAATTATGTGAATGTTTATGACATAAGTTGACTTAATTATGATATTAATAAAGAATGAAAAGCCTTTAATAATAATATTATAATTATTTATAATTAATTATTATTAATTATTAAATAATAGTTATTAGTGTTAATTAATTAATAATAATAATAATTAATAATTTAATAATAATACTCATAATAATTATTGATATTTATTTATTATTATTAATTAATTTAATAATAATAATAATAATAATTAATATTTATTTAAATAATTATTATTAATAATGAATAATTATTATTTATATAATATTTATTATTATGTATGCATGGAGTAATTATTAATTTTCTGCTCTTAAGTGTTGCACTTTCTGTAGTATATATATGAATTGATGTTGATAAGCTTATTCATCAAATTTCCTGATGATGAATTACACTTAGTAGTTCAAAGTGTGTCGATTCTCTAAACTCTAATGTGATTATTTATTTATTATTTATTAATTATTAATTATTGTAATAGTTTTTTTTGTAATATGAATCTATTATTATATATTATTAATGGGTTGTGTGGTAGACACAAATGAAGCCTTCGACGTATACCAACCACGTTTTATTAATTATTATAATTAATAATTAATATTTGTTAAAAATTGTTACTAATTAATAAGTGTTAATAATTAGTAATAATTGTAATTATAATTATAATGGTTAATAATAAATATAATTATAACTATAATAATAATAATAATAATAAATAATAATAAACATACTATTTATTGAGAAAAACCTATTATAAACTCAAGTTATATAAACCCAAAATTAAATATAATTGACCATAGTTGACCATGGATGATTTTCATATTGACACAAATTTTGTCACAATGTGTCGTTGGACTATGGTTGACCATGATTGATTTTCATATTGAGACAATCTTTGTCACAATGCGACGTTGGATAAAAAGACAATATTTTTCACAATGTGACCATAAACCCTATAATTATTATTATTATTACTATTATTTATTTAATATTTATAAATAAATATTTATTTGTTATTATTATTATTATTCTTATATCATTATTAATAATATTATAAACCCAAGGTATATAAACCCTAAGATAAATATTATAAACGGTAAAAAAAACATGGTTGAACATGATTTACCTTGATTGATTTTCATATTCAAAAAATCTGTCACAATGTGACAATGTGTTGGACCATGCCTAATCGTGGTTGACCATTATTATAAAGCCAAGGGATTTATATAAAAACTTAAGATTAATATTATAAACCTTATGAATAATATTATACCCTAGGAATATGAACCTTTAGATTAATAAACCTAAGGTATATAAACCATAAGATAAATATTATAAACCCTAAAATAAACATGGTTGACCATTGTTGACCATGATTGATTTTCATATTGAAACAATCTTTGTCACAATGCGACACATGGTTGACCATTATTGATTTTCATATTGAGATAATCTTTGTCACAATGTGACGTTGGACCATGGTTGATCATGGATGACCACTGTGGTCATAATGTGAAGCTGGACCAAGAGACCATCTCTGTCACAATGTGACCATGATTATTGACCATGGTTGATTTTCATATTGAGGAACAATCTTTGTCACAATGCGACGTTGGACCATGGTTGAACATGGTTGTCCATGATTGAACATGGTTGACCATGATCAGCCATGGTTGACCATGGTCGACGATGGTTGAACATGGTCAACGATGGTTGTCCATGGTTGATTTTCATATTCAGACAATCTTTGTCACAATGTGACGTTGGAGCATGGTTGACCATGATTGACCATGGTTGATTTTCATATTGACCATGATTTATTTTCATTTTGAAACAATCTTTTCCAAAATGCGACGTTCGACGATGGTTGACCATGACTGAACATAGTTTACCATGGTTGACCATGATTGAACATGGTTGATCATGGTTGAGTTTCATATTGAGACAATATTTTTCACAATGTGATGTTGGACCACGGTTGACCATGATTCACCATGGTTGACGATTGTTGAACATGGTTGATTTTCATACTGTGACAATATTTGTCACAATGTGATGTTGGACCATGGTTGACCATGATTGATTTTCATATTATGACAATATTAGTCATAATGTGATGTTGGACCATGGTTGACCATGGTTGATTTTTATATTGAGACAATATTTATCACAACGTGACATTGGACCATGGTTGACCACAGTTGATTTTCGTATTGAGACAATATTTGTCACAATGTGACATTAGACCATGGTTGACCATGGTTTATTTTCATATTGAGATAATCTTTGACACAATGTGATGTTGGAGCATGGTTGACCATGATTATAAGCCCAAAGGAATTATATTAAACCATAGGATTAATATTATAAACGTTATGAATAATATTATACCCTAAGAAAATAAACCCTTAGATTAATAAACACAAGGGATTGATATTATAAAATGAAGGGAATAATAAACCCAAGGAATAAGTACTAAAACCCCAAGGGATTATAAACCCAAGGGATAAGTACTAAAACTCCAAAGGATTATAACCCAGGGATTAATATTATAAACCCAAGATGTATAAATGAGAAGATAAGCATGGTTGACCATGGTTGATTTTTGTATTACGATAATCTTTGTCAAAATGTGATGTTGGACCATGGTTGAACATGGTTGACCTTGATTTATTTTCATATTGTAACAATATTAGTCATAATGTGATGTCGGACCATGGTTGGCCATGGTTGATTTTCATATTGAGACAATATTTGTGAGAATGCGGCATTGGACCATGGTTGACCATGGTTGATTTTTGTATTGAGACAATCTTTGTCACAATGTGACATTGGACCAAGGTTGACGATGGTTGAAAATGGTTGACCATGGTTTATTATCATATTGATACAAATTTTGTCACAATGTGACGTTGGACTATAGTTGACCATGATTATAAACCCAAAGGATTTATATTAAACCGTAGGATTAATATTAAAAACGTTATGAATAATATTATACCCTAAAAAAATGAACCCTTAGATTAATAAGCCCAAGGGATTGATCTTTGATGTAGGAGCATCTGGCCTCAAGTTAAGTTTATAATGTAACTTAAGGCCTAAGGTCTTGACATTGATCCAAGAGGGAAATTTCTTTCTTAATCATTGTAAAGTCTTGTAAAAACTTCATTGTTCACAAGTTTTAGTCTAGAAGGTTCTACATAGGTGTTGACTCATTAGTAAAAAACCCAAGTCATTTAATTGAATCTGGGCGGTGCTAGAAATCGTTGGATAAGCTAGCAGATAAGATAGGATTGGTCCATTCAGTTTAGAAAAAATAGGATCAAGTCTAAATTTAGAAATTTGTTACAAAAACATAGGAGTTAGTTCCTATAGTTTAGGAATTTGTTGATAAATATTGAAAGGATAGACTTTTATTGGGGAGGAGAAAAAGTCTACGGGCAGAGAGATAGAGAAGCAGCGTTGAAAGGCCACTAAAAGAGAAAGTCGGGGAAAGAGGAAATTTATCCTTATGTAAATATTTACTAGTTACTATAAAACTTGATTCTGAGTTCATGAATAGGCGTTGTGTTGATGAATCATAATTTTTTTTTATTGTTTTCTGTTACGCGCCGAGTGATTTGTAATAGAAAAAATATTGTTTCTGTGTGAAAGAACTCTTTGTGAATGAATTTTAATTATTGAATAAGTCTTTTTGAGTGGAAAAAGGACTTACAATGGAAGAACTGGGTAGAATAACGAATGATTCCAGTTCTGGGGTAGTTGATAGATGAAGTGAAGGCTGAGTATAATCTTATTGAAGGTTCCAGTCGCAGGGTAGAGCATATAGTTACGGTAATATGTAAAAGGATGAAAGACTTAGTCAAATTTTGATTATAGAAGTCTTTTAAAGGTGGTTAAGGATCTCAGTGAATGAATAGAAGTTAAATCTCAGGAGGAATAGTGAGTGGAGAAGTCAAAGAAAATCGAGAAAAGTTTAAAGGTAGAAAACCTTTAGAATATTTCAAGAGGAAGGGAAACAGACGGCGAGGATTAAATCCATTTGAAGATTAACAATGAAGATCTCATCGCAAAGTAAGTTGGGGAAAGTATGAAGTCCACGTGTTGGACGGAGGATTCAATTGCATATAGCACATCAACGATTCTAAGTGGTAAGTTAAGTTACGGGGAGGTAAGTTATAAAGTTTGCGAAGTACGACTACCGTGATTGGTAACCGTTTGTGTGGGACCATAACCAAAGAGGAAGCTTTGGTTCACATGAAGCCGTCACGTACAGAAATGAAGAAAGGGAAGGAAGGTAATTTAAGTTGTTTAAAGGTAAAAAATGCATAAGTGAAAGGTTTGTTTGAGTTCCCATAAAGTTTAATTCCACGCATTAAATAATTCTGCTTAAGAAAAATCTTGGGAACGACAGACTTGTTTAAGGTTCTGCGTTTATAGGTAGAAGCGGCCTTTTGGCTGCATCATTTGGTATCAGAGCAGGTTAAAAGATATTTTGGGTTTAGAGTAAGTTTACTCTAGTAAAGGAAGGAGAACACCAGAGAACAAGAAAGTGTTCAGTGAGAGCAAGAAGACAGGCTAGTAGTATTCTGTAAGAAATAGAAGTTTGCATGCAAGTGAAGAAGAGTCTTGTAGCCTAAATAGTATGTTAGACAGTGATAAATACTTTGGGAGGAGTGACTACATGTAAGTGGTAGCAACATAAGTGAAGACATCTCAGCAAAAGAAGATCAAGCCTTAGAAGAAGTGATGAAGGAAAATTGGTAAGGGTTTCTAAGAGAGGAAGAAGAAGAGTGGCCAAAACCTAGTATTTCATTGTGATTGAAATACAAGAGAACAAATACTCTCTCAAAAGCATATGAGTGAAGCCTAGAAGGAGCAGAGGAGTTCTCAAAATAAATTTCCAAAGAGGGGACAAGTGGCCAAGTATAGGAAAAGCTTGGTGAGGTAAGTTGTAGTAGGGAGGACTTGTTATTGCAGAGGCTTAAGTACAACTCATAGTGAGTGAGGAACTCATAAAGAAAGAGGGGAATATGACTACAGATAGTCATAACAGAGGTTCAGGAAGCAGCCACAAAGTGAAGACAGAAGATGCCAAAGAAAATGGCATTTGGAGGCAAACGAGTGATGAAAAATATGAGAGAGAGGAAGTTGAGATAGAAATTCATCTGGAAGTCATGATGGAGTTGTTACAGAAGGAGGAGGAAAACCAAAAATGTGGTTTCCTCATGAGAAGAAATATGAGGTGGCATAAGCTACAGAAGAGGAGAAAAGAGCAACTGATGAATGCTCAAGAGAAAAATGAGTTACTCAAGGCAAAGGAGTATCTAGGAGAAGACTTGAAGACTGAAACTTCAAGTGAGGCCAAGAGGTATCAAAATTAAAACTGATATTTTGTGTATGTCTGTAGGTACATCATAGGATGATGAAAAAACTTTAGAGTTTGTTAAGAAGAAGGAGAAGAGTCTCAAAACTATTCAGATTAATACTGAGATAGTAAAATATCAGAAACAGAAGGAAGCAGAGAGGTCTCATGGAAATGTGCATCATAATATTGGAGCTGGTAATAGTGAAGATTGGAATAGCAGATATGAATGAAGACATGAAGATGAAGAAAAGGTATTTATTGTGCCTAATGATATTGGAATTTTTAAGTATGATGATTTAGATAGGTGTGTAGATTTAGCAAAGGAATAAGGACCATTTGATGACTGGTCAACAACAAGTGAAGGTATTGAAAACTATGTAAAATTTCTAAATTCTACTCCAATTGAAATTTTTGAGTTATATAGAAAGTTAGACCTTCAAAGAAGAAATTTGGAAAAGCAGAGGATATATACTCAGGATATATTGCTGAAGAAGGAAGACAAAGAAATTTTCATGAATGACAATCATGAAGAAAAGGGTAAGGATGTAAGAATGGTAATAAGAGTTCAGAAAATCGAAATTACAGAGGAAGGAGCTCATTATGGTGAACTAGAGCAGGGAGACATCCTTGAAACAAATGATATGGAGGAGAGACTATTTGACAGGCTCTTGAGTTATTTCGAAAATTTAAATCAACATTACTGATGTGTTGACAATGGAGTTAGAGGAAAAATCAGAGCAACATATTGAGATGTTTCCAGAGAAGGAAAAGGCAATGAGGCCTTATTTTTTAATTCTGAGAATTGGTTTATGATTACAGGTTTTGATGAATATGAGATAGACATGTTTCAAGTTGAAGGAGAGTTAGTTTTAGAACTAAAGAATACTGGAAGTTGCCAGGTAAGGCATAATGATGAGGAAGATGTAAAGCATGAAGATACAGTGTTTGAAGAAGTTGAATTGAATGTCAGGATGAGTCAAGGAGGTGAAGGACAATCATTGAACGTTGTCAAGGAAGAGGAAAGAAAATATGTTGGAATTGATGAACAACATAGTGATGTATTTGAGAGGAATAAAGTAGAAAGTGAGTTACTAGAAGAATTTAAGTATGAGAAAGGAATTGTAGAGCATGATGTGGAAATGTCTCAAGTTGTGAAAGAGGTGGGAGAAGATACTAGTTTTCCAAGCTTGATTATGTTTTCTAGTATACAAAGAAGAGTGAATGAGTATATTACTGTAGTCAAAGAATCAAAATAAAATTTATTTTTTGAAAGTAAATTTGCAGGTAGTGAGCAAAAAAGGGATGTTGCAGAGGGAGATATCTTAAGAGATATTCGGGAAGTATGGGAAGCAGAAATGTTTGGAGTAATATTTGCAGCAATGTCCGAAGTAATATTTGTAGCAATTTCAAGAGTAAAATTTGCAGCAATATCCAGAACAATATTTGCATCAGTAAATGGAGTAATTCCAAGTGAAAAAGAAGAAATTGAAGCAAGAAGAGTTGAATAAAGAAATCGACAGTTTAGTGATTAATGGATAAAGTGTAGAAAAGTACAATGGCAAAGTAAGGAAGACAAAATTAGTTTGTAACGACAGACTGAATTACAAGAAGCTATAGATGAACTATGGAACCCAATGCAGATACATAAGATGAGTTCTAGAAGAATGAAGAAAGCAGTCCACTGTGGAATTGTTTGGAAAGTGAAGAACAGTAAAGGTAGAGACAATGGAGCACTGCAGTACAAAGCATGACAGCCTAGAAGATTGCAGCTAAAGAATGATGAAGACAATGCAACTTATGGACAACAACAAAACAGAGTTTTTGATCCAGGAAAGACAAGGATTGAAGGTACATGATTAGGTGATCATGTATTCTTTCTACTTTGGGAGTCTGATGCAGGAGCATCTAGCCTTAAGTTAAGTTTATAATGTAACTCAAGATCTAAGGTCTTGACATTGGTCCAAGAGGGACATTTCTTTCTTAATCATTGTAAAGTCTTGTAAAAAATTCATAGTTCACAAGTATTAGTTTGGAAGGTTCTAGATAGGTGTTGACTCATTAGTCAAAAAGCTAAGTCATTTAATTGAATCTGCGTGTTGGCAGAATTTGTTGGATAAGCTAGCATATAGGATAGGATTGGTCCATTTGGTTCAGAAAAAATAGGATCAAGTCTAAATTTAGAAATTAGTTACAGAAACATAGGAGTTAGTTCCTATAAATATTGAAAGGATAGACTTTCATTGGGGAGGATCAAAATCCTATGGGCAGAGAGATAGAGAAGTAGTGTTGAAAAACCACTGAAAGATAAAAATCGAGCCGAGAGGAAATTTATCCTTATGTAAATATTTACTGGTGAATATAAAACTCAATTCTAAGTTCATGAATAGACATTCTGTTGATGAATCATAAAAATCATGTGATTGTTTTATATTACACACTAAGTGATTCGTAATAGAACAAATCTTGTTTCTGTTTGAAATAATTCTCTGTGAATGGATTTTAATTATTGAACAAGTCTTCCAGAGTAGAAAAAGGGCTTACAATGGAAGAAATGGGTAGATTCATGAATGATTCCAGTTCCGAGGCAATTGATAGATGAAGTGAAGGCTAAGTAGAATCTTATTGAAGGTTCCAGTCGCAAGGTAGAACATACAGTTACGATAAGCTGTAAAAGGAGGAAAGAATTAGTCAAATTTTGACTGTAGAAGTATTTTAAGGACGGTTAAGGATCTAAGCGAATGAATAGAAGTTAAAGCTCAAGAGGAATAGCGAGTGGAGAAGTCGAAGAAAAACGAGAAAATTTCAAAGGTAGCAAACCTTTAGAATATTTCCAGAGGAAGGGAAACATACAACAAGGATCAAATCCATTTGAAGATTAACAGTGGACATCTCATCGCAAAGTAAGTTGGGGAAATTACGAAGTCCATGTGTTGGACGAAGGATTAAAGTGCATATCACACATTGGTGATTCTAATGTTTATAGTTAAGACATCGCACAGTAAGTTGTGTTAGTCGCGATGTGAAGTCGATCAGTAAGGGCACATAAGAACCGTTAGATTTGGGTGAGATAAATGGTGGAGACTAAGTTGCACCTGGAAGGATTTTGCGCATCGACAATTTTCCGTGTTTGCTGTTAAGAGTTCGCACGGTAAACTATTTAAGCTGTGATATGATAAAGTGTTAAGTGGTGGTGAGATAAGGAGTTTTCGATGCGATGTGAGGCATATCACACATGATAAGGGATACATTTATTGTTAAATGTTAAAGTTTTCGACGAGCGATGTGGAGCTCGCTGCGAAATAGTGAAATCGCAATATCGTGAGAATTTGTTAAGTGGTAAATCTGCGGGGAGGTAAGTTATAAATTTTTTGAAGTATGATTGTCGTGATTGGTCACTGTTTGTGTGGGACCATAACCGAAGGGGAAGCTTTGGTTCACATGAAGTCATCACATACAGAAACGAAGAAAGGAAAGGAAGGTAAGTTAAGGTGTTTAAAGGTTAAAAACACATAAGTGAAAGGTTGGTTTGAGTTCCCATAAAGTTTAATGCCATGCGTTAAATAATTCCACTTAAGAAAAATCCTCAAAACGACAAACTTGTTTAAGGTTATGCGTTTGTGGGTAGAAGCGAACTTTTGGCTGCATCAATATTATAAACCCAAGGGATAAGTACTAAAACCCTAAAGGATTATAAACCCAAGGGAATAATATTAAGCCAAAGCGATTAATATTATAAACCCAAGATGTATAAACTCGAAGATAAACATGGTTGATTTTCGTATTGAGACAATATTTGTCACAATGTGATGTTGGACCATAGTTGATTTTAATATTGAGACAATATTTGTCACAATGCGATGTTGGACCATGGTTGACCATGGTTGATGATGATTGATTTTCATATTGTGACAATCTTAGTCATAATGTGATGTTGGACCATGGTTGATTTTCATACTGAGACAATATTTGTCACAATGTAGTGTTGGACCATGGTTTACCATGATTGATTTCCATATCAAGAAAATCCTTTGAAAAATCATAAAATAAATATTATAAACCAAGGCATATAAACCCTATAATAAATATTATAAACGCTAAAATAAACATGGTTGACTATGGTTTACCATGGTTGATTTACATTTTGAAACAATATTTGTCACAATATGATGTTGGACCATGGTTGATGATGGTTGAAAATGGTTGACCATGGTTGATTTTCATATAGAGACAATCTCTGTCACAAGGTGACGTTGGACCATGTGGTGCGTGCACACACATACACATAAAAAAGAATATTACAGTTAAAACACTTAAATAGTATGAAGTTTAGTATAATCCAGATGTCTAATTCCTTTCATTTTCAACATGGAGTTAATCCATGGCATATATATATATATATATATATATAGAGAGAGAGAGAGAACCTTTTTCTAAATAGAACAATATAAGAGAAATTTTGCACCTAGGAGAATTTGATCCCTCTTATTACATGAGAAATTAAAATTTATTTTGAAATTTATACTCAATATTTGAATTAGTTTAGATAAATTATAAAGCATTAACACAACATATTACCTTACATATGATAGCTAAGTAAAGGACTTGTCATTTTAATAGAGAAAAGTTTAATTAAACACTTTAATAAATAAAACTAAGGTCTTTTTTTGCATATCAACCCTTGCACAACTATATTTATATATTTTAATATTCACATATCACTCTTTAACTATGATAGATATCAAAATCCACAACTTTTATTTTGAATTAAACATCATTCTCACAATATCTTCGCAATTCATCAACTTAATCTATAAGCAAATGCATATTTTCATAATTTTTTTAAAGATAAAACTATATTTATGATTTGTTTAACCATGATTAGAGTGTCCACCCAAATATTTAGACAACATTAACATAATTTTATTCCAAAAAAATTATAACACCTTAATCTATTCTTTTCTCACCTTTATTTAATCATTATAATTTATTATTTTCCCAGCCTTTACCATCATCATATATATTGTTTTTTTTTCCTTTTTTCGGCATAAACATTCCAAATACATATGCTGTTAATTTCTATACAACCCCAATTCATAGACCTTTCTTTGTGATTTGTATTTATCGATCATATTCATATAAAATGATATTTTTTTATTCCTTTGTTATAAATCAATTTTATATTCATTTAAAATTTGCTATTATATTATTTTTAAACTTTTTATATTTTATATTTGTTAATCTCTTTATATAACATTTTTTTTTTATTTAATACTTTATTTATCGTATTTGATTATTTCCTATATATAATTCTGGACATCATTCTTAAAATATATTTTATTGATCATTATTATTATTTTTAAATATATGTCATTATATTTTATTTTATGTATTAACATTGCCATATAAACTTAAATTAATTAAATATTAATTATATTATAAAATTGTAAATATATTTATTTTGTAATTTGAAATTGTTAAACGTATTTATGTTTTAATACTAAAATATAATAAATAGTTGGAAAAAAGAAGGTTGCCATGGATCATTAGAGTGTTGTTATTTTGCTTCCTTCTGGTATGATATTAGCATGATAACAAGTGGAAGGGTAATTCTCTGGATAAATATAATGATATAATTGTAGGGAAGTTATTGCAGTTTTCAAAGTAAGTGTCAAAATAAATTTAATATGTGTAAAAATTAAATTATTAATAACAAAAACATTCACATTCAGTAACTAAACATATATTAAATGTGAATGTAAGGTAACATAATTATTTTTGAGAAGACATTAAATAAAATATAAACTTTTCTTAATAAATTAAAATAATTCATAAAAACAGATGTTTTAAAGGGTTTACTACCTCTCTTAGTTGGTCAAAGAAATTTACAAAGTACAAACTGGTTTAAAAATTTTCCTACCTCTAACGTGACACTTAAAATAAGATATAGGGATGGAGGGGTATGGCCAGTGTAATCAAGATTTGTTAAAATTACCTACTAGTGTGAATCATTGAATAACACACCATTGTGAATCATTTCTTATAATTAACCTCACACATACATCATTTCAATGATATTTAATTTAAATTACAATTATAAAAATATGGAATGTAGAGACTTTGCTTTTTGTTGTATCTGGTGGCCAGAAAAGGACTTTGGTTACTGTGCACAAGATTACATAAAGGGAGGTTTTACCTTATCTTTTTAAATACAAGCATCAATACAATACAAAGTTTTTGAAACCTCTACCCAAGAATGTTGGTTACATAATTCAGTAGCGTGAATGAAATCAAAGACTTGGTTTTTGGAAAAGTTCCAGCTAAATATAGCTCTCTACATCAACATCTTCATTTACCGGAGGACACATTGTATCCACGCAGTCTCAACATTTGAAGTCTCGTGGCTATAAAATTAATATGAACAACATGATTCTATGTCTCCCATTAAATGCCTCATTTGTCTGAATGTTTCTCATCAAATTTAAATATTATTAAACTGAGCAACTAATGAGTTGATCAAGAAGTGAATTGTTTTGAATACCTGTAGACATGATACATGTAAACCAATGGCTCTTTGATCTACCTTTTGAAATCACAATGGATCCCTAGTCGTTCAACAATACCAATTGCCCACATACGATCAAATAGATAATCAAATAATGGCATGGCACTATAATAACAATTTCCTCATTTTCAATCTTCATTTTTATTTAACCATTTCCACAAAAGAAATAAAAAATTGCCTTGATGAGATAAAATTGTTAGGTTCATAAAATGGTTTCCAAAATAATTTAAAACGAAGTTCAATAATTCCAAGCACTTGGTGTTCCCTGTACACATGAATACAATGACTGTAGACCTAAAGGGATCCAAGGAATCTTGGCTACCCAAGCAGTGACATATGTAGAGGGATGTGGGTAGAGGATATGTAGAAATTTTGAAACAATTTTTAACCAACCTACCAACCTATCAACTTACTTGTTAGGGTCTTATATTTCATAGGATCTCAAGGTGACTGAGTTTATTCTATCTGTCAAATTTATTTTGAAAAATGATTTCCAATCTGCAAATAATTTTCAAAACAAAAGAAAAAAAGGAGATAACATAAAAAAATCAAAAGAGGGTATATGTTAAATAAAAAATATAATATGAACCCCATAAAAAAAAAAAAACAATAAATTTTGAATGTGTTGCACCTCCAAATGCCACTACTCTTAGTTTAGCTTATTTCTGAAAATAAATTGTGTGCAACTTGTTTAAAATGCCACAAAAGTTCAATAGAATTCAATCATACAGTTTAAGCATGATTGAATTAGGTTTAAATTACTTGTTTTTAGGTAGTGAAAATGATTTGTAAAACTATTTAATCTTGAAATATCAATAGTTAGGTAGAAAATAAAAATTGGTTCAATAATTTAATCTGAACCAAGGAAGGAATAAGTTATAGAAGTAGATTAGTTGTTAAAAATAAAATGTTGAGTTGCTAGTCTAAATGCACTCAGATGAAAGAGAAAATTGTTAAAATGTTAAGGTAGGATATGGATGCAAAAGAATGAAAAGGTTAAAAATGTTAGGAAAATTATTATTTTTGTAGGCATCCATGTCAATAAAATGTTAGGTGTTAGCTGCACTAAATAAAGAATGCAAATGAAATAAAATGTTAGGGAAGAAAAAAAGAAAAGGAAAGCTTCATTTATGTTTTAAAATTTTCACTGGTCGCTAGTCTAAATGTGCCTAATAAAGAATATTGATTTATATGGTTTAAAAACACTATCCTAAGAATTTTTTTCCCATATTCCAAGTTTTAATACCATATGAAAAAAATCACCCCGCCATTTATCCCTTTTCATTTTCATTTTCCCTAAGTCATTCCATTTTTATTTCATTACCGCACATTCAAATTGCTTTTCACATTGGCCAAATCACAAAATCCTTTAATTGTCATCTCCTACAAACCTTCTGAAATGTGATATGCGATGATAGTGGGACCCATTCACCCGCTACGTGCAAATAAACCTTACCATTTTTCTCCTTTCCGCTTTATCTTTCTACTTTACCTTTTTCACATCTCTATATCATTGTTTCCACTTACCTCCGCGTTCCCGATTCCCCATTTGTGATTAAAGTGGGGCCATTTCTCCTTGCCACATCACCTTCTCCCCCACCATCCATCACACATCGCAAATATACCACTTCGTAGATTGGCGATTATAACTCATTCCATTCTGCCAAAAGTTAAATCTTGCGATCACTGAGGTGCAATATGTATCACATCGCACATATCTTAACTTTTCACTCATCACATTTCGCAAAATTTAAAGTTTAACCATATTCCCAAAACCTATCTGGTCCCGATTGTGATTTGCGATGTGGTTGGCCCCACCATAATACTCCGCTCACTGCTATACGTCGTTCCTTCGCTACCATTCACCACTTTATAACTCCTATGATGCAGTGGGCTCATCCTGCCACATCATCCTCCGTCGGTGCAAATCACACCTCGAGGGTTTTAGCGCTTACTGCATTTCCCCAAAATCTAAACTCAGCGATGTGCGGTAAACTATAAATATTATGATGAGCGATGTGGGTGGGTCCCAATCACATATCACACTTCACAAGTTTTAGATTTTACCGCCACCGCTCATAGCAAAACCTTAAGATATGCGATTTGCAATAGGCGTCGGTCCCACCTTCCCTGCCACGTCACCTCCGCACTCCGCATCGCATCGCCGATTTGATTTCTCATATCATAAACTGTAAAACATGCGATGTGCGATATTTCTATGGATGCAATAAAGTTCAGAACTAAAGTCTACAGAATTTCAAGTTCGGGTGTATGGGTTTTTTATGCTTTTTTGTTTTAAAAAAGGGTTAAACATGACAGAAAGGACTTGGGTAGAAAATAGACACCATGGGTCAAGACAGGAAAAGGGCATTCACACAATAGATTTTGCCAGCACAACACTTAGTTTTCTAGCACAATACTAAAAAGGTGGTGACTCAGCAACAGTCTTCCAGAAGAATAGGGCCAGAAATGCAGATGTACTCCTTTTAGAATGATTTCTTTCCTTTCAGTTCATTTTGAGAAATTATAGATTGCCTTGTCACACAGGCACTTATTGTAATTTGTTTTATTTTGATATAAATACTTCATTTTTGGAAGTATCAAGGGATGATTGATTGAGATCAAAACCATTTTTGGCTATTGAAGTAATGTAAGCTTTTTCAAAGCACTCGAGCATCAATAATAATCAGACCATTCACAAGATTCTTATGGCTCAAATATTGGTGATGTTTATCTTATGCTATTATGTTTCATTGTCATCTTTCATTGTAATCATCTAAATTCCAATTGTAAAGCATAAATCGTGATGAATATGATTTACTGTTGAGTACCTTATTTTGGTTGCATTTACAATCATAATGTTTTCCACTGAAGGCCAAACTAAAGAATTTTTAATTTCTCTTTAGTTCCGCTGAATATTTTTCATATTTCTGTCATAATCCATTTATAAATTCTGAAAGATCCAGTAAATACTCCTAGATTACCCTATGTATACTCTGTGAAAAATTGATGCAACTATCCAGTTATATTTTGACTCCATTTCCCAATAGACATTAATCAATTGAATACAATCAATTTTCCAAAAACCAGAACAAACTCAAAACCCAAGTACAATCATAACTAGCCTAAAAACTTATCCAAACAAAGTTAAATCTTAAAGAGAGAGCCCTCTCTAAAACTAACATGGCTAGATCTTAGTTTCCAAAGTTGGTTTGATGTTGGCCTATGTAATTAGTTCTCACAACCTCTAGTAAATTACAGAACACTAACACTACCAAAATTTTTTAACCAACCTACCAACCTTTCTCAATAAATTTCAAAAATTTTAACATTTCATTTATAATTGAGCATAGTTTCTACTTCTCATAAATCTAGTGGCGTATTTTGCAAGATGTCCTTGCCTTTCTCTTAATTGAGAATTGGCTGAACCTTAATGCAGAGAATGGATGAAGGTGTATAACAACGAGCAAGGATAGAAGGGCTCCATATGTTAGCAATCACGGCTCAAAAGGGAGGTTTGAAATATTCATGATTCCCTCATAGAGAAAATGCCCCAAATCCGAACAACCAATGGAAAGGGCAAGTTTGAGATGAAAACTGTCATGAACCAGTTGGTTCCATACATCGTCGAAATGATCATTTTCTCCTCAAAATGCTTGCCCAACCTAGGAAGTTTCTCTTTCACAAGTGTTTCAAAATAGATCAGGACATTCAAACACATACCTTGACATTGCCTCTTCTCTCCCTCTTTCAGAAATGCAACCATAGTTGAAAACGCATCTTCCTCATCCATGTAAAGCAGTGGCTTAACTTCTATGAAATTTATTCCCTGCGTATACCTCACATCTGTGTCGTACACAAAATATGCCTTCAACACATTTTGCAGAATGATACATGCATCCCCTATGAAACGATCCATCTTCGATTCATCGCCCTGCTATATAAGCGTGGAGATACAAAAAAAAACTAAATCGAACCAGACATGCCACTTGTCTGTCGAACGCTCCCTCTTGACCCAATTTTATTTAAAAAATAACATGAAACATTTTCTACCTGTCGCTCCATGCTCCCTCGCCGCATCGCTGTCGATATAGGACTAAGACGAAGCATATTCTGGGCATATTCACCCCAAATTTAATATCACTTTTCCATTTTTTTTCATAAAAAAAAGTCAACCCATCTAGGTGCATATAGATATTCTTATTGGCAAATTATTCTCTAAAAAAATTGCATAAATATTATAATATTTATCGGTCAATGTTAAATTAATAGTGGTTAATATAGTCTTGATTTGACACAAATTTTACTCTTACATAAATAATGGTGAGAATTAATTCATGGTATGAATATTTATTTACATCTTAGTTTATCTTTTTCTTTTCTTTTCTTAATTTTTTTAATGCAAAGTATTGCTTAAATTATAGTGATAAGTAACTGATATATAAAATTTATATGTCTAATTTACATTTAGCTATTTCTTTTAATATCCAATGATTTTTACATTAAAGTAGATGAATGTTAATGGAAATTTAGAGGTGATAGTGAGCGCATATGTAACCAATTAGACACAAAGTGAAGAGCCTTAATATTATAATTATTCGTGTGGTAGCATCTCACTGCTAATTTATGAGAATAAATTAACAACCTTGTGGTGATTTCATATTTTGGTATTATTTTTTCATATTTGCTGGAATTTTTAGTTGTGAACTCAGATTCAATTACTCTCTTTATTATCTTACAATTTTATGGATGTGGTGATATTATGAATTGAATATTTTTAGAAGATTGGATTTCTCTTTATTGACCTATAATTCCATGGATACGATGATAGTATGAATTGAATATTTTGAAAAGGCTGGATTTATAAAATTGAATTGAGAAAATTAGATTTCTAACATTGATCACTATACTTGATTAAAACTTGGCTCTGCAGATTCATGGCATTTCTTTTTCCTTTGAACTTGATAATCCTCCTTGTGGATTCATGGAATTTATTTTTCCTTTCAACTTGATAATCTTCATGTTGAGAGTAAAAACCCATTAGGGGAATTTTGAGGTCTAAAATGGGCCTCCTAAGGAAATTATAAAATAATCGTGGAAAAAATCTAATAAGATTTGATGACATCATCAAATTTTAGAGGGAAAAATGAAAAAACTACTTTTTCAATTCATATTTTCAACTTATCTCCCAAAGTTTTTACTCAAATTTCGAGCTGGAGTACTCGTTGGATTCGGAATTTAATTCCCCATCCAAGGAGTACCCAAGATGCATACTTTAGATGGGTCCTACTAAACGAAAAATGAGAAATAAATAAAAAAACGTGATTACGATCACGTTTTTTATGTATTTCTCATTTTTCGTGTAGAAGAGTTCATCGAAAGTATGCAACATGGGTACTCCTTGGATGAGGAATTAAATTCCGCATCCAACAAGTACTCCCGCTTGAAATTTGAGTAAAAATTTTGGGAGATAAGTTTAAAATACGAGTTGAAAAAGTAGTTTTATTATTTTATTATTTTTTAATATTTTTACTTTTTTACTCCAAAAATGGTGAATCATCCATTATGGATGACATCATCATCTTGAATCCTATTGGTTGTTATAAAGTTTATTTTTGTTGTACATTTTTCTTATGAGACCCATTTTAGACCTCAAAATTCCCCTAATGTAATTATTACCTGGAAATATGGCATCAAATGCAAGTTGTTTCTCTTCATTGATTCATGGCATCTCCCTAGAGATTTCATGGCGTGACAACATCAAACACTAGATGTTTCTCTTCATTGATTCATCGAATCTCCCCAATGACTTCGTGGCATGAAGATATGGTTTAAAATCACAATATAAAAATTTGTGCAATCAAATTTTAGGAGATATTGCTCGAATAAGATTTGTGCAATCAAATGTTAGGAAAATCTCGTAGAATCTTGTCATTGTTGATCAATGAGAATAAATTACAGATTAGCAGCGACACGATAAGCCAAGAATTTGACCTCATGGCTCCCTTATACCCAAAACTGTAACACCCTAACCATGAGGCCACACCTTTGTTTGATTCAACAATACATGAATCATGATCTATGCCATAGGATCACACTCATATATATACATATGTAGGTGCTAAGGGGGCCGGTGTTGATTCAAACATAGTTAACCTTCAAACTTACATATGATGAGTTTTTGCGCTTAGGTCGTGACTAGGGTAGTTCCTTGGGATCACCCTTCTCCTCCATATGACTGTGCCATGTGACTTCGCCTTTAGGGGTTTTTTGAGGCTTTTAATATCCCCGAGTTGATTTTCCATGTAAATCAAAGGTCATTATAAAGGAAAAATAAGACCAAGGTCATGGGACACGTATTCCAAGCTAAATGAAGGGGAAAACATCACATAGGGCATCACTTGTGGTTATTTATTGTCTATGGAAATTGGCATTGGAATTGGAAAATGAAAAGGGAAATAAATGGCAATTGATTCGAGAAATAAAGGAAAATAGGAGAAAACGAAGATGATGGGACAATAACATGCATGCAAGAGAAAATGAATGTAAGCACCCCGGGTCCAAATCCATGTAATAAAGTTAATAAAGGAAAAACAAGACCAAGGTCATGGGACATGTATTCCAAGCTGAATGTTGGGAAAAACATGCCAGTGGATGTTCATTTGGTTTATTATGGTTAGGTGAAATTGGCAAAGGGAAAATGAATTGTAAAATTCAAAATGGCATTAATTGGAATTTTATTTATGAATATAAAGGAAATTAGGATAAAAGGAAGGTAAAAGGTAAGAGGTTGCATGTGAGGAGGAAATTTAAAGGAAAATAATGGAAATTGAAATATAGTTTTGACTTTTCCTTGGTCAAATTAGATTAAAATTTGAATTTCAATTTCGGTAGAATAGTTGGAGTTAGTTAACTGAGGTGGCATGGCACTTGTCACTCAGTTAACTCACTTAATTCGAGTTGGATGCACTTTAGTTCAGTTCAGTATGGTTGATTTCTAATTTCTAGCAATCTATTTCAGTTAAATTGAGTTATTGTGAGTTAAACTAGTTCTAACTCTTAGAAGAACTAGTCACGAGGTCCATTAGTGGGGTGTGACTTCAGTCATATTGAATGATGAACTAGTTAACTCATGAATAAACCCAAAATAATTGACTCATGCAGAGATTTCAAGTTACCCAGTTAAGATTAGAGTTTAAGGGCAGTGTAATATCAGTTGTAGACTAATACAAGTTGTACAAGTGGTGCATGCAGTCAGAGGATGACTTGAAGGTATTGAAAAATTATCAATGAGGAATTTACTAATTAATAGGGGCATAATTCCTCAAGGAATAACACAAGGAAACAAGAGCTTTGTAAGATGAGAAATTGGCTAAGTATTGGTCAAATTCAGTGAATGAAGCAGAGGGATAGACTGCACACTTGCAAAGGTTGCTAAGGTTGGGCAAGCATATGTATTTCATCTCTATTCTTTGATTAATGAAATACAAATAGTAAGGGGTTTTGAGAAGTTTATTTTCCCTAGATAATTCTTTGTGTATGTGTGTTAAATATATGTGCATGTTTATGATATGTGTTCTCGATCGTGAATTGCTTTCTGTAGATGAGTATAGTAGATTTGAGTCTTATTATTTAATAAATTTCATGAGAAGATTCAGATTTGCATAGGAATTTCTATATGGTATCAAAGAAGGAATCACAATAGAGAAGAAAATTCAAAATTGTTATTGCAAGAGGATCTAATTTGCAGGATCATTTCTTCAGAGCTAGAAGGATGGATTTATATGGACTAAGACTTGAGTATGCCCTTGAGGGAAGATAAAATTATGTTTCTTGGAAGGACTGCATGGAGACATTGCTGAAAGATAATGGGTTGAAATATTTTATTGATAATGATATCGTGAAGCTGCCAACATTTGATACCCAAGATCCAACAGAATGGAAGAAGTGTGTTTCCAAGGCGAGTAGGATCATATTGGAGGGAGTACAAGATGATATTGTCTCTAATCTCCATGGGAAAGATACTCCATATGAAATGTGGAAAGCATTGAAATATTTGTTCTAGAATAGTAGTGACAATAGGAAGTTGGAACTCAAGGACAAGCTTTGGAATATCAAGATCTAGAAGGGAAACACAATTCCACAGTACCTCAACAAGTTCACACAATGTCGTGGTGAACTTGGTAAAGTTACTGTTACTGTAGCAGATGATGATCTAGTAAGCCTAACACTTCGAAGCCTTCCCAAGAGTTGGCACAACTACCAAGATTTGGTAAATGGGAGGGAGAAGCTACCAAATTGGGAATTCCTATGGTCCAATTTCATGCAAGAAGAAATAAGGTGGAACACCAGATATGGAACCTTATCCAAGTGTGATAACGAGGAGAAATATACCTTGGATAGAAAGGAAAATAAAGGGAAAGGGATGAAATACCAATCCAAAGTCAAATTTCTACAACATATTTCTACAGGCCTCCCCAAAATAGCACTAGAGTAGCATGATACATGCAAAGGGCGTACATTGGGGAAGTACAAAAAAACCACCTTCAATAATCACGACAACATGACACATGCAATCCTTGAAAGGATCCATTCTGATGTCTGTGGAACTTTCTCGACAACCTCCACTACCAAGCATGTGTATTGTGTTATATTTGTAGATGATTTCTCATGGAAGTTTTGGGTCTACTTCATGCAGAAGAAAGACCAAAAATTCTCCATTTTTTTTGAATTTAAAGCACTTGTTGAGAAATAAATTGGAAAGAAATTGAAGGCTCTCAAGAGCGATAACAAAGGTTAGTACGTGTCGAATGAGTTTAAAAATTTCTTCGCAAAGGAAGGCATTCGACGGGAGTTGACAACACCCCATAACCAAAAACATAATGGGTTGGGTGAGTGGAAGAACAAAGGTATTGTGGGAGCAGGAAGGGTGATGTTACATTGCAAAGGCCTACCACTATATTTGTGGGTTGAAGCATGCAACACAACGGTCTATTTGCAGAATAGGAGTCCTCATAGGATTATTGGCATGAGTACACCAGGGGAATATTTTTTAGGGAAGAAACTAGATGTGTCACACTTCAAGATCTTAGGATCATCATGTTATCACCCAAAAAAAAAAAAAAAAATTCAAAAACATTGTATGTCAACTCTATTTTTGATCATGGTCTAAATAGTTCTGAAATTCATTTTAGTTTGGTTAAGGGTAGGTCATATCTTTTAGAGGTTTAATTTTCATCATCTGAATTCAAATAAGGTGTTTAGAGGTCCATTCCATGGTCAAATATTCACATTTTTCATTTAAAGGTCATTCAGTTAAGTTTCGGGCTAAATTTCTATAATTAGCCAGGAATCCACCGTTTCGTAGCGTCGTTAATTCAAAAAAGAGGAAATGTGCTATGAAAGTGCTACTACTTTCGTAGCGAAAACTGCGGAAATTACACTATGAGCACTTGAAAGCGTGGTTTCTTAGCTGTCATGTCAAATGAGCCAAATTTTGTCAAATTTAGTTGGGGAATGATAGGATAGGGGTATGGTGAGTTAGTTAGTTACCAGATTCGATGTACTTATATGTCCTACAGTCATCATAGTCATGATAGGATATCAATGAAGCATCATTTAGTCATGAGGTGACATCTCAAATTCAAAATTTTGCCTAATTTAGTCATTCCAATTTTCGTTTGCCTCCACTCAACTGTTTAAGCTCTGAAGCAGTAAAATTAAGCCTATGGTTGTTCTATACCAAGGCTATCTTCAATATAATCAAGCGAGGCTGTTTCTTTTCTCAAGCGATATTGTTCTATGTTATCAAGCGAGGTTGTTCATGCATGATCAAATGAGGCTGTTTTACAGATTCTAGAGAAGCTAACAAGTTTTTCTCAAGAAGCGTGGAAGAGGAGAAGAAAGTTCACAGAGGAGGACATTGTCTAAGATATGAACTTGAAAATGTGAAATCTTTAGTTGAAGAGAAAACAATGATGGAGGCTTTCATCAAAGCAGGATGTCTCCAGTTTTGTGAAAAACTATAGGGTAGTCACACTCAGGTGTCAAAGGAGTTTGCCTTACGTTTCAGTGGAACCACTACCAAAATTGGAATGTTAAATGTACTAGTCAAACTTGAGATCATAGCTTCTGTGACAGAGATACCAAGGGGGCGGGAATCTTGGTTTAAAGGTTTTAGGTCTGACATGGAACCATGCAAGGAATTTATGAAACTTGAATACGTTGATATGGACATGAACGATGCAATACCTAGAAGCTGTATCAAGGATAACTATGCAAAGCTGCTATTTAATATTCAAAGATACTTCACATGTGAAGGCATGTACCATAAATTATACACTTCTCATTTGAAGTTGTTGTTGCATTTCACAGGTATGATATCACTATATTTCCCATTTTATTTGCATACAAGCCTTTCCAAAATGGCTGACAAAGTCCAAGCCAAATCTGATGGATGTGAAACATCCCTATTTCACCATGGTTTGTTAAAGTTATTGGTTTTGAATGAGCTTCAGAAGATAAATAGGGATTGGTCTTCCTTTTTGTTTATGAATGGATTTGAAATGGAAACTCTAACCCCAACTATGAACCCTAAAATTAAAGGGAATCCTTCATCACCAGTAGTAGAATCCAGTAAGCCAGTGGTTACCAAAGCAAAGAGGTTTATAAAGTTGAAACCAAGGAAACAGGTTGAAAATAAAATAGAGAAGACACCAGTACTTGTTTCAGAAACTCCTTCACCTGCAAAACAGAGCTTAAAAAGTGTCAAAGAGGCTAAACAAAAACAAGTGGCCAGCATGCAGGAAATCTAGAGAGTGACAAGAAGTCAAACAATAACATCAAAGGGGAAAACAGTTGTTTCAGGTTCAGTTGATAGCTCAGTGATGAAAGGCAACTTAGATGACATCTTGTAGGTTTTAACCCTGAACAGAAATTATCTACACATGAATCTTATAACATAAAATAAACAATAGCGAGAGCATAAAACATAAAACAGATAAACACATAGATTTTCCCCTAGATCCCAAATCGGGACGACCAGCTTGATTTTTCATTATATTCCTTTTAGTGTTACAACACACATATATATACATGCCGAAGCATACATAAACCCCAATCCATTAACCATGGACTAGAACATAACCGTAGTTCCCTTGAACAGATCTACAAAATACCAGGGGCAAAAAACCATTGTACCCCAAAACCATGTGCAAACTCATGCACAAAACATGGGTGGGTCCGCCTATGAGTGGGTCTGCACACCAAAACAATTTTCGCCAGGGCGCTGCCTCAGACCCCAACAGTGGGGGCTGCCTCCCCCCTTGTGACCCCTCTGCTACACCCAGCGCAACGTACAGTGCATGGGGCTAGTCGCGGAAAGAATATAACACATACCCAACATTCTCCCACTTGTTGTTTTATTTCCACAGGGGGCCACGGGAGAGCTTAGTCATTGGGCCAATTCTTCAACACCCATTGTTTCTCTACACCAATAGAACTTCTAAGTGCTCACAGACTTCGTCAATGCATCTGCAACATTCTTCAAAGTGTCCACCTTTACCAGAAACACCCTTTTAGCCTCAACCATATCTCTAACAAAGTGATATTGAACATCAATGTGCTTTGTCTTTGAATGGTAAGCAGGGTTCTTAGCCAAGAAAATTGCACTTTGGCTATCACAGTCTATCCTTATAGCTTGCTGTACCAACCCCATGCTTGAACATAATCTCTGCAACCAAACTGCTTCCTTTCTTGCATGAGTGGCTGCTATGTATTCTGCCTTTGTAGTTTAAAGAGCCACTACAGACTGTCTTTTACTCATCCAACTGACTGCACCTCCAAATAGGTTAAACACATACCCACTTGTAGATCTTCTTTGGTCCAGATCTCTAGCCCAGTCTGCATCAACAAAACCACGAATGTCCAACATTCTTTCCAATCCTGGTCTTCCCTGGTAGCACAAGCCATAATCACTAGTGCCACGTAAATATCTGAAAACCCGCTTCACTGCTGTCCAATGCTCCTTCCCTGGGTTTGACATAAAACTGCTCAATACTCCCACTGCATGTGCAATGTCTGGTCTAGTACAGACCATTGCATACATCAGGCTACCCACTGCACTTGCATATGGAACACGGGACATATACTCCTCTTCTTCTTGTGTCTTGGGACACTGTTCAGCAGACAACTTTACACCTATAGGAATAGGAACATTCACCGGTTTACTATCCTGCATATTGAACCTCTGCAATATAGTCTCGACATACTTCCTCTGGTTTAACCAGAGCTTCCTCTTTTCCCGATCTCTCTTAATTTCCATGCCCAAAATATAGTTTGCAGCACCAAGATCCTTCATGTCGAAATTGGAGAACAGTTGGGTCTTCAAATCTTGGATAATTTCTTTGTCATTTCCAATCAACAACATATCATCCACATACAAGACCAAATAAATAACACGGTCACCAATTAATTTAAAATAAACACAGTGATCCTCCTTGCTTCTGGTGAAGCCAAGTCCCCATATATAGGTATCAAATTTTTGATACCACATCCTTGGTGACTGTTTTAACCCATACAGAGACTTCTTCAACCTGCATACCAGTTCTTTCTTACCCTTCACCATAAAGCCTTCAGGTTTCTTCATGTATATCTCCTCTTCTAGATCCCCATGAAGAAAAGTTGTCTTCACATCCATCTTTTCTATCTCAAAATCAAATGCAGCAGCAACAGATAAAAGTAATCTAATAGAAGTAACCTTGGCAACAGGAGAAAAAATATCACCGAAATCAATTCCCGGCACCTGGGAATAACCTTTCGCTACCAACCGAGCTTTGTATTTCTCCACCTTGCCTTCTACATTCATCTTCTTCTTAAACACCCATTTTCTCCCAATGGGCTTCCTTCCAGCCGGCAACTCCACCAGATCCCATGCCTCATTTTTGTGCAAGGATGCCTTTTCATCAACCATGGCCTCCTTCCAGAGTTTTCCATCCTCGGAATCTACTGCCTCCCTGACAGATCTCGGATCATCATCATTTATAGTTAAGGCAAAACCTGAACAGAAAGCAGATGGACTATACCTTTCTAGTTGCCTTCTTTCCCGAACTGATCTTCTCAAAGCTGGAGTTTGTGGCTCTTCCTCTTCTGAATCTTCTTCTGCTGTAGAGTCTGATCCATCCTCCTTTAGCTCAAACTCTATCTTCTCAGGTTCCTTTGGTATGATTTCATGTTTAACAACATCTTTCACCTCTCTAAACACCACATCTCGGCTATACACAACCTTCCTTGTTTTCGGGTTCCAAAGCTTGTAACTTTTTAAACCATCCTTATACCCAATAAAGATGCACCTTTCAGATTTATTATCCAACTTGGTCATTTTCTCCTTTGGAACATGTACATATGCATCACATCCAAATACCCTTAGATGTGAAAGAGAGGGTTTCTTACCAGTCCATACCTCATGTGGGGTCTTATCCTCCAACGCTAATGAAGGTGATCTATTAACTAAGTAACATGCAGTTTCCACTGCCTCTGCCCAGAATTCTTGTCCTAACCCGGTACCACTGAGCATGCTTCTTGCCTTTTCCATCAGTGTTCTATTCATTCTTTCTGCAACTCCATTTTGCTGAGGTGTGTATGGAGTAGTATTTTTCCGTGCTATACCACACTTCTTACAGAACTCTTCAAATTCCTTCTTGCAGAACTCCCCACCATTATCTGTCCTCAACGCCTTTATCTTCTTCTCTGTCTGGTTTTCCACCAGAGCCTTAAATTCTTTAAATCTGTCAAAAGCTTCAGATTTCTTCCTCGAGAAATATATCCATGTATTCCTTGAGAAGTCATCTATGAATGAAACATAGTACACAGACTTTCCCAGTGATGGAACTGACACAGGTCCAAACACATCACTGTGCACAAGTTCTAATATCTTGTTCGCCCTCTTAACACCAGAAGGAAAACTCACCCGATTCTGCTTCCCATATACACAATGTTCACAGAAATTGAAATCCAGAGAGCAATTAGACATACCTTCTACCATACCATTTCTATGTAGTATCCGAAGGCCCTTCTCTCCAATATGTCCAAGCCTTTGATGCCATAGCATGGTCTTCTCTCCAGAGACAGCTAGGCTTTCCGCTCCACTTTCAGGAACCACATAAATATTACACCCATCAATAACAGTGCTACCTTATAGCTTGTATAGAGTTATAGTCCGAACTCCCCGCATTAATACCAGTGCTCCCCGAACCATCTTGTAGGCATCTTTCTCGAACACTGTTTTTACACCTGCATCATCCATCTTGCTTACAGAAATCAGATTTCTGGCCTATGCAGGAATATGCAGAACACCAGGAAGTGCTCTAATCCTTCCACCTTGTAGCTTCAGCTTGACCTTTCCACGTCCGATGATTTTGGCCTTCCTATCATCCCCTAGGAAGACATCACCATCATATTTCTCATACTCGCAGAACCACTCCCTATGGGGAGTGAAGTGAAAGGATGTACCTGAGTTAATCAACCATGACTCATGATCTACATGTGTATTTGAAGAAGAATCCAAATACACATCCCCACCTTCATCCGAGGTGGTTTTTTGCCTCTGCAGAAGGAGCATCATTAGATCCCTTTCCTTTCTCAGGAGCTTTAGATTTGCATTCCTTTTTGTAGGGCCCTTCCTTTCCGCATTTCCAGCATACCTTTACAAACTTTCCAGGAGATTTAGATCTCCCTCTAGATTTGGATCTCCCACTCAAAACCTTATTCTTGTTTATGTTTTGGGACCTTCCTCGTACAGATAAGGCATCTCCATTCTGGCCCTCCATATTTCTCCGTCTCATTTCCTCCGACAGCAAGGATGAGACAATGTCATCAAAATTCAAGGTAGTTGTATTGCTACCTATCGCAATAAACAGACTATCCCACGAGTCTGGTAGAGAACACAACAAACTGATTCAATTATCTTCATCTGAGATTTTAATATCAATAGATGACAGCTGACTTACCACAGTATTGAAGGCATTCAGATGCTCTGTCACCGAGTCTCCATCCTTCATCCTCAGGTTATACATATTTTTCCACAGGAACAGCTTATTCACCAGAGACTTAGATTGGTACAAAGTCCCAAGTTTTTTCCACAAATTCTTCACCGTAGCTTCCCCAGATACATTCAACAATACTGAATCTGAGACACACAGCCGTATTGTGCTCTTAGCCTTCCGATCCAGTTTCTTCCAGTCTCCATCTGACATTTCCGTTGGTTTAGTACCTGGATCTACCACGATCCACTGATCTTTATCCACCAGCAGATCCTCCATCTTGAGCTTCCACAACTCAAAACTCTGGCCATTAAATTTCTCGATCTCTATCTTTCTGCCGCTCGCCATATTCTTTCACCGCAAGAATCGATCCCATAGATCTCCCACTGAAAAAGTTCTACCTCAGGCCCGAGGAAAAAACTCTCAGCAGCAAAGGCGTCCCCTTGAAGCCGAAACAACTTTGATACAAAATCTAGGTTTTAACCCTGAACAAAAATTATCTACACACGAATCTTATAACATAAAATAAACAATAGCGAGAGCATAAAACATAAAACAGATAAACAGAGAGATTTTCCCCTAGATCCCAAATCGGGACGACCAGCTTGATTTTTCATTATATTCCTTTTAGTGTTACAAAACACATATATATACATGCCGAAGCATACATAAACCCCAATCCATTAACCCTGGATTAGAACATAACCGTAGTTCCCTTGACCGGATCTACAAAATACTAGGGGCCGAAAACCATCGTACCCCAAAACCATGTGCAAAATCATGCGCAAAACATGGGTGGGTTCGCCTATGAGTGGGTCCGCACACCAAAAAAAATTTCGCCGGGGCGCTGCCTCGGACCCCAACAATGGGGGCTGCCTCCCCCCTTGTGACCCCCCTGCTGCACCCGGCGCAACGTACAGCGCATGGGGCTAGTTGCTGAAAGAATATAACACATACCCAACACATATTACATGCAATTGATATAGAAGAGTCACCTATTGTGCAAGCTTATTTTATTAGAAAAGATGAACATAAACATAAAAAAATGAAATCAACAAAGAAATTGAAATTTGAAGACGAGAATGCAGCCTTTGTCTTTCAAGCTAGGAAGCCTTTAACTAGGCATACTAAAGGGCTCAAAGAACATAGTAAGGAGGTCCAAGAATCTACTGAAACAGTCAAAGTACCTAAAGAGGTGGTTGACCTCTCATCACCAGCAATAGAGCATGCAACTAGTAGAATAATGAAGGAAAAAGAAGACTTGAAAGAGTATATAAGGCTTGAGGAGAAATTGACATCAGCAAAACAAGAGATTTCTAAGATGAAGAAAAGAGCCAGAAATAACATCATTGAGAAAACAAAATTCAAGAGGATGAAAGCGGTATGGGAAGGCCAAACTGTTTCTAGGTCTGAAATTCCAAGTGCTGCAGAGCAGTTTTTCACATGGACAGTGCCAGCTATCAAAGAAGAAATATTTATCAGAGTGATTAATACCCATTTGAGAGCCAATAATAGAAGGCTAAGAGGGCAAGTTGAATATTTGGAACTACTACTGAAAATGTCTCAAGACGAACTAAAAAACAAAGGTGCAGAATAACAAATTATAAGCAAACTCAAAGGGAAAATGAAGAATAAACTTTATGAAAGTTATGTTTTAGTTCATATGGCTGATGGTTTTGATGAAGCTAGTGATTTTCTGAATTTAGCACCTTTTTGTTTCAAATTTTGAAGAAAATTTGGTTAGAACTGCTTACACAACAGTTTCATAGCACACACAGTGCAAAAAGGGTGAAATGCGCTACGAAACTGCTGTAGCAGCGTTTTTCACCCTTTTCCTTAAATATTTAAAGAGAAGACTTGTATATTTTGGCTTGAAAATTATAAGGAAGGTGTGTTTAGTGAATATGCACATAATCCCAAAAGCAGGAGGCCAAATTTTGAATGCAAATAAGTTAAAGGTCTGCGTTACGAAAAGCGCTACGAAACTGTGCTATTTTCATAGTGCAGGTGTGTTTTGGCTATTTTGGGCAGTTCGAAGTGGATTTTGTACAGCTGGCACATGGGGATGATTTGGACATATGCTATTCTAGTTCCTGACAGCATATAACCTCAAATTTTGGTTTTTAAACTCATGTGGTGATCATTTTTATGGAGCTTTCTGAATTATCCACATTGCTAGAAAACGAGTGTCAAAGAGTGGGTTCATAATGGTCAGAGTGTTTAAAAAACTTAAAGAATCCTAAGCCTAAAAACAGGGGAACAGTTTCCTAGTTTGCAGGAGACAACATCATCAGCATTATGGTAATAACAGGTTGGAGCTCATCATCAGGATTCGAACTTATGGAGATATAGGTGGAAAATGATGTAATCAAGTTTAGATAAATTTGTTATGAGTAGAGTTAAAGAGTTCTAATTCTATTTGTAATAGTACTCTGTATTGGGTTCACAACTGTCTTTGTAATAAATACCATGTTATATGGTTAGGATAAGTGTCAAAGATAGTAATTCGATGTATCTAAGCTGGGGATAAGAATATCTTATGATGTAAATCATCTATAAAGGATCAAGGAGTCGAATTACAGAGAGTTGAACATTTTTATCAAAAAGACTATGTTTACTATAAGTAATTGTTTTCAGCTTTAATATAGAGAAGTTTACTTAGCCAACTTGAGATTCATACAGAGTTTTAGGTTGTGTTTGTTCTATTGCATCCTTTTACTATCTATTGCAGTGGTATTTGCTTATGTTTACTCAGAATTCATCCTTGATGCTCTAACTTCCTATGTAGGCAAATTGACTGTGTCTCTACTGTTTCACATGTGTATCTTTTGACTAAAACCCTAACATGCCTCAACTTCCATGCTAAGTAGATTGATTTTTTTACTGAAACTATCATGACTCCATAAGCCCAATGTATTATTGCTAATGTGATTTACAACCAAATTCAATCATTTATCTGTTTATGATCACACATAGAGTTATCCATCTTCAATTTTATTCAAAATCAGTAACCCTTGAGAGAGCCCTCTCAGGTTGAGGAGGCTAAGCCTCAACCAAAATCTTGGTTTGAAATAGTTGCACAAGATTAGTTTGATGAGTAGCCTATCAAGTCTGATTTTGTGATAACACATCATTTTACGGTCATGTTTCCAAGGATACACGAAAAAATGTAGAGCCGAAAATAGAGTTAGGGCTATTTTTGGGGTACACTAAAACACCTAAAAACTATCGTGTGTACTTTCCATCCATCGGAATGAGAGTGATTAGAAGGGATGTGAAATTTGATGAGGTGAAGGAAATGAGGTGTTCTCTTGAGAGGGAGCTTCAGTGGTAGTCTGATCAAGAGATTTTAACTCCAAAGGAACAACCTAAATAAGTTGTGGAGAAACCACAAGAAGAGGAGCATAAATTGGAAACATCCACTCAAGTAGAGACATACAGAGAAGGAAGGAAGCAAACCAGGGAATATGAAAAATTATTTCATGATACTAGAGAGAATGTGGGAGAACACACATCATAACACATGCATAGGAGGTCACCAGATAGGTACACTGACTACATGACTCTAATGAATGAGCTTATAGAGTCTGAGCCATCCTCATTTGAGAAAGTTGTAGAGAAACCAGTATGGGTTGATGCTATGGTATAGGAATATGATTCCATTGGCAGAAACAATGTTTGGGAAGTGGTCCCAAGACCAGCAGACAAATCAATGGTTGGTTCAAGATAGATTTACAAGGTAAATCGTGCAACAGATGGAAGCATTGAGAAAGACAAGGCCACATTTGTGGCCAAGGGGTTCTCTTAGGTGGAGGGAATTGACTATGAGGAGACCTTTTCTCTAGTAGAAAGGTACTCATCCATCAGGTCAATTCTAGCACTATCAACGTAGATGAGGTGGAAGATCCACCAGATGGATGTGAAGACAACATTCCTTAATGGAGTTATTGAGGAGGAGGTGTGTATAGAGAAGCTGAAGCGGTTTGACACCTTTGACATAGAGTCACATGTGTGTAGACTCCACCGAGCATTGTATGGAATCAAGAAAACACCCCATGCATGGTACACTATAATCAATAACTATCTCACCGGGTTGAGATTCACCGAAAGTGAAACATATGCAAACCTTTATCACATTGTGGTTGAAGGTAAATTTTTGATTACTGTGTTGTATGGTGATGATTTAATTGTAACCAGTGATGAAAAATTGATAATTTCTTGTAAAGAGGATCTTGCAAGAGAATTCAAGATGAAGGAAGTGGGACTCATGCATTAATTTCTTGGTTTGTAAGTATGGAAAGGAGATGGGGAACTGTTTATCTCTCAAGGCAAGTATGCCAATGAGATACTGCAAAAGTTACGCATGGAGAATAGAAAACCCATGGAGATTCCTCTAGCAAGGAATTGGAGGAAGGAGGATGCTACTTTAGGTGAAGTAGTGGAGGCTACCATCTATCGGAAGCTTCTAGGTTCACTTATGTATTTGGTGAGCACATGACCAAACATGTGTTATGCAGTTAACCAGCTTAGTCAGCAATGGTTAAGCCAACCAAACTATATTGGAAGGAAGAAAAGCATCTGTTGAGATACCTTAGAGGCAGTACTCAGTTTGGTATTTGGTATAGATGGATAGAGGGAGTGGAGTTGCAAGGCTTTATAGAGGCAGATCGGGTGGGTATTCCATAAGATAAGAAGAGAACATCATGAGGAATTTTCAGTGTTGGGTCAACAATAGTTTCTTGGTACAACAAGAAGCAGAGATCTGTGGCACTCAACTCAACAAAAGTAGATTACATGGCTGCAAGTCAAGCAACTTGTGAGGCTATTTAGATGAGAAATATTCTTGTTGGGTTATTTGGACAAAAGATGGGTCCTAATATTATTTATTTTGATAATCAAATTTTTATCAAAATCTTTGAGAATCCAATATTTCATGATCGATCCAAGATATCAACATCCGGTATCACCTGTGTGCAGAGGTGAATCATGTTGTTGGAATACATTCCTATATAGGAACGAGATGAAAATATTTTGATAATGGCTTTGTAAAAGGAAAATTGGAGTTCCATAGAGGTAGGATCAGGGTAGAAGATAATCCTCTTCTTGTTGAGAGGGATTGTTGAAAATGTAGCAACAAAAACTAGTTTTGACTTTCCCTTTGTAAAAATAGATTAAAATTTGAATTTGAATTTCAGCTAAATACTTGGAGGTAGTTAACTGAGGTTACATGGAACTTGTCACTAAGTTAAATCAATTAATTTGTGTTGGAGACACTTGATTTCAGTTCAATATGATTTATTGCTAATTTATAACAATCTGTTTCAGTCAAATTGAGTTATTGCGAGTTAAACTAGTTCTAACTGTTAGAAGAACTAGTGGTAGGTCCAGTAGTAGGGTGTGACTTCAGTCATCTTCAATGATCAACCAGTTAACTCCTCAATCAACCCAAAATAATTGATGCATGCAAGGAATCTAGATCTAGTATTTTTTTTGTAAAATTTTCACCAAACATTTCAGATCTAATCTGCGAATTCACCACCCAAAAAACTCATGGAGTTTGCTGAAGATTGCTGCAAAACATTAAAACAGAAATATGCTTCAAACCCTCATTCCCATGGATTCGTAACCTAAATCTGATACCATTGATCCAAATATTCGGGGGAGGCCACCAAGATCTAAAAAATTGAAATGTATCTTGGAGGGGGAGGACCCCAAGATATGAAAAATTAGAATGCCATAAAAAGGAGAGAACACATCGTAAATAAAACAAAAAAGAAACTTTTTATTAAACCAAAGAATAACTATAAAGACTACATTGTGGTGAACAATCTGTCCTTTTAAGAGTGAGGCTTTTTATTTATAGCCTTTTTTTAGTTATGATAACATGGGTACATACCATAGGTGGATACCATGGGTCAATACCATGGGTAGATACTACTTACAATACCATGGGCGGATAAATACCATGGGTGGATGAATACCATGGGTGTAGGCCATTTTCTATTCGGATCATTAGCGGGATGAAAAATTGTCTAAGTATTGGTCAGAGTCAATCAGTGAAATAGAGGCATAGACTATACACTTGCATAGGTTCCTTAGGTTGAGAAAGCATATGTATTTCATCTTTATTATTTGATTAATGAAGTACAAATAGTAAGTGGTTTTGAAAAGTTTCTTTCTCCTAGATAATTAATTGTGTCAGTGTGTTAAATATTTGTGCATGTTTATGATATGTGTTCTCGATCTTGAATTTCTTTCCACGGATGAGTAGAGTATATTTGAGTCTTATGATTTAGTAAATTTCATGAGCAGTTCCAAATCTACATAGGAATTTCTATGTTATGTTTCTTGTTTGAGCTTATGATTGGTTGAAATTGGTTCAACCTAATCTATGGTCGAGTGGTATGTGGAAGTCCCTAACTTGGTTCACTTTTGCGTATGAATAATAAGAACCTTTCCTCTTGAGTTTTATGAGAAAATTTGGTTGTTATTATGTAATTTTAATGGTTGTTCTATCATTGTTATTTATTTGGTTATATGATGGTTATAAGCATGGTTTTATGTCAAACTTTAGTTATGCCTCTCATCATGTTTTGATTAGTGAATGGATGGTTAATTAATTCATGACCTAATAGATGATAATGTAGTTATTATGAGAGGGAATTAGACCTTCTTGACGATTCTCAGATAAGTATGAGATCCCTATGTTCATATATGTAATAATGACATGTAGATTACATGTTCATGATGTGTTTGACATAATTTATCTCATGGTTAGGCCTTGCTAAGTCAAGTTCTGGTCCAATTTTTGTATGGAAGGATTTGTCTTTGTGTCATTCATTTTTTTGGAAAGTTTCAACAAGTTATGGGAAGTGACCTGGAGTCTAGCCCTGAAAAGGTGGCACATATTTCGTGGTAGTAGGAGCATACTTGTGAAATTGAGACTGTTGTCACTCCCTTGCAGGATTATGCATGCGACTAGAGGCTTTAGGTCACATGGATGCAAGCTTGTGCATGTGACTATGAGTTCATGTCAGTAAAAAAAAAAAATAGCTTAGGGAATGGGAACTTAAAAGGGTGGTTTATCCTTGGGGGTCCTGTAGCACATGTTTGAAGTCAATAAGGTTTTGGTTTGTTGATTCCACTTCATTAAGGTGATATAGGAGGTTGAATCATATCATAGTAACTCTCCATCACAAGTTTACCCTGGTAGGCCGATTAACTTGGGTAAATGTGGGAGGAGGGTGTTACAATGAAGGAAATTGAAGGAAAACAAAATAAAAAGGAGAGAGAGAACATCCCAACACTCTCTTTGGATCTTACACTCTTGGTTATTATTTGGTCACATTTTATAATCACACTCTTGGACATATTTGGAAATAGGCTAGCATTCACTTGAAAGAGAGAAGAGGAGAACAACTACAACAAGAGGAGGAAAGCACAAGGAAGACACAAGCAAGAAAGAAAAGGAAATAAAGGAAGTGCAAGGAGAGGATTGGAAAAGAAACTATAACAAGAGGACATTACAGATAACATGTTGCATGTGTGATTTCCTTGTTGGGATTTGAATACATGGTGCATGCATTTGGTTATTTGGTTATTTTGTTGTGATTAACATGGGATTTGAATGGATTGATAATGGTGTATATAATTCCCTTTGACATTTTTGGATAAGCATGATGTAGTGGGTTCCTTTTTAGTTGAGCTTTGGATTGTTGGAATATTTTGGATCTGGGTGAGGTGGTCTTAGGAAAATCACAAGGGTTGGGGGTGGATATAGGAAAATTCCTCAGGGTATAGTGAAGAAATTACAAGGCATCCAAGTTTGTGTTGGTTGGTGATCTTTGGACCGGTTCAGGTGAGATCACTGTGGCTTAAGGGTGGAGGTGGTTTAACCTCTAGAGTCCATGTCTGGTTATATTTAGTTTATCCCATGATATCCCACATTCATGCTTTGAATATGGCACATGGGTGATTGGCTGAAAGAAATATTTGTTTCAGCCCAATCTATATTCAGGTGGTATGTGGAAGGCCCTGACTTGGTTAGCATTTGCATGTGTTATTATGTGTTATTCCTTATTGACATTAATGAGAACAAGTATTGGTTTAATGTATGATTTTATGATTGTTTTTTCATGGTTATATTCTGGTTAAATGTTGGTTACATGCATGGTATATTTCTAATTATATGATGTGCTCTTATTATCAATACATTCGATGATTTGATGGGATCTGGATTACTTTATATGAATGCATGAGCTAATGTATGTTGTTGCAACTAGTAAGAGAGGGAAACAAGCCTCCTTGATGATTCTATGATGAAATTAATGAAATATTGAATAGATATGCATTCATGACCTACAGGTACTATGCTTACAAAGTGTCTGTAAAAATTATTAACATATATTTGACAATTTTGAGTAGGGATTGAGTCAAGAATAATACAAAAATACTTCTATAGGTGGTTCAAGAAGTCATGGGAAATTATGTGCAGTTGGCCTGTAGGATAACCCTGAAAATCTGTAACAGGGTTTCTAGTCACACTCTCATATCCTATAAATTTCAATTGTACTACATGGAGGGTGAATTGTGTGTCGGGCTGGAGCCTTTTAGTCACATGCATAGGTCTGCATGTGTGTGGCTGGGCTATGAAGTGAGTTAAGAAGGTATTTACAGTCTAGGAAAATATGATCAGTGGATGTTGTCTAACATCTGGGTGAGAGATTACAGTAAATTTCAGGTTTTAGGCCTAAATTCCGTAAGTGGAACTTGGTTTTTGGGTCATGCATAATAACTCTTATCTCATATTTACCATGGAGAGCTTGTAAAAGTGGCTAGATGTGGGGTGGGGTGTTACAAGGCCTTAAAAAATCCCTTTAATTCCTTGCAACAATTATTTTGAGCTTTCCTTCATAGGACAATGCATTCTCAATCAATAGTGAGTTCTCATGCACATATATCTTGCCTAATGATTATGACTTCGATAATGGGATTGTTGAATTATGTCAACTTGTTTCATCACATAAGTAAATATTGTCATTATGAGTATTTTTTCTCTCAAATCATTTATCATTAGTGTGTATGTTCATATGAAATTGTTCAAATTAAATATACACCTCAATTTTCTTGAAATGGTCAACAAATTTACTAAAAAAGGATTTTCTCATTCTTCTCATTTGAAAAGTTAACGCCTGAATCATCATCATATTGATCCCTTACCAAAATATTTTTACTTTATCCTGAGAATTAACTAGTCTTACTCTTCACAAACTTGACTTGAAATTGGAATGCATTGTATTAATATATAAAATAAATAAAACATTGCTAATATGTAGTAAAATTTGTAAATACTTTAAATTCGCAATTATAAAACAAGAGCCATGTGGTGGCAATGTCACTACTTTTTTCTTTTTTTGTATAGATGCATTTTTTTCATGATAATAAAACTAAGACATTTGACATTAAAACTGAGCCAATTTTGATCTAAATTCTTGCACTATTCATGATCACAGATCACTTTTAAGAGTTTTCCTTGGAATTCCATTTTACCCATCACAGCTGAGCTCCACATAATTTACCTCAAGTGAAGGGAAGTGATTTATTTTTCCTACCAAAAAAAGATTTAAATACATAAAAAATTATTGCACTCAGTTCAAGCAGTGTTTTCAAGGGATCCTCCACCTGGATCTTCCTTGATTTACTAAGGAGTAGTTTAAATTTGAATTTCCTAATAATAACCTAGTACTCTAGAAGAGGATATTTTGGTGAGGATTTGTATGACTTAAAGAAATGCACTGAGACTCTTTTTAAGCACCTGAATCTTTGCATATTGACCCTGAGTTCTGAGAAGAACAATTCTCATTGTATTTGATAAAATTTTTGTATGAAGGAAACAACATTATGTTTCTTTAATATGCACAAAGAAATTATCATTTGCTTCTTCAAGTTGCAAATAGAGATATGTGTTTACAAATGGATTATTTTTAACGAACTGGCCATAACACACAAAGGTGAAATTTAGGAGGGATTTTTGGAAGAAATTGATCCTAAATTTACCCAGCTCGACTATACATATCTCATGTTACTTTAGAGGTTCTTTGAAAAGATCAAGAAATCAAAACTGAAGTAGATTATAACGTAATTGTCCTAATGGAAAAACAATTGAAAAAACCAAAGTTAGTAAGTATATATATGTTTTCCTTTTATTTTTTTAAATGTATTCCGTAAAATAATTTGTAAGGAACATCCTAGACTACCCCAAGTATCACATCCACAATGATCTAGGTGGATATTGGTGGCCACAACCTATTCCACTTGGATACCCATATGCTAACTAACTGTCTAGTTGGTGTAGAAATTATACAAACAATATGTATATACCAATGGATTCAATCTGCTCATGCAATATGCTAAAGAAAGATAGTAAATCCTTCTACAATTAATTCTGCGGAAAATAAACACGATCACACAATCACACCAAGTAAAAGAAAGAAGAAAATAAATACACAACACAGATATTTTCCCGGGGAAAGCTTGATGCTCAAAACCTATCTATCTTCTATTGTATATTCACCAAGGAATCATGAAACAATTACAATGCACTCTTCTCACAAGAGTCTCCTACACTCTGCCTATTGTCTCACACTGATCTGGAAAAAATTGGCTAGTACTTAGCCAATTCTCAGCCTTTGCTCAACCTACCTTTCTCACGGAATCCCTGTGGAATGCAATCCCTATTATTTAGGAATTTCAGCCTTCCTTGACTGCGCAAGTATCATGGGGAATCCCGTGGTGTTTAGACTGCATCTAGGCAATTTGCTAATAACACAACTGACAGTCAACTTCCCCTTAACCTTTGTCTCAACTGGGTCTCCACTGGAACTGACATGCATGCAGCTATTAATCGTAAATCATCAGTTGCATGGAAGATCATTGATTGTGGATTAAATCTCATTTAATTCACTTGATCTATCACTAGTGCAACAAACAATTACAACTAGTTAAACTTACTTTAACTCACTTAATTGATTTAATTAATTTCTCATGCATTAAACTAATGCACTAACTACAACTTGAACTCTAAAATACATAGAATCACTCTGCATGCCTCACCAACCACCCTTAACTAGAAATTCATGAGCTAACTGAGTTTATCACACTCAGTTAAATATTACAAGTGATTATGAGATAAGATTACATTTTATTGTCCAATTTAGTTAAGGGATAATTAAATTTGATACATTTCCAATTTAATAAATAAATTGAATTGCACATTAATGTATCGCTAGGACCCATCACTACATGACCTATGGTCCCACACTAGTGTAGGTGTTTTCATGTTGCTTCTGGATGCCAATTTCACTTTTTCTTGTTGCAAACTTCAACGCTCCCTCTCAACAAGAAAGGAATCAATTTGTCCCGATCCGGTACCTTGGAATGTCCTTGCATGCACACATGCACCTCTTACATGCGACATGAAACTCTTGCATGGAACACTTCTCTAGTGTTGTTCGCACATGCAACTCTTGCATGCAACACTTCTCTAGTGTTTCTCACACATGTAACTTTTGTATGCAACACTTCTGAAACTGAATAGCCTCCAAACAACTGAATCAGTATAATGCATCTGTCATCAAAGTCTTCTGACTACTGCTAACTACTTCACATGTCTACTCGACTCTTTGCACTATTGACATATGCATCCATGCACTCTGCACTGCTGCCAACCCTGATCTGCACTCCAGTATCCGACACCTGTCACTCTAATTTATGTCTTCCTGACATCTGACTACATCAATCTAACCGATCTTGCTACTGCTGTATTGTGGGCTCCTCGTAGCCAGGCTTGATCCATGAGATACACCATCTCAATGGAACTTGCCAAAATTTCTTCTTGGGATTAATTCTGCATGTTGCCCCACCTCACACCTGGAGGTATAGCTGCATGGTTTTCTCACACTTCCCTGTGGTACTTCCCTTGCATGTGTCTATCTGCGAAAGAATACCCTTTGGAAGCCCCGTAGAAATCTGTTGCATGACCTTTAAAGTTCCGTGGTGTAGATGGTCCAATCTCTTGTGCCATAACTCACCCTCATCCCATCTCACCACTTTGTCTGCTTTACCCATCAACGATGCGTAAACATCTACATCAAGTTTATAGAGATTCTTCACACGAATCCTAATCTTCTTGGCTTGTCTTGTGGCTTTGTCTCTGTTGGGCCAATAAATTATCATCATTATTACAACTTTTTAACGTCTATTTCATTCGTTTCTACCATTCTTTATCACAATTTATCATTTAATTATATTTTATAATTATTTATGCTCTTATGGATAAGTAATAATTGTTCTCCTTTATTTTTAACAAATTGATAATTATTATGCATGATTTTATAAAATATGGTTTATTAATCTGTTATAACATCACTCACACTTTCAGCCTCCAAGATCTCTTCCAGATTGGAAATTTGATCTTCAACTACTCCAACTAAGAAATTCGCTGGGATAAAAAGTGACAGTTTTGCATTGGAAATTTCGGACAAATGAAGATGAATCCTGAAAATCCGAGACATAAGTTTTGTGCAGAACGGACCAATTCAGTTTTCTAATGTGCATTTTTCCAAAATTCAGTGTGTATTGAGAGAAACAGAAGGTTCTCCAAAGATGATTTTATCAGATTTGTTGTTGAGGCCATTTTCCAAATTCTTCCAATTGCAATAACAGATTCGACTTGTTCCAGCTGAATCATGATAGAAAGATATTTTAGATATGATATTTCGTATCAATTTGTTGTTTACAATATATAATTGTATTGGAAATAATTGTGTAATCAATTTATTTGTAGTTTCCCTTTGCTCTCTGTATATTTAAATGAAAACATAGATCAAAGAGGGGGAAAATGAACAATCTCTGAATTGGAATGAGCAACTACTGAATAAGAGATGAATAAATGTAGAATTTGAGGCAAAGCTAAGATCTTCATTCTGATGTAATTATTTCTCTCGTATATTTTAACGAAGGACACTATCCATTGAGTTCTACATTTGTTACTTGTAATCTGATCTGAATTATTTATCAAGGCAGAACTGAGTCTTGGGCAGTTGGGCCCACTACCTTGGACTAGGTGCTTCTTTGAACGTCTAAAGTAGTTTAGTTGTGTGTTTGCTTATTTGAATTTAAATTGTTGTTCTTTAAAGTAAATTTATTTTCTTTAAAAGTAATTTGTTGTTTGCTGCATTTTCCATATTTTTTGTTTCCTACAATTTATAGATTTCATTTAATTTATTGTTCTAGATTAATATTTTAATGATGTTGGGTGCAATAGGTTAAACTTACAATTCAGCATTGTGTGATTTAATTTAGTATTGATTTAAGTCGTTTGATTAGCATGATTATTTACGTGTCATTTACTTTTTTTGAGATTTAGTATTATTTTTCAATTCTTACATTTTATTTATTTTCGAATGAGCTTGATAGTGTAGAACATAATCATATAGAACCAATGTTAGATGTTGGTATTTGCTTCCATATAGATGTTCCTTGGTTGATAATTAATGTCTAGGTTATTAGTTGTTTTATTTATTAAGCAATTAATTTTACCCAACATTTTGGCGTCGTTGCTAGGGAGGCGGTCAAATAGCACTACCACACTAATATCTGCCTATAGATGCATACCTGATTTTGTGAGGGCTGAATATTGAAGACGGAAGGTAAGTACCTACGCACGCATCCTTGGGAACCAATGATGGGTCTACTGTATGTAGTGAGGCTTAAGTCATATATCATGCATAATTAAAGGTAGGAACATTAAAGGTAGGAACTCGAATTTTTTATATCACTTCACTTAAGTGGTGATATAAGCACCACCCATTTCACTAACCAGTTGACATGAATATTTGAAGGAGGAGCCTCAAAGTAGCACATGAGGAACATCTTCTATTTTGGGAAGAAATGGCACACACTACTACTTTTGAATTTCCTATTAAAGATCTAGGATGAGTGACACAAATGCATATAATTCCCCCATCCACTCTACCAATATTTCATGGTTTGGAAAATGAATATCCAACCATATTTTTGTTTGAGTTTGAAGTACTTTGTAGAGGATATGATTGTTGTACTAATGATAAAAGGTTTAAAGTGTTTCCTCTTACTCTAAAAGGAGCAGCTCTTCGATGGTTCATGAGCCTTGGTGGGAACCGCATTCAAACATGGGAGGACATGAAGAATGTATTCTTGAAGAAGTATCAAGACTATTGCAAGGCTAGTGAAGATA
Source organism: Pinus albicaulis (assembly GCA_034641835.2). Taxonomy (NCBI): domain Eukaryota; kingdom Viridiplantae; phylum Streptophyta; class Pinopsida; order Pinales; family Pinaceae; genus Pinus; species Pinus albicaulis. The sequence continues at coordinate 963,149,277 of CM076570.1, read as the reverse complement.
TTTTTGTATGATACAAGGGGAAGATGAAATCTTGGAGGAAAATGTGGAGTGATTTAAATACAACCTTCAAAAATCAAAGCATAAGCATTTCGAAAAAGAGATCTTAAAAACAATCATTCTTAAAGGAATCAAAGATGAAATTTTAGAATGCTTAAATGTGATAGGAAAAGGTGATGTTTTTCAGCTATCATATGAAGATGTTTGTGATTTATGCATAAGGTATTCAAGAGGAATATCCAAGGCTGGTAAGAATTCTATAGAATTTTCTTTTTTCCTTTCCAAATTTGTTGCAAGAACTAGAGATATAAGAGCTGAAATCAATGATTTATTTGAAAATTTGAAAAATGATTTTATTAGCTCTCTAAATTCACAATTGCATGTTTTGCAGGTTAAGAGGAATCAGACAAAATTTGAAGAAGTGTTTTTCCCTTGATGCCGAATGAGACACCCCATGGGTAACTGCTCTTTCTTACCTAAGATAAAAGAAACATAGCAAAGACATCGAGAAGCTACAATTTCATAACCATGGAAACCATGACCTACATGTATGTTTCAAACCACTTCCTTTCCATTTTCTTACTTGCATAATCCATTATGGAATACTCCTGTGTTAGGGCAGCCATGTCAATCTTGATACAACCCCCACCAATCTTGTCCACAAGTTTGGCATGGTTCATCTTATGATTACATGACTAGTCTCCCTCATCTTGTAGCACAAACACATTATCAATATTCTTTACTAGCTTTTCAACAACATCTTGCATGTCTATCAAAATCATGCACATAACCCAATCAACTACATAATCAAAATTCTCCATGCGCTACACAATTTCCCGCTCAAATCATTCCACACGCTCACAATAATAAACTAGTATAGTATGCTTACAGTGCTGAACTGCAAAATTTATCTACCCTTCCTACCCATTCTATCTCACATACACCATTACATAAAACTTATATTGAGATTGGGAAGGCTTCAAATCCAGAAATTTATAAATTCATGGAAGAAATCCATGATATGAAAACTATGGGACTTAAAGAGAGCCATGGCTCTATTGAAAATTGGTTTCAGTCCATCATTTGTTCTCAGCATCACTCCATACTTCAGCAATTTTTGGTGCCATCTTTTCAAGAGAACTTGGTCTCTCCTACCATGGTGTTTATTAATGTGTATTTTTCTATTTTTGGTATATATATACTTAAGGCCTTGTTTCTAAAATGGTTCCATTGGAAGTACTCTTATACATAGATATATTTTATCTTTTTCAAAGTAAAGTAGATTAGTGTAAAAAATAAAATAAATAAGTACATAAATAAATACATTTCTTTATATGTAAAAAGATGTGTGTTTGTTGCAATATGCTGTGTAAATTGATATTGGTGATAGATATTTGGATTTATTTGTGCATGTAGACATATTATATTGAAAATCACATTTCTATAAACACTCATCACAATTTTGGAAAAAATGTTTGTATATCATATTTTATGGCTTGTAGGCTTCATGAAATATATCGAAAAACAATTGGGAAAATAATGTTTTGATGGACCAAATGGGAATATTTTAAAAACCTATATCTATCCTAAGTAGCACTTGATTTCTATTTTACAACCAAATTTGAATCATTAAATTTGGATCTAAAATGAAAAAGCTATAACCAAAACATTGACATGGTGTCTAATAGGCAGCTCAGGGATAGAGTTGGGACAATCAATTTTTGGAGGCCCAAATGACTAGATATTGAAAACTAGTTTCTACGATATATTCCCCTATGAATCTAATTTACAAGGAAATTTGAATCACTTTATTGCGATATCGTATGAGAAAGTTATGACCAAAATACTGGCTGCCTATCATAAATCAACATTCTCAAAATTCTATTTTTTTCGACTGTTCAGTAGCATATTTGACTCATCAATTATTCTTGCCTCAAAAACCTGTTTCTATTTGATATATATATATATGAAAATAATTTAAGCTCCAATTTGAATCAATTCAATCTATCATCAAACGAAAAAGTTATGCTTAAAATATCAACTATTGGTCTAAGCTGGGAAATTGAAAAGGACTTTGTTATGCAGGTTGTTCTAAGTAAATTTGATATATCATATCATGGAATTTTTAGAACCTATTTCTATTGGTGATATCTATTTGAAGTGGCTTTCACTTGGCTTTGTAATCACTCAAATTGGACGAAAAAATAATAATTTATGATTAAAACACTGTTGGTTAGTATGATCGACCACTACTCTCCCGCAAAGTGACACATAAATTCTGCTTTGTTTATCTTTCTGTGGATTTGTTTTACAGAGTAACTACTTGTTATTTTTTTCATTTTTCTTCAATTATGATAACTCGATCACCTCTCTTCTTCGATGATTTTAAGTTTTATTGCAGGTAGATGCTCATTTTTGCAGGTCCGAGGAGAATAAAGGAAGTCCATTTGTGAAAAAGAGATTCTTGAAGACAATGTTAATGAAATAAGGGCATTTCATCCAAGCATCTATTAAAAAGGCTTATAAGATCTTGCTACAAACTTCCCGCTAATACCTACCAACAAGAAAATGATGTGAAGACATTTTCATTACTTGACAGATTCATAATAGGAAAATGAAGAATTGACCATTCAAGTCATTTCCACCAAAGAATTTTTCCAAAAGATCAATTTTTTTCCCATTCATTCACCATTGACAGATTGTTGTTCCTGGAAACAAATTGATGTTCCCTTAGGAAAAAACATTGTTGCAACTGAAATCACAGTTGTTGTAACTAAAGTTATTTATTTATTTATCAAGATTTTCAGTAAAATGTTGTTTCCTTTCTGATTGCTCTTATGTTTTTATGTTTTAGGTTTTCAAAGTCACAACTTTTGTTCCTTCATCAAAATAAAAGGAATTTCTTAAGTTTCATGATGATGCTCCACATCTATCCTTTTATTCCCCAATCTTATCAAGTATATGGTTGCCTCATATGTCATATTAAAAAACTCTTATGGTAAGTCTTGTTGGGATTGATTCACTCTTAATTCCTCATTATTTTATAAAGTGACTATGAGTGTTGGATGACTAATCCTTCTCCATGTCACCCTGTTAGGATCCGCCATTGAGTTAGTTTTTGGGAGGGATTTCCACAGTCACAATGGATACTTCATGCTTATGAGCTTAAAATGGTATGGGTAGTTTTTAGGTTGTAACATGCAACAATGATATTATTGGATAAATAATCATCGAATCATGATTTTCATTCCTTTAGGCACAATTTTTGTTCCTTATAACTCAGCCGTGATTTCCTTTTGTGTGTTTAATAATTGTTGTTCAATAGATTGAACAATTGTTGTTCAATCAACTGAATAACTGTTGTTTAGAAAAATGAAAAACCGCGATTTCTTTTTTTGTGTTTAATATTTTCTATTCAATAGATTGAATAGTTGATGTTCAATCAACTGAACAACTGTTCTTCAGAAAAATGAACAACCACGATTTATTTTTGTGTGTTTAATAATTGATGTTCAATCAACTGAATAACTGCTATTTAGAAAAATGAACAGCCGCAAATTTTTTTTTGTGTTTAATAATTATTGTTGAATTGATTGAACAACTATTGTTCAATCAACTGAACAACTGTTGTTTAGAAAAATGAACAACCATGATTTATTTTTGTGTGTTTAATAATTTTTGTTCAATAGATTGAACAACTATTGTCCAATAGACTTAACAACTATTGTTCAATCAACTGAAAAACTATTGTTTAGAAAAATGAACAATCATGATTTATTTTTGTGTGTTTAATAATTTATTTTTGTGTGTTTAATAATTGTTGTTCAATAGATTGAACAACCGTTGTTCAATCAACTGAACAGTGCTTGTTCAAAAAAATGAACAACCGCAATTTATTTTTGTGTGTTTAATAATTGATGTTCAATCGATTGAACAACTGATGTTCAATCAACTGAACAACTGTTGTTCAGAAAAATGAACAGCCGTGATTTTTTTTGTGTGTTTAATAATTGATGTTCAATAGATTGAACAATTGCTATTCAATCAACTGAACAACAGCTGTTCAGAAAAATGAACATTCATGATTTCTTTTTTTGGTGTGTTTAATGATTGTTGTTCAGTAAAATGAGCAATTTCTATTATTTTTTGGTTTGTTGAAAATATTTTTGATGACTTTTACATATCATTATTGTTTGATGGAATGAACAACTGTTGTTCAATTAAAATAAAAACTGTTGTTTTGACATCCACACAACTGTTGTTCAATCCTTTAAAGGAACGATTATTGTTTCCTTTGTCACAGCTGTTGTTCCCTTGAAATTAACGATTGTTGTTCCCTTAATCACATCTATTTTTCCCTCTATTACAATTGTTAATACATAAGTCACGGTTCTCCATTTTCATTTAACACTTGGTGAATAAGAAATACTTTTAATGTTCTAGGTCCTCTTTGACATAATCACTGGGTAGTCAATTTATCTTTTCTTATCTACAAACATAATCTTATTTTTAAGGAATAATTATGAAAATATGATTTCACCATGTCAATTTTCAACTTTCTTACTTTGTCAAGTCCCTGATATTGTAAAATATATGATGATTACCGCAAAATTGTACTTAAATATTTCCGTCACTATCTAATGGACTGTTCCTCAACCCAAATATTAACAAAGAAAAATATATTTATCAGCAGTCATTTGAAAGTTATTATTTTTTGAGAAGTGAGACTACTCAAGTTGAAAATAGTCACTAAAAAACTTTTTACGCCATCCCTAGCTCTTAAGGATCTGATCTGCCACCCCATCTATTAAGTAATATTTTTTTGATTAAAAATAACCATAATGGAATTTTAAATAAAAATAGTTAACTGAAGGATACGAGGTCTCATCATCAGCCGGCCTACCATGATCATAGGTCCTAATAAAGTGACATTACCACTACTGGTCACCAAGCCGGGGTAATGGCCTTCCGTTGTAAAACTGAAGGACAAGAGGTATCATCACGAGCCAGATTTTTCATTTTTGTTGGCTCCCATGAATGGCGTTGTTATTAAATTGTTACCAAGGTTGAACAATGATCTTCAGTAGACATCTATGTAAATTTAAATTCTCTTGTAACTATGTTTTTACTTCTAATAGATGGGACACTGGCATCTCAATGGGTTCGAAAGGCACCCCTGTTGAGGCTATGGACACCTTCTGGCAGCAGTGGCCATGCCTATGGTATAGAAGTTAATTCAATACTATGATCTACTTGGTTACATTGTTTTCTCAAATCTAATTTTTGGAAAAGCCTACTGTTTATACGAGGTTTGCGGGAAGTCATGGTTCATGGGGTAATATTTAATCAGTTCTTAGATGATGATGGTTATGGTTTATATTTATTATTGTGTTATCAATATTCACTTTACATGTCAGGGATGAAACTTTGAGGATATTTGACATTTTACATTTTGTATCTTCTAATATATCATTCCTTTATTATACAAGTTTCATATCTTAAACCAAAGATATTTGATTTTCCCAATCAGTCTCCATTTATTCATAGCTTAACAACACTACTATTATTCTGGGGTATTATAAAGAGGCCTAGTTCTATATGTGAACACCAAGTATTTGGTCAAACTTTCAGAAGCAAAGACTGAGATAACTAATTCTCACAATTTCTACACTCATAACAACAAAAGCTTATGGGTATAGGGAATGCATATTTTTCTCTTCATTTTTACCCTGATTTATATTCCCTTCTTATCATTATTATCCCATGACATTCACAAGATGATTATGTCACTTTTATATATAATGAGGTAATTGAGGTGGTGAATTACTGATCGACGCTACTAATGAGATGTGTTATAGAAATATTGATGACAAGGAAACTAATTACTTTGGGGGACAAAAACCTTGCTACACTTTATGATTAATTCTATTTAACTTCCATGGCTTCCTCCTTTAGCATCAGCTCAACCTACATTAGCTTCAACAAATGTCAGCCCATACATGCCATTCCACATTTTTACGGATGTAAAACTTAAGATAAAATAGCATAAGTTTTGATTTATTAAAAGTTTAGGAGAATGTTATGAAAATCCATTGAGCATTATTCACTCATATTTTTCAATCATTAGTTCCACCTTTTTACCACTTCCCATTTTTCAGAGACAAAAGATTTCAGTTTGGGGGAGTGTTACTTTCATTCATTTATTTATTATGACCATGCCATTAATTTTATTTATCATCCATCTCCTTATTCTTTCTCAAAACCTCTCTTATTCCATTACTATGCATGATGGATGTATTCTCCTTTCTTCCTCATTTAAGGCATACAATTTCATTTTTATACAATGCATAATTTGATTTGTGTATATCTTTAAAACTATGAATTGGATTTTTGAATAACAAAGTGGTATCATTAAAATACACAAACCCATAAAATCTCAAGATTGCAAAAATCTTGGACTGTCACCTACAACCATTTAGCTGATATCATGAAATATTTTCATTGGATTTATCTGATTTTCGGAGTGGAGAAGCATTAATATAATAGAAATATTCCTACAAAATTCCATTTTACCCATCACATATGAGCTCCACTTATTTTACCTCAAGTGAAGGGAAGTGATTTATTTTTCCTACCAAAAAAAAGTTAAATACATGAAAAATTATTGCACTCAGTTCAAGCAGTGTTTTCAAGGGATCCTCCACCTGTATCTTCCTTGATTTCCTAAGGAGTAGTTTAAATTTTAATTTCCTAATAATATCCTAGAACTCTAGAAGAGGATGTTTTGGTGAGGATTTGTATGACTTAAAGAAATGTACTGAGACTCTTTTTAGGCACCTGAATCTTTGCATATTGACCCTGAGTTATGAGAAGAATAGTTCTCATTGTATTTGAAAAAATTTTCATTTCAAGGAAACAACATTATGTTTCTTTAATATGAACAAAGAAATTATCATTTTCTTCTTCAAGTTTCAAATAGAGATATTCTTTTACAAATAGACTATTTTTAATGAAGTGGCCAAAAAACTCAAAGGTGAAATTTAGGAGGGATTTTTGGAAAACTTTGATCCTAAATTTACCCAGCTCGACTTTTCATATCTCATGTTACTTTAGAGGTTCTTTGAAAATATCAAGAAACCAAAACTGAAGTAGATTATAAATCGATTGTCTTAATAGAAGAACAATTGAAAAAAACAAAGTTAGTAAGTATATATATGTTTTCCTTTTATTTTTTTAAATGTATTCCATAAAATCATTTGTAAGGAGCATCCTAGACTACCCCAAGTATCACATCCACAATGATCTAGGTGGATATTGGTGGCCGCAACCTATTTCACTTGGATCCCCATCTACTAACTAACTGTCTAGTTGGTGTATAAATTATAAAAACAATATGTATATACCAATGGATTCAATCTGCTCATGAAATATGCTAAAGCAAGATACTGAATCCTTCTACAATTAATTCTGCAGAAAATAAACACGATCACACAATCACACCAAGTAAAAGAAAGAAGAAAATCAATCCACAACACAGATATTTTCTCAGGGAAAGCTTGATGCTCAAAACCCATCTATCTTCTATTGTATATTCACCAAGGAATCATGAAACAATTACAATGCACTCTTCTCAAAAGAGTCTCCTACACTCTGCCTATTGTCGCACACTCTCCGGACAAAATTGGGCTAGTACTTAGCCAATTTTCAGCCTCCGCTTAGCTTGCCTTGCTCACGGAATCCCTTTAGGAATTTCATCCTTCCTTGACTGTGCAAGTATCATGGGAAATCCTGTGATGTTTTAACTGCATATGGGCAGTTTTCTAATAACCCAACTGATATTAAACTTCCCTTTAACCTTATTCTCAACTGGGTCTCCACTGGAATTGACATGCATGCAACTATTAATAGTAAATCATCGGTTGCATGGAAGATCACTGATTGTGAATTAAATCTCATTTAATTCACTTGATCTCTCACTAGTGCAACAAACAGTTACAGCTAGTTAAACTGACTTTAACTCACTTAACTGATTTAACTGATTTCTCATGCATTAAAATAATGCACTAACTGCAACTTGAACTCTAAAACACATATAATCACTCTGCATGCCTCACCAACCATCCTTAACTCGAAATTCATGAGCTAACTAAGTTTATCACACTCAGTTAACTATTACTAGTGATTATGAGATAAGATTACATTTTATTGTCCAATTTAATTAAGGGATAATTAAATTTTACACATTTCCAATTTATTAAATAAATTGAATTGCACACTAATGTATCGCTAGGACCCATCACTACATGACCTATGGTCCCACAATAATGTAGGTGCTGTCATGTTGCTTCTGGATGGCAATTTCACTGTTTCTTGGTTCAAACTTCAACACTCGCTCTCAACAAGAAAGGAATCAATATGTCCTGATCCAGTACCTTGGAATGTCCTTGCATGAACACATGCAACTCTTGCATGCGACATGCAACTCTTGCATGCAACACTTCTCTAGTGTTGTTCGCACATGAAACTCTTGCATGCAACGCTTCTCTAGTTTTTCTCGCACATGTAACTTTTGCATGATACACTTTTGAAACTGAATAGCCTCTGAACAACTAAATCAATATAATGCATCTATCATCAGAGTATTTTGACTACTACTAGCTACCACACATGTCTACTAGACTCTCTGCTTTGTTGACATAAGAATTCATGCACTTTGCACTCTTGCCAACTCAGATCTGCGCTCCAGTATCCGACACCTGTCACTCTGATTTATGTCTTCCTGACATCTGACTACATCAATCTAATTGATCCTTCTAATGTTGTACAGTGGGCTCCTCGTAGCCAGGTTTGATCCATGAGACACACCATCTCAATGGACCCTCCCCAAATTTCTTCTTGGGATTAATTCTACACATTGCCCCACCTCACACCTGGAGGTATAGTTGCATGAACTCCCTCTTCCCTTCAGGCTCGAAATTCCCTCCTCCTGGAGGTCTCTGCATGAGTGGTTTCTGCTACTTCATGATCCTCCTCATGTGGCTACTCCACATCTTGAGGTTCATCCTTTGGAACAGAGAGTTCCTCATCTACATGCAAATCAAGCTCCCTCTCAAGGAACAATTGATGGCTTTCTCACATTTCCCCATGGTAAATCACTTGCATCTATCTATGTGCAAAATAGTACCCTTTGGAATCCCCATAGAAATATGATGCATGACCTTTAAAGTTCCGTGGTGTAGATGGCCCAATCTCTTGTGCCATAACTCACCCTCATCCCGTCTCACCACTTTTTTTGCTTTACCCATCATTGCTATGCAACCATCTACATCAAGTTTATAGAGATTCTTCACACAAATCCCAATCTTCTTGGCTTGTCCTCTGGATTTTTCTCTGTTGGGCCACTAAATTGTCATTATTATTACCACTTTTTAACGTTTATTTCATCTATTTCTATGATTCTTTATCACGATTTATCATTTAATTCTATTTTATAATTATTTATGCTCTTATGGATAAGTAATACTTGTTCTCCTTTATTTTTAATAAATTGATAATTATTATGCATGATTTTTTCAAATATGGTTTATCAATTTGTTATAACATCACTCACGCTTTTAGCCTCCAAGATCTCTTCCAGATTGGAAATTCTATCTTCAACTACTCCAACTAAGAAATTCGCTGCGATAAAAAGCGACGGTTTTTCATTAGCGATTTTAGACAAACGAAGATGACTCCTGAAAATCCGAGACACAGGTTTTGTGCATAACGGACAAATTCAATTTTCCAATGTGCAGTTTTCCAAAAATTAGTCTGTATTGAGAAAAATGGAAGGTTATCCAAAGATGTTTTTATCAGATTTGTTGTTGTGGCTGTTTTCCAAATTATTCCAATTGCAATACCAGATTCGACTTGTTCCAGCTGAATCATGAAAGAAACATATTTCAGATATGATATTTCTGATCAATTTGTTGTAGACAATCTATAATTGTATTGGAAAATCATTTTGTAATCAATTTTAGTTGTAATTTCCCTTTTCTCTTTGTATATTTAAATGAAAACATAGATCAAAGACGGGGAAAATGAACAATCTCTAAATTGGAATGAGCAACTGCTGAATAGGAGATGAATAATTGTTGAATTTGAGACAAAGCTAAGAGCTTCATTCTTATGTAATTATTTCTCTCATATATTTTAATGAAGGACACTATCCATTGAGTTCTACATTTGTTACTTGTAATCTGATCTGAATTATTTCTCAAGGTAAAACTGAGTCTTGGGCAGTTGGGCCCACTACCTTGGGCGAGTGGCTGCCTTGAACATCTAAAGTATTTTAGTTGTGTGTTTGTTTATTTGAATTTCAATTGTTGTTATTTAAAATAAATATCCCTTTAAAATTAATTTGTTGTTTGCTACATTTTCCATATTTTTTGTTTCCTACAATTTATAAATTTCATTTAATTTATTTTTCTAGATTAACATTTGATTACATTTGGTGCAATAGGTTAAACTTACAATTCAGCAATGTGTGATTTAATTTAGTATTTATTTAAGTCGTGTGATTAGCATAATTATTTTCTTGTCATTTACTTTTTGTTTTTGATATTTAGTATTATTTTTCAATTCTTACATTTTATTTCTTTTCGAATGAGCTTGATAGTGTAGAACATAATCATATAGAACGAGTGTTAGCTGTTGGTATTTTCTTGCATATATTTTTTCGATTGCCATGAAACAAAAAGACGTTCCTTGGTTGATTATTAATGTTTAGGTTATTACTTGTTTTATTTATTAAGCAATTAATTTTACCAACATTTTGGCGTTGTTGTCGGGGAGGTGGTCGAATAGCCTACCACACTAATATCTGGCTGTAGATGCATACCTGATTTCTTGAGGGCTGAATATTGAATATGAAAGGTAAGAACCTACGCACACATCCTGGGAAACTAGTGATGGGTCTACTCTAAATACTCAGGCTTAGGTCATATAGCATGCATAATTAAAAGTAGGAACATTAAAGGTAGAAACTCTAATTTAGTATATCATTTCACTTAAGTGGTGATGTAAGAACCACCCATTTCACTAACCAATTGACATGAATATTTGAAGGAGAAGCCTCAAAGTAGCACATGAAGAACATCTTATATTTTGGGAAGAAATGGCATATACTGCTACTTTTGAATTTTCTATCAGAGATCTAGGAGGAGTGACACAAATGCACAGCATTCCCCCATCCCCTCTATCAATATTTCATGGTTTGGAAAATGAAGATCCAAATATATTTTTATTTGAGTTTGAAGTAATTTGTAGAGGATATGATTGTTGTACTAATGATAAAATGTTGAAAGTGTTTCCTCTTACTCTAAAAGGAGTAACTCTCCGATGGTTCATGAGCCTTGGTGGGAACTGCATTCAAACATGGGAGGACATGAAGAATGTATTCTTGAAGAAGTACCAAGACTATTGCAAGGCCAGTGAAGATATTTTCAGTATGATACAAGGGGAAGATGAAATATTGGAGGAGTATGTGGAGCGATTTAAATATAACCTTCAAAAATCAAAGCATAAGCATTTGGAAAAAGAGATCTTAAAAACACTCATTCTTAAAGGAAACAAAGATGAACTTTTAGAACTCTTAAATGTGATAGGAAAAGGTGATGTTTTTCAGCTATCATATGATGATGTTTTTGATTTATGCATAAGGTATTCAAGAGGAATATCCAAGGTTGGTAAGAATCCTAGAGAATTTTCTACTTTCCTTTCCAAATTTGCTGCAAAAACTGGAGATATAAGAGCTGAAATAAGTGATTTATTTGAACATTCGAAAATTGATTTTAATATCTCTCTAAATTCACAATTGCATGTTTTGCAGGTTAAGAGAAATCAGATAGAATTTGAAGAAGTTTTTTTCCCTCGATGCCGAATGAGACACCCCATGGGTAACTGCAATTTCTTACCTAAGATAAAAGAAACATATCAAAGACATCGAGAAGCTACAATTTCACAACCATGGAAACCATGGCCTACATGTATGTTTCAAAACACTTCCTTTCCATTTTCTTACTTTCATAATACATTATGGAATACTCCTGTGTTAGGGTAGCCATGTCAATATAGATATAACCCCCACCAATCTTGTCCACAAGTTTGGCATGGTTCGTCTTATGATTACATGATTACTCTCCCTCATCTTGTAGCACAAAAACATCATCCATATTCTTTACCATATTTTCAACAACATATTTCTTGTCTATTAAAATCATGCACACAACCCAATCAACTACATCATCAAAATCTTCCACGCGCTACACAATTTCCCGCTCAACTCATTCCATACCCTCACAATAATAAAACAGTACAACATGCTTACAATGTTGAACTGAAAAAATTTACCTACCCTTCCTACCCATTCTATCTCACATACACCATTAAGGAAAACTTATATTGAGATTGGGAAGGCTTCAAATACAGAAATTGTCGAATTCATGGAATAAATTCATGATATGAAAAATATGGGAAATCAAGAGAGTCAAGGCTATATTGAAGATTGGTTTCACTCCATCATTCATTTGCAACATCACTCCATACTTCAGCAATTTTTGATGCCATATTTTAACACTGAAAAATTGTACAAGCAAAGATGACATTATTTAATGTCAGGCAAAAGGATTTACAGGGCCAAGAGACATTAGATAATCTGGAAAGTATTTAAAAAATCTCTAAGGTGTGACGAAAAATCAAATTTGAACAAGTCATAAATGATTTTGTGTGCAAAATCCTTCGAGAAGAGCGCCTTTGCGCACCTTTGGATCTGAATGCACGCAATCCTGGAAGTGGTGGAAGTCACTTTCCAGGACCACAAAAAGCACACTCTAGGACAGTGATTTCACACTTGAAGCTGCCTAAGGACAACCACAAAAGCCTCCTTAGGACATCAAGGGAGCACACAATGGAATAAGTGTGGCACACAATGGAATCATCACCCTCTCTTGGGTCACCATCCACAATGTACCAAGAGAGGGAAGGAGGATTTGAATTCTCCTATAAAAGGCCACCAAGAGTGAAAAAATTGAGAGCACATTGTTATGCTGGACATAATTTCCCCAAGCAATACCAGTAGTGTGTGATTCAGAGCAGAGATAGAGGGGACTCAATTGTTGGGCATCCAACAAGTTCAGTTCACCATAGTAGAGAGAGGGAGACTTTGTAGCAAGGAAAGCTTGGAAGTAAAGACATCCTTGCATCAGGACTTAGAACCCAAGTTCTAAGGGCCCCTTGGCAAGTGGGTTAAAGTTTCATACTAATTTCCTACCAACACTTAATAAGAGGGGTCGTAAGTACCACCGTTTGGATTATTGCAGTTGTTTGACTCTATTTAGAACTTTTGTCTTATTTGTTTTAGTTTTAGTTTAATTTTTATGTTTGAATAGGCATGCTATTTCTCTATCTAGTATGTTTATGCTCTAGCATGTTCCACTAACTTGCTTGAATCCACTTCTTTTTATCTCGTGAACAATAACTTAAGAGGATAAACCACACCCCTTAAGTTGGTGTGATTTCATACATGCGTGCACCAAACACACTAACACAGGATTGGTGACTCCACTAACGTTTATTTCCAAGTTTATGTGGTTGTGCCTTTTTGCAGAGACCCTTGTTTGCACTATGGAGTTGGGATGAAATTGCCCCATTTTTCTCCTTCAGCCCCTAGTTCATCCCAAGTGACAAAATGAAGCATAAAACTCCAAAAAATTATTTTTGCAGGAATTTGTGGGCTTTTCCCTCTCACAAGTGCGCCCAGGGCATGCGTTCAGAGCTGACCTGTTCATAAACGTCGTGCTTGTTGTAACCTTTCGCGCGCAAAAGACAGATTGAGAAATTTCTCCTATATTTCTATATTTTCCTACTTGTAAAGTGTCTGGCAGCCCATAATACATCTTCCAACACTGGTTGAGGTACCCCACAACTTGCTAAAGCTCACTCTTAGCTGATTTTGGTAGGCTTAGTGTTAATTTTATTTCAAGTTGATTTTTGCAAATTTCACACACAGTTTAAGTAGGGGGGAAAATTAACTTGCATTCAGAAACATTTTTATGTTTTGAAAATTTAGGTACCAACACACTGAGATAATTAGCCAAATTAAGTGGCCCAAGTCCATGCATGCCTAGCTAGTTTCTTTTTTCTAGTGTCAAAGCTATTAGTTTAGTTCAATTTTTGCACTAGGATTTCGGGATTAGGACTGAATTGTCGATAGAAGAGCAAGTAATATCTACTACCTTTGCACCCTTCGGTGATCCTAGGAAATCACATGAACACTCTTTATTCACAACTCACCATCTCCCTTTAGTTGATCACATAGATTAACTAGGAAAAATAGAAAGTGGCCCATATCCACACATGTTTTTCTTTTGAGAAAGGAACAATACAACATGGTTTAATCGGGGATTTTGAAAAGGATCATCGCATATCCACATGTTCAAACTATGTGCTTGTCCACTTTTTTCTCACACACATCCACACACTAAGCAAAGAAAAGACACCTAAAACTAACTTAACAAAACTCACTAAATTATCCCCATAGGGGCCACAAAAGAATTTATAGTTTAAGTTAGGATCAAGGGAGTAGGCATTCAATAAGCCACCTTGATCATTCTTCATCTTGAAACATAGAAGTTGACTGTTTAGGGAGCTTTAAATCCACCTATCAACCCACGGAAAAGAAAACCCAAGCGCGATAGAGACCCATTTTAGAGGGGCTTAGGCTTAGGAACAGTGCATGTGGTATCAATTGGGGCTACCTGATCCGGCTGATACTTGGTACTGTTAGCTGACTTAGCAAGAAGCCCAAGACTCAAACTCTCACGTGGGATGGTGGTACTTAGTGGCCAAATTTAGGGCATCCTTTCCCTATAGGTGATGGTGTAGGAAAGCACTAGATCCTCTACCCTTACCTTGGTGGATTTTCTTCGATTGACTGGGGGCATCGCCAGCTCTTACGGGACGTTGTGATAACACTCGCAAGATATATTCTGAAGGCCCAGTTAAATTTGAGTGTGTGAGGATGATTAGGTCTTCTAGGATTTGAGTATCATATGCAAACAAAAAAAAACCATATTTTTGATTGACTGATCATATAGGATTAATTTAAAGGGAAAATTAATTTTATTTTCGCTTTGTTTTATGTATGCGATCAGAATTTTCTTTGATAATAAACTCTATCCTCTCAAATATTTCCAAAGCCAAACCTAGTCGACACTAGAATGGACCCAACTGGACCTCATTGATCTAGACGTATTTTGGACCTCCCCCCTTTACCGAGAGGGGTTCCAGGTCTTTTGCCATTTAGGCATCAAAGACGAAACACTACCACCATTGTTAGTTCATCCTTTATTGGGGCATCCTTAGTTGGGAACCTTGGTCGGTCTCCCAACGCCACACCACACACCACTCCTCCCACAACCCTTATAGGGAAGAGAAGTGATACCTATTCAGGAAGCCAGTCGAATACACAGCAGGGTACGTCGCAGACAAACCCTCTTCCTAACTAGAACTTTGTGTCTTCACAAGTTGCAATGGCTTTAACCTCACAGTCTCCTTTTTTAGATTAATTGAATCTACCAGATTTAACCAAGCTTACGAATGACCACATTGCACACAACCATACATGGCTTCTCATACCCATGAATCTCCGTTCAGATATTCCAAAGTTCAAAGGAAAGCAAGTGGAAGACCCAGGTAATCATGTCATGACTTTCCACCCGTGGTGTTCATCGAACAGTATCATTGACAACACTATTTGATTGAGACTATTTCAATGCACTCTGATAAGAGTAGCACCGAAATGGTATGTGGAGCAACCCTATGCTACATATGGAACCTTTAGCAACCTTTCCACTGCGTTCTTAACATATTTTCAGTTACCCATCCACCATGATTCTAGAATGGAATTACTCACAAACTTTAGACAAACCCCCGCCATCCATATCTCAGACCATCTCCACGAATGGCAGCAACGTCATAGTTTATGTAAAGCCAAACTCGATGATCGAGTACTTTTATACCTGTTCCTGAAAACTCTCACTTCAAATATTTCAAAGGATGTGGCACCAAAAAGGCCCATATATGAAGAGGACGCCATCAGCAAGGCCTAATAGCTCGAGCTGATTTATACGTAGTTAGGATATATTTACAATATCCTGCCGAATGCCCCGCGCCTGCAAACTTATAAGGAATTTCTAGGTGCATCAAACTCTACAGATGGTCTAATTTGGTCATTGACCCAAAGTTACGTAGGCAATAACAGTCGAAACCCTGGTTATATGTACGGTTCTACCCAAAACATACCACAACCCTATTTTCAAAGTCATCATATGCCTCAAAAAAATTTGACCAATAGAGCGCTGTCATATCACCATGGAGGACCCTATCCTCTGTCTCAGGGGACCCAGTACAAAAATAGACAGAATGACGGAAGAGCTCCCCCCAACAGCTAGGTGCAAACCAGGGACCGCGTTATGCTTAGTCCCTAGCACAATACCTACCTATGCAGAACAATGCAGACGTGAAATTTGTGAAACCTTCCCAAAACCAACCACACCAATCATATAATCAGGAGAACTACCCTCCTAACGTGGTTAATAAAAAAGGAAAAAACAAGCCCAAAGGGAATCCTAGACGGGGGGGGGGGGGGAAACAACCAGAAATTCCCACCAAAATCTCAGGTTAGAGGCAGTGCTAACCAAAATCAAATCCAGGAGCTAAGCAATGCCCAACGATAGAGAAAAAGGCCACCTCTTCAAACAAACCACTCTTGTTCGATCTGTGGTGAGTACGACCATTATACTCACCACTGTCCCGATCTCCTTGAGCTGAAGAAGCTACAGAGTAACCGAGGATAAGGAGGATCTTCCTAGCAGATAGCTGTGATGAAAGAAACTTCCCCCCATCAGGGGACAGTTAGCACTCAGCAACAAAATCCCGATGACTTAAAAAAAAAAAGCCACGAAATATACATGACTGATGAAGAGATATTTTTTCAAACACGGAATTGCAATTACAAAACCCCACCATAAACCAATGCATTAGGGGCTATTACCCATGCACCAACTACACCTTTGACCATTTCAAAGATGCCCATTGAACCATTGCCAAAGATGGATAAGGGACCAAATAGGCGAGTAGGAAACTACTCCAAAGAGGTCCATAATTATAGCATCTTGGACGATCTAGCCCAATCTTCTGCTGCTATGTAAGCTTTGGAAGTATTGCAGTCATGACCAAAACAACGTAAAGCCTTTCTTTCTACGTTAGGCATTATCGACCTTGCCGATATGCGCCTAATGGCTTTTTATTTAGACAAATCCACCCCTAGGCTTCCTTCAATGGTCGCCTTTCAGAAACCAGTGTTGGTCCAGAATATCACCATTCACCGATGTGTCATTGATGTTGGGTATGTGTTATATGCTACGACAATTGTCTTGTTTGTACGTTGTGCCGGGTGCGACGGGGGGGGGTCACGGAAAGGCAGCCCCCCCGCCGAAATACGACGACGCCATAAATTTTTTGGTGTACGATCCCACTCATAGGCATCATCGGGCCACCATGTTTTGTCTTTTGACTTTGCACACATAGTTTTGAAATAAATAGTTTTCGACTTACTGATGACACGCAGATCCGGTCAAGGGAACTACGGTTATGTTCTAATCCAGGGTTAATGGATTGGGGTTTATGTATGCTTCGGCATGTATATATATGTGTTGTAACACTAAAAGGAATAGAATGAAAAATCAAGCTGGTCGTCCCTGTTATCCATGTTCCCCCCCCTAATTTAAATCTTTGGCCTAATGCTCCTCATAAACCCTTCAAATCAGCTATCGCGGCCAAAAACACTCACATTCTATCTACCGTTATCCTTCCTGCTCACAAAAATACATCATTCAAAGCTTAAACCCGCAATTAAAATTTATATCAGGCCTAGCCCTTGGGGTCTCAGCCCCCTTTGTTTTGATCCCCATGTGACTCGTGTGCAAAACCGTGAGCTAAACTGAACGGGGCTCATTGCTTTATGTTTTCGGGCCCAACTATAGCCGCGTGATCCAAAGTAAATCAACAGCCCGTATTTTAAATTGTCATGGTAGCCCCCGCGCCCAAAAACCGGTGTTTTATTCCGCACCGCCCACTCAGGGCAAGCGATATTTCTCTTGGAGCCAACGATTCCATAGATCGCATGACAAGGGTCCTCATGTATGACCTCCAAACCGCCCATTTCGCGCGATAAAGGTCCGACCAAAGACGGGCAGCGGAATTCATCAGCGCCGTTGGATCTGTCAGCCTTCATCCAATGGTGGCCATCCTCCAAAGTCGCACAAGATTTAACACAAGTTACATAACGCTCGGGTCCACCATTCCGCCGCTGTGCAATGCATTTTCAACCGTTGATTTCATTTTTTATCGCGTGGCCCTAAATTATTGTCACACCCCTCTGACCAACCAAGTATGTTTCCACGTCACCCCCTCCGCTTGACCTTTCGTATGACCACGTGGCATTGGCATTACCCTCCACCATTCATATACTCCACTTAAGCGTCATATTTCAGTGTTTGAGTTACGGGTTTTCGCCATGTCCATTTATCGCGTTCCTCTACATCCTCCTTCGCCACCCTGCATCATCTCACCATTTTGCTCAGCCTGTGTCATCATTTCCATGGCCGCCATAGCATTCACCACCCCTGTGTCCCATCTTTTTTTAATATGTTTGTGTGTTTTTGCAGGTTGCAGCAACAGGAACCCTTCATTAATCTCCTCCTTCACCATAGAAGTCGAGGACGCATCCAAAAATCGGCCTGCAAAGGAAGAGTTTATGAAGGAAAGCTTGGAGTAGTGGTTGTGATATGACCTCATTAATGAAAATAGAAAGAAAATCCATCGCACCTCTCAGAGTAATACAAAAGGTAGGTTCTGGTAGCTAAAGACATTAATTTCGCAGCATAAAATATCAGTGAAAAGCCGAGAGATATAGCGTCCTGCATTTAAGGTCTTGGACTTAAATTCAAATGTCGGAAGGTGCAGTGATCAGAAAGCAATATTATCAAGGTGATATTTCAGTCGAGTTCCCTTCAGGAACGTACAAAATGTTCACGAATAATTACCCTCATGCCTTGTTCCTGAAGAGATTTTCTTTCAGTACATTTATTTCTAGAGGTAGATTGCAAAGTACAAATAATTATATTCAGTCATTCACAGTATGGGCGCGAATGTTTTCCGCCACTTTGTTTCAAATGAAATCATTAAATGTGTATCACCTACCTCATTATCTGGGGCTTTCTATCTCTTCTATAAAAACCCAGATGAAAGACATTGTAAGGGTTCCGGATTTCTATTAGCAAACTATGCAGTGAGAAGCTCTTGTATACATATTGTAAAATTTCTGTATGAAGGTTCAGAGCCCGTAGGGTCTCAGTGAGGAGGAGTTATATATGTAATGAGGATTCTGGTCTTTGGTATCCCACAGTATGTAAACCTCTTTTATGTGCTTAATACAATTTTTCATTTCAATTATCTTCTTCTTGTATCATGATTCTGGAATGCGAGTGGCTCACTAACTTTAGGTAAGGATTCATCCCAGTTGATGCCCATACTTGAATCAGTCAAGCACTTTAAATTGGCCCAGACATGATATAGTGTTTCATATTCATCTCATTCATATTTCTGCTATATTAGTTGCTTGAGGAGGGTGCTTTTAAAACGCCATTGTCATGTATGGATTCTTAGATTGATAAGCCCATATGTGGTTTTTTTGTGTATCTGGGTATCAGCCTCATGTTAACTAGTATCTTCTTGATGTTTTCTTCACTACATCCACCCTCTAATATTTGATTTCTATGGTATATTACTTGAATCGGCCCTCTTTACAGTAAGCTGTCTCTGAATTGTTTGTTCCTTAATGCTGGAGTTTTTGCATGTTGTCCCTACACTATTCTTGTCTCTGTATCAGCTTCTGAGAGAGCTTGGTTCCATTCAAAACCATTTTCCTTGTTTTACAAGAGATAGCAGGAGAGTTTTTGGATTGACAACCCAAGTTATATTATATGCTCCTTGCTATGCTAAGATGTCCTAGGCACTGGTCTATGGCAACTCTAGACTGTCTCTAGGAGTTACAACATCTTTCTGGCGCCGCTGCTGGGGAGCGAATTCAAGAATATCAGTTTCCCTGGGCCTCGACAAATTGTTTTCACTCTCTAATCAGGTGAGCACAGAGAGTTGTAGAGTTGTATATCTCTCACCTTGACGACTCCACTGTTCTTTATTTGATAAATCTATTGGTAGTCCTGGCTCCTCGCAAGCCACATTTGAGGTCAGATACTGTTAAGTCGAAGATAGCCTCTGTGTCTGACCCAGAGAAGGCTATACACAGGAGAAGCTGGAGAGGAAGGCAGTCAGCCCGTGCTGCCATTCCTGAAGTTTCTGAAGAATATTATCCATCCTCTTCTTCTAAAGAAGTCCAAATAGAAAATCCTGACTCCACTGAGGAAAATCCTGGATATTATTCAGATAGCCCACCTAGGGGAGGTGCTAGAGCTAAAGAGAACCTTTGTCTTACCCCTGAGGTTGAGGAAGTTAAAGAAGTTACAGAAGTAGCCCCTGTTAATCGTGAATTGTTTCCAGCTACACCTCAAGCTGTTGTACAATATATCCCCATTGTTATTCATACCCCACTTCCTCCTACTCCTCTTCCTTCATCTGCACACCAGATTGTTGCACAACCCCCACCTCCTCCAATGGCTAATGTTCCTGCCTTTTTGTTGAACAAATATGCTCCCCTGGCATTAACACAAGTGCTGAATGATATGCCCCAGGATTATTTGAAGGTACTACCCAGCTTCACTGGAGAAAATGAAACTGATGCTCAAAAACATCTTGATACTTTCTTCTCTTTTGCAGAGAACTTTAATGTTGAACATTTAGATGTGGTCTTAAGATTATTTGTGCAATCTTTGGATGGTGAAGCCAGAAAATGGTTCAAGACATGGGGAAACTGTTCAATAACCACCTGGGATGACATGGAGAATACTTTTCTCAGGAAATGGGGAGAAAAGAAAGATCATGGACAGTGTCTCATTGAGTTCAATACACTCAAGAAGAGACATAATGAAGGGGTGTCGGAGTTTATTAAGATATTTAATAAGTTATATCTAAATCTCCCTGCAGATATGAAGCCTCATCAGAACGCTGCAAAAGTTGTTTTCATTGCAGCTTTTGACTCAGATTTCGGTTTCTCCCTCAGGGAGAGAAATCCTGCCACCCTAGATGATGCTCAGTCAGACGCTCTTGAATTGGCAGCGAACTTTGCTTCCACTAGAAAATTAAAAGGGAAGGCTGAACAGGATGTTAGAAGGAGGGGAAAAGAAGAATTATCCACTTCCAACGAGGATAAGGATTCAGATAAAATGGAGGAAATAAGAAAAATGATAAATAAGATGGTCAAGCTTGAATTAGAAGCAAAGAACCCAGCTCCCAAGAATTTTTATAATTCTCCAAACAGAGGTTACAATCCTCAGTATAGAAAGCCACCTCTGCAGATATTGCCAAGAGAAGCAAAAGAGCAACCAGATCAAGTACCACACCCATTGTACCTGGAAGGTCCAGCAGATGACTCCACTGAAGATGTTGCTTATGAACTAGAAGATTCAAATCATGCTTTCTCAAGCAATGATGAAATGGAATGCCCTTTGCAAGAAGAATAAGAAGAAGCAGAGATTGATCATTATTGTAAGCAATTTGCTGATTTCATGCAAGCACAATTCAATGTAAAATATGATCTCAGATCTTCAAGGAAGAGGACCCGAACTCAAGATCGAGAAGAAGAGCCATTGCAGAAGATTGCACCTACTCAGAAGGAATCAGCAGTACAGAAAAACACAGATAAAGGTAAGAGTCCTCCAAATACTCCCTTGCAGCCCAATGATCAAATTCCTTCTTCCTCAAAAATAGTTAGTCCTCCCAATGCTGAGTCAGTGTCAAAAGAAATTAAATCTTCAGCTGAAAATAAAGAGTCAAAAGAAGTTGTGATAGAAAAGTCCCCTCCTACTTTTAGTCTGCACAAAGAGCTTGAAAAAATTAAAATTTCAGTCCCCCTAACTAAATTATTGAAACAACCTGCATACCAGTCTCAAGTCACTTCTTTCATATTCCCTCCTGAAACACCAGTTATTCCAGATAGTCTAAACCTTCAAGAAGAAAGACCAATGGTAGTATTTTTCCCACATGTCGAGGAGATAGACCCTTCTACTCCTCCTTTTTATGTGTCTTTAGTTATTCATGACCTACTGTTACACAATTGTATGTTAGATTCTGGGGCTTCCCATAATCTTATGCCTTTGGCCATCATGGAAAAACTAGGACTGCAAATCACATGCCCATACAAAGACCTATATTCATTTGATTCTAAAAGGGTTAAATGCTTGGGGATGATTAAAGATTTAGTGGTCAATTTGGCCCAAATTCCAGCAAAAAGTGTGGTCATGGACATTATGGTGGCTGATATCCCAGCCCGCTTTGGCATGTTACTGTCAAGGTCCTGAGGGACAAAAATTGGTGGGTCAATCAAGTTAGATTTAACGTATGCTACTATTCCAGTTTTTGGTGGTCAGGAGAGGAGATTATACAGAGAAACTAAATTTGTCAAAGTGGTTACCAAGGCTGATAACTCTGAAAATTCACCAGTCTATAGTAAAGAAGGAGATTTTTCATGCTTTATGTTAGAAGAAGATCAAAATTATGTGCATGAACCCTCCTTCCAAATTAAGGATGAGCAGCCTTTAGAAAATCGTGAAGCTAGAATCTGGACGTTACATTTTGATGGGGAAAATTCAAGAGAAGGCAATGGAGCTGGGGTGTTATTAATTTCTCCAACATGCAAATGGGTCCCACTATCCTTCAAATTGGAGTATGAGGCTACTAATAATGTAGTTGAATATGAAGCACTTTTGTTCGGATTGCAGAAAGCTAGAAACATGGGCATCCAAAGTTTAAAAGTCATGGGAGACTCTGAGCTGGTGGTAAGACAGGTCAGAAATCAATGCCAGACCAAACATCCTCGGCTGAGGGCATATAGAAATGAAGTTTGGGACATAGTGGAGAATTTCTTCTCAGCCTTTAACATACAGTTCATGCCCCGGGAGAATAATCGAATGGCAGATTCTCTTGCTGTGGCTGCTAGCACATTTCATCCTCCTCAGAACCCACTCTTGAGGTATGAAATTGAAGTACGATATAGACCATCAATCCGAGATAATGTTAAGCACTGGCAGGTATTTGAAGATAAGGAACAGATGAAGAGATTCCTAGAGACAGTGGGAGAATTTTCTAATATGGAGATTGGTGATTGTGAAGAAGAGGACACTGAAAATGTTGCAGAAAACCAATGGGAAGAAAAAATAGCAGGTAATAAAGTGCTGCAGCTGAAAGGAAACGTTATACCTAGAGGGCTGGTGCCTCTAGAAAGATTATTTGATAAAAATGATGTTCCATTGTAGCATAGTAAAATAATAGAAGAAAATCAAATAGAAGACTTGAATTTGGGCACTGATGCTGAGCCCAAAATTGTAAAATTATATAAGAAGGTTTCAGAGGAGTACAAAAGAAAATATCTGAAGTTATTTCAGTCCTATAAAGATGTATTTTCATGGTCCTATCAGGACCTAAAAACTTTTGACACTAATATAATGCAGCATAAAATTCCTTTGAGGGAATATGCAAAGCCTTATAAGCAGAAGCTCAGACAGATAAATCCTCTGCTGCTTCCTTCAATTGAAAAAGAAATCAAGAAGCTACTGAAAGCTAAGATAATTGTGCCAATGAGGTACTCAGAATGGGTAGCAAACCTTGTCCCTGTTCGAAAGAAAAATGGAGAAATAAGGCTGTGTATGGATTTTAGAAAGTTAAATAGAACATCATTAAAGGATAATTATCCATTGCCAAAGATGGACCACATGCTGCAAAAAGTAGTAGGAGCCTCAAGAATTTCAATAATGGATGGTTTTTCTGGCTATAACCAGGTGGCTATACTTCCAGAGGATCAGAAGAAAACTGCGTTCACCACCCCATGGGGAACATTTATGTATGCCAGGATGCCATTTGGTTTGATTAACGCAGGGGCCACATTTCAGAGGGCTATGGAAATAGCTTTTGTTTGGGAACAAGATAAATTTTTGGTGGTATATCTTGATGATATTACAGTGTTTTCAAAGGATGATACTGAACACATTCAACACTTGCAGAGAACCTTTGAAAAATGCAGAAGGTATGGTCTCTCCCTCAATCCTCAAAAGTCTTTATTTGCATTAGATGAGGGAAAACTCTTAGGGCACATTGTAACTAAAGATGGTGTGAAAATAGACCCTAAAAGAGTCAAAGTCATAAATGGTATTCCTTTACCCACGAATAAAAAAGAAGTGCAGGTGTTTCTAGGCCGGATTAATTTTCTGAGAAGGTTTATTCCTAACTATGCTGAGATAGTTAGGCATATAACAGACATGTTGAAGAAGAGTAATGAGGTTAAATGGTCACAAGAATCACGGGAGGCCTTTGCTAGAATTAAAGCTGCATTTGCTGAAGCCCCTGTGCTGGCTGGACCTGATTACACTAAACCATTTATGATGTTTTCTTTTGCATCTCCTCATATAATAGTTGGAGTATTATTGCAGAAAAATGAAGATGGATATGAACAGCCTATTGCTTTCTTTAGTCAAGTGCTTCATGATGCTGAATTGAAGTATAATATATTGGAGAAGCAGGCATATGCCCTGGTGAAGTCCCTCAAAGCCTTTAGAATGTATGTTTTGCAGTCTCATATTACTGCATATGTCCCTACAGTAGCTGTCAAAGACATTCTCATTCAGGGAGATAGTGAAGGAAAAAGAGGAATATGGATTGCAAAAATACAAGAATATGATTTGGACATCAGACCTACTAAGCTGATTAAAGGACAGGGACTTGCTAAAATGTTATCTGAATCAAATTATCAAGCCTTGGGCATCAATTTATCTATGATTACAAATGAAGAATCTAAGGAAGAAAAAGAGCAGCAAGGACTGGAGATGGCCGCTCAAAAAGCGCATATAAAGTACCTCACTAGTCCATGGTACAAAGAAATAGTTGAATATCTTTTGACACTTAGCTATCCTCCCAGCTGTGAAAAATCAAAATACAGGGCTTTAAGGCTGAAATCACAAAAGTATATAGTTGCCAATGGTCAGTTATATTGGAAAGATCCTTCAGGCATATTGTTATTGTGCCTCACAGAGGATGAAGTGGAAAGTATAATGATAGAATTTCATGAAGGGATCTGTGGAGGACATTACAGCTGGAGAGCCACAGCTCATAAAATACTGAGAGCTGGTTTTTATTGGCCTAAGTTATTTGGGGATGTTTTTACTTGGGTCAGAGCATGTGATAAGTGTCAAAGATTTGCTGAGTGGCAAAAGCTGCCTGCTCTGCCCCTAATTCCAGTCCCTGTGAGTGAGCCATTCCAACAATGGGGATTAGATTTTATAGGAGAAATACATCCCAGTTAAATTGGCCAACACAAATGGATACTTACAGCCATAGATTATTTTACGAAATGGGTGGAAGCCATACCCACAAGAAATGCTACAGATACAGTCATCATGAAATTCATGGAAGAAAATATCATATCAAGGTTTGGTTGTCCTGCTAGGATTGTGACTGATAATGCACAGGCCTTCAAGTCTAATAAATTTGTAAATTTCTGCCAGCAGTACAATATTACGTTGAATCATTCTACATCTTACTACCCACAGGGGAATGGCCTGGCAGAATCTTCCAACAAAACTCTAGTGAGGGCCTTGAAGAAAATTATCAATGAAAATCAGAAGAATTGGGATTCCCAATTGAAGTTTGCTCTGTGGGCAAATAGGATAACCAGTAAGAGAGCAACAGGGAGATCTCCTTATGAATTGGTATATGGATGAGCATCAGTGTTTCCCGTGCAGTTGGCCTTACCAGTGGCATGTTTCATGCAAGAATTTCAGGAAGAACCTGATGGTATGGTCAGAAGAATTAATCAATTGGTGGAATTAGAGGAAACACGGAACCAAGTGAATCAGAGATTAACAGAATATCAAGAGAAAATGAAAAACATCTTTGATCAGCATGCAAAATATAGAAAATTGCAGATTGGTGACTTGGTTCTCAGATGGGATGTCCGGAGGGCCGAAAAAGGAAAGCATGCCAAGTTTGATCCCCTCTGGTTTGGCCCCTTCAAAATTGTAAACAAGGGAGGTAATAACACTTTTATGTTGGAAAACTTACAGGGTGATCTGCTGGACGCCCCTGTAAATGGCCAATTTCTCAAGCCCTACTTTAAATTCTGATTCAGGCAGAGCAAGCCTGATGTACCATACTGTATATATGTTTTGCTTCAGTTTTGATTTTATGAGTGCACTCATAAATTATGAAGAAAAATGCTAAAAGAGCAGAAGATCAAGGTATGCACAGAAATGATCGGTGGTCTGCAAGTTCTCGACACACCCAAGGATGGACGTGCCATCCCCAGATGGAGCCGATGTTATCCATGTTCCCCCCCCTCATTTAAATCTTTGGCCTAATGCTCCTCATAAACCCTTCAAATCAGCTATCGCAGCCAAAAACACTCACATTCTATCTACCGTTATCCTTCCTGCTCACAAAAATACATCATTCAAAGCTTAAACCCGCAATTAAAATTTATATCAGGCCTAGCCCTTGGGGTCTCATCCCCCTTTGTTTTGATCCCCATGTGACTCGTGTGCAAAACCGTGAGCTAAACTGAATGGGGCTCATTGCTTTATGTTTTCGGGCCCAACCGTAGCCGCGTGATCCAAAGTAAATCAACGGCCCGTATTTTAATTTGTCATGGTAGCCCCCACGCCCAAAAACCGGCGGTTTATTCCGCACCGCCCACTCAGGGCAAGCGGTATTTCCCTTGGAGCCAGTGATTCCATAGATCGCATGACAAGTGTCCTCATGTATGACCTCCAAACCGCCCATTTCGCGCGATAAAGGTCCGACCAAAGATGGGTAGCGGAATTCATCAACGCCGTTGGATCTGTTAGCCTTCATCCAATGGTGGCCGTCCTCCAAAGTTGCATGAGATTTAACACAAGTTACATAACGCTCGGGTCCACCATTCCGCCGCTGTGCAATGCATTTTCAACCGTTGATTTCATTTTTGATCGCGTGGCCCTAAATTGTTGTCACACCCCTCTGACCAACCAAGTATGTTTCCACGTCACCCCTCCGCTTGACCTTTCGTACGACCACGTGGCATTGGCATTACCCTCCACCATTCATATACTCCACTTAGGCGTCATATTTCAGTGTTTGAGTTACGAGTTTCCTCCATGTCCATTTATCGTGTTCCTCTGCATCCTCCTTCGCCACCCTGCATCATCTCACCATTTTGCTCAGCCTGTGTCATCATTGCCATGGCCGCCATAGCATTCACCACCCCTGTGTCCCATCTTTTTTTAATATGTTTGTGTGTTTTTGCAGGTTGCAGCAACAGGAACCCTTCATTAATCTCCTCCTTCACCACAGAAGTCGAGGACGCATCCAAAAATTGGCCTGCAAAGGAAGAGTTTATGAAGGAAAGCTTGGAGTAGTGGTTGTGATATGACCTCATTAATGAAAATAGAAATAAAATCCATCGCACCTCTCAGAGTAATACAAAAGGTGGGTTCTGGTAGCTGAAGACATTAATTTCGCAGCATAAAATATCAGTGAAAAGCCGAGAGATATAACGTCCTGCATTTAAGGTCTTGGACTTAAATTCAAATGTCGGAAGGTATAGTGCTCAGAAAGCAATATTATCAAGGTGATATTTCAGTCGAGTTCCCTTCAGGAACGTACAGAATGTTCATGAAGAATTACCCTCATGCCTTGTTCCTCAAGATATTTTCTTTCAGTACATTTATTTATAGAGGTAGATTGCAAAGTAAAAATAATTATATTTAGTCATTCACAGTATGGGCGCGAATGTTTTCCGCCACTTTGTTTCAAATCAAATCATTAAATGTGTATCACCTACCTCATTATCTGGGTCTTTCTATCTCTTCTATAAAAACCCAGATGAAAGACATTGTAAGGGTTCCGGATTTCTATCAGCAAACTATGCAGTGAGAAGCTCTTGTATACATATTATAAAATTTATGTATGAAGGTTCAGAGCCCGTAGGGTCTCAGTGAGGAGGAGTTATATCTGTAATGAGGATTATGGTATTTGGTATCCCACAATATGTAAAGCTCTTTTATGTGCTTCATACAATTTTTCATTTCATATATCTTCTTCTTGTATCATGATTCTGGAATGCGAGTGGCTCACTAACTTTAGGTAAGGATTCATCCCAGTTGATGCCCATACTTGAATCAGTCAAGCGCTTTAAATTGG
>CM076570.1:962938781-963120737 GCA_034641835.2 Pinus albicaulis | reverse complement strand
TTGCTGGGAGATGAGGAAATGAATTGAGATAAGGGGAAAAAATCTTCTCATATTGAAGCTTATATCTTCTTGTAATGAATTTGTCCTCCTTGGTAAGTTCTTCCTTAATCTAAAAAATACAATTGTAACATGCCAACCCTTGATAGGGATTATTAGTTTTAATCTAATACTAAAAATATAGTGCAAAAAAAAATTAAATGTTGTGAGGAGGGGAAGTCTCCCCTAGAAAAAGATAATGTGCATCTGTCATGCAAGCAGCCTTAAAATCTTCTTTAGAAACAGGGCGCTAGTACAAATGAAGCCTATGACCATTTACTAGTAGAGGTGTTTTAAAATCATCAATTTTTAAAAGTCTTACTGTTCCATTGAGAAAAACAACATCTACTTCATAAGGTCCCAGCCATCTTGTATGTAGCTTGCCTTGAAAGTTCTCAAAATGAGAATCATACAATAAGGCCCAATTACCTTTTTGGAATTGCTTTTGCTTGATAGTTTTATCATGCCACTTCATTCTTTGTTGTTGAATCATGGTTGTCTGATGAATGGCATCTAATATTTTTTCATCCAGTTCAAGAAGCTGCTGCAACCTGGCTGTCTGCACATCAGTCAAATCAAGGTTAACAGCTAAAGTAGTTCTTAAAGTTTTAATTTCAAATTCCACAAGAAAAATAACACTTTTACCATAAACCAATTCATAGGGAGAAAATCCTGTAGTATTTCTCCAGGTAGTTCTATAAGCCCATAGTGCTTCAAGGAGATTTTGAGACCAATCCTTCCGGTTATCCTTCATTGTTTTGGTTAGAATGGCTTCTATTAATTTATTTGTTCTTTCCACCTGCCCATTGGCTTGGGGGTGGTATGGTGTAGTCATTCTATGATGAATATGATATTTCTGAAGGGTAGATTTGAAACCATGAGAATTGAAGGGAGGTCCTCCATCTGTAACTAGCTCTCTAGGAATTCCAAATCTAACAAAGATCTCTTCAAATAAGAAAGCTAGGATATCCTCTTCATTAGCTCTAAGAAGTGCTTTGGCCTCCACCCATTTAGTCATATAATCTGTACAGACTAATATATAGACCCTTTGGTTGGATGAAGGATTAATGGGTCCTATAAAATCTAAGGCCCATCTTTCAAATGGTTCAATTATTACCTGGGGGTTTAATGGAATTTCATCTCTGTGATTAGGTTGACCCATTCTTTGACAGCTATCATAAGCCCACACATATTTCTTTGCATCCTTAAACAGTGAGGGCCAATAATAACCCATCCTCAAAATTTTATGTGTCGTTCTTTTATCAGCAAAATGCCCTCCACAAGGGCCATCGTGACAAGATTTTAGTATGTCATACACCTCATCCTCCCTAATGCATCTTCAAATTTTATGATCAAATATTGCGTATAACAAGCACCTGCTTATCCAGCTATACCTGGCACTTTGTTGGATAATTTTTCTCTTTTCTCTATATGACAGGTGTGATGGTAACTTTCCTGCAACCAGATAATTAGCAATGTCTGTGTACCAAGGTGAGTGAGCAGATACTGCAAATAAATACTCATCAGGAAAGGAATCATCTATTGGAATATTATTATCAGTTTTTAACCGTGAAAGGAAATCAGCCACAACATTTTCTTTACCTGGTCGATCTACAATTGTAATATCAAAATCTTGTAGTAACAATAACCATCTGGTAACTCAAGCATTTGTGACAGATTTTTTCATTAAATACTTAATAGCTGAGTGATCAGTATGGACAAAAGTAGAATAACCAGTAATGTAATGTCAAAATTTGTTAATGGAATAAATTACTGCAAAAATTCCTTTTCGGTAACTGTATAATTAAGCTCTACAGGGGTCATGTTTTTACTGATAAAATAGATGGCATAAGGAAGATGGTTTTCCTCTTGTCCCAAGACAGCTCCAATTGCAGTGTCTGAAGCATCAGAAGATATATGAAAGGGAAGTGCCCAATCAGGTCCTCTCAAAATAGGAGCTATGGATAACTGGTGCTTGAGTTCTACAAAGGCTTCCTCGCAAAGATTAGTCCACTTAAATTCAACATTTTTCATGAGCAACACAAATAAAGCCGAAGCTATCTTGGAATTTTCTTTAATAAATCTCCTGTAATATCTAGCATGTCCTAGAAAACTTCTCACATCAGTTTGTGTTTTAGGAATAGGAAGATTCTGAATGACCTGTATTTTGGATGGGTCTACCTGAATACCTTGAGATGAGATAAAATTTCCAAGCACTACTACTTCACTCATCATCATATGAAATTTTTAAGTACTTAGGGAGAGGTGAGCTTGTATACAACGTTCAAGTACCTTCTCAAGATTCTGTAATGCATCTTTGAAAGACACACCATAAGGAGTAAAATCATCCATAAATATTTCCATAGAGTCATTTAGCATATCAGAAAAGATTCTTATAACAGCCCTCTGAAAATTTGCTGGTGCATTACATAGTCTGAATGGAAGAACTCTATAGGAAAAAGTTCTCCACGGGCTAGTAAAAGTGGTCTTGTCTTGGTCTTGGGGTGTAATTCTAATTTGGTTATACCTGCTGAATCCATCTAAAAAGGAAAAGAATTTCTTTCTTGACAAACTATCCAATACCTGATCAATGAATGGTAAAGGAAAGTGATCCTTTTGAGTGGATTTATTTAAGGCTCTATAATCTACACACACTCTCCATTTCCCATTTTTCTTAGGGACTATTACCAGTGGGGAAACCCATTCACTGTCAGATATAGGGTATATAAATCCTGCATTAAGCAATTTCTAAAGTTCCTCTTTAACAATTTCTCTTAAATTAGGGTCCATTCGTCTTTGGGGTTGGCAGACTGGTTGACAACCTTCCTTAATATAAATTCAGTGAGTACATAATTCAGGAGAGATTCCCTTCATATCCGTGTAATCCCATGTGAATGCTTCCTTCTTTTCAAGTAGTAACTTCATTAATTTTTGTGTTTCAGTAACTGTCAGATCAGGATTTATGTTAAGTGTTTTTCTAGGTTCGATTTCCACTGTTATACTTTTAGAAGATATGGTAGTCAATGTTTGAGGTAAGTCTTCAGATTTAATATTTTCTTGGGTATATGTTTCCAAAAGTGTAGTCAATTGATTGTGTGTTTCAGCAGTCATAGAGGAAGGTTCAAAAATAAAATTATTAATTACTGCATCCTCAGTGTTGTTTTTAAGACTTAAAGCTTGTCGAATAGTCAAAATAGGTTGAATAGCGTTATCATCATAATCCATCCACACAGAATTTTCATTGTTAATAATGGGTGTAGCATGAGGGCAAAGAGTAGGCTATTTAGTCTCATAGCCATTGGAAATTGTCATTGAGCCAGATCTACAGCTGATAAAGGCATCAACTATGGCTAGCCAAGGCCTCCCTATAATTAGAGGATGTCCCCCCAACTTTTTTTTAGTTTATAACACCACAAAATCAGCTGGGTAATTCCAGGATTCAACCGAGATAACTAAGTCTTCAACAACTCCCTCTGTTTTGATTGTATAATGGTCAGCTAACTCTAGGATGGTTGGTGTTTCTCTAATTGTGTTCTTTAGCTGTAACAATTGTAAAGTTTCAAGAGTCATGATATTTATAGCAGCACCTAGATCTACCAGAACTCGAGGGATTATTGTTTTACCAATTTGGACTATCACAGTAGGATGGCAGCGATCACCATATTTGACTGGAGGAGTCTTACCGGAAATTAATGCAGATAGATCACCCATAACATGAACTGTAAGGGGGTCTTTAGCTTTCCTACCAGGTTTCTTAACACAAATGTCTCTCATGGTTCTGGCATAAATCGGTACATCTCTCAGTGCCTATAAAAGTGGAATTTTAACATATAGATTCTGCAATTCCCCTAAGAGATTAAAAGCAGGTAGCTCAGGCATTTTAGTTAAAACTAAACGTTCAGGGAATGGTGGTTATGTTGTTTCAGCACCCTTATTAGGGGGTGATTGTACTTCTTTATGTAGGTCATGTTTCCCAGTTTCTTCTTTATCTGAATCCAAAGAAGTAACATCATCAATAATAGGTTCAACTATTTTCCCAGATATTAAATGGATGTCATTACATTTTACAGGGAAAACAGGAGGTGTAGGCTGGTTCTAAATGTCAATAACTTGCACAGATTTATTATTGGGGTTAGGATTTGGCTGTACAGGTAGGTGGGGTCTCATTTGATTATTTGGTGGAGCACCTGATGGTAGAGGAAGTGGTTGTTGAAATTTAGGAAATTGATTTGGAAATGGAAATTGTTGGCCCCTCCAATTTGAATTACATTGGTTAAAATAAGATGATTGTTGTGGAGGCCAAGAATTCCACATTGCAGGATCTACAAAGGGAGGGTTTGTTTGTTGCATGGGTGGGTAATTCATCTGATTAAAGGGTGGGTATTGCATTTGGTTAAAGGGAGGATAATTTTTCTGACTAAAAGAAGGATAATTGTCTCAACGATTAGTAAATGGCATACTAGAATTCATACCTTGTCCTCGTGGTTGCCACTGTCTTCTTTGTGTTAGAAGATAGACTGCTTAAACTTCTTCTTCTGTTGGTTGCAATTCCGCCTTTACTCCTAGTAGAGAAGGGCATTATTGTGTTTCATGATATTTCTCACAAAGGGTGCAGATTTGTATCTTGTCCAATGGGCATTCCCTTAATGGATGTTTGTCTCTACATTTGGGGCAAAAGACAACCAAAGCTGCTTCTGCTTCTGCCTGCTTCTTTTTAACCTGCAAGGTGTCAATTTGTGAAGAAAAAGAACTTAACATTTCAGTCTTAAATTCTTCAAGAAAATTACCTATTTCAGCTCTTGTTGCTCCCCCACTGGCTGATTTCTGAACTCTTGAATATGTGGCATCTCTATTGTTTTATCTGTTCCTTGCAACTCCTCTTGAACATCTTTTACAGAGGTCAACAATCTCATCATATGATTCTTTAGATATATCTCCTTTACCAAGCATGTTTAGCATGTATAAACATTCATCCCTTACTCCTTTAAGTAATATTGTTTTAAGAATATATTTACTTACACTTAGATGATCGGATCTCTGCAGATTGTATTGTAGTCTTTCCACAAAGTCCTCCAAATTCTCGTCCTCCTTTTGTACCATATTGAATAATTCCTCCCTCTTTTCTCTTGTCCGGCAGTAATCTTGATATTTAAGCAGAAATTTCTGTTTCATTTGTTCCCATGTTGTGATTACCTGGCTTCTGAGGCTCATGAACCATCTTAATGCATTTCCTTTTAGTGTTGCTGGAAACAGTTTCAGCTTTTGAGCATTAGTAACATAATCATAACTTCTGCATAATATATCAAATTCAAAAAGAAATTCGTCAGGATCTGCAAAGGATAAACCATGGAAGTTAAGTAAGGCTGACAATGGGATATTCTTCATAGGAGTTGCTCCTCTAGGGAGATCACTAATGGGAAATCCCAAGTTAGAGAGAGAATTTTCATCTTTTCCCTCTCCTTCAGGATCTACTTGTCCTCCACCAAAGAATCCTTCGTTATTTCCTTCCATTGGTTGATCTCCTACTGCACCTTCTCGATCCTCAAAGTTTTCTACTGGCTCCTCAATGTTTTCCACTTGTTTTTCAATATTTCGCCGATCCCTCAATGTTCTCCGCTCGACTTTAGCACTTTCTTCGGGTGTCAAACACTTTCTACCGGTTCTTCAATATCCGCCGCCGGTTCCCACGCTGTGGCTCACAACTTCTCTTTCCCCGTTTTGCAATCTAATCGGTGGGAGCCGCTGAGGCCGGGGCCTCGAGAGCTTAACCGCGAAGATTCAAATTTTGATACAATTTCATCAATGAAAGTCTTTCTTCCTCCCCTTCCTTTACCCTTGCCACCCGTAGGGTTAGTTTTCTTTGGGTTCTACATCCTCTCATACAATATGCAAATCTAGAAAGAAATCATCAATGCTTTTGAAATCTATAATTACCTTCCCCGGCAATGGCGCCAAAATGTTGGTCGCTTTAATTGTTTTAACAATTCAAGCACCACATAAATTGTCAACCCAGGAAGGTTTGTTTATTCCAAAGACAATCACACACTAGATATGCTCAATTCCAAAAGCAAAGAAATGTTGTAGCATTAATCACACAAATATTAATCATAGTGTTCACACCTCACTTTAACAAAGCTGAAGCCTACTTGTGTTACAACAGAAACAATCCCTCTATTGCAGAATTTCATTAAAGGAATCCTAGGAAAGATAATGAAAGGAAATCACCCTGCAGAAAAGAAGATCAATCAACCATAACGGAGAACAGGACCCTATTCCTCCAAGCAGGAATCTTCAGCACCTGTTTCCTGATATCAGTCACACTGCAGAAAAGAAGATTAGTCAATGGAGAACAGGACCCTATTCCTCCAAATAGGAATCTTCAGTACATGTTTCTTGATATCACTCTGTCACACATTCATCCCATAAACAAATGACCGAAAATGAAGTAACTCACGGCTTCTTAAGAATGAATGGTATAAAGCTAATGCAGTGATTAAAGAAAACAAAATTTTTAATAAGAAACACAGAACTGCGTAAATAATTCTTCAGCAAACAATGTTAAATTAGGGTGCGAATGACATAAAGAGTAACAGACTACAGGAGCAATTGGGTGAATCTTGTGATGAAGGAAGGCCCTTTCCTTCTCACAAGATTCCCCAGGGAAAGAAATTAAGTTGAAGCGCTCAAAATAAACTTTTATTCATCTGTCAAAAAGCAATACATTACAATAGAGCCTTGCTCTTCTTTGCTCAAAGAAATGTACTTCCTGCAGTCTCTCACCCCCCCCCTAATGATGATGTCTCCTCTTTTTAAAGAGGAGACATCTATTACAATTACATCAGAGAAATCTTATTTTTATCCAAATCCGATCTTTTGTTTTAACACAGGGTCTTTCTGTTCTTCCATCGCAAAATGCTGTTACAATAGATACAAAAATACTAGCTTCAGAACGGTCTGTGTAATAGCTTCCCTTGCTTGTCTTCGTCTTGTTGCCATCATTCTTGAAATACACTTTGAAAAATGCAAGTCACGAGCTGTCTCAGCAACGGGATTTGTGTACCTGTTGACTGTTTCACCAACGGGATTGACTATTTCGGCAATGCGATCCTTATCATAGATTATCTACGATATTTTAGTTTGTCTCAGCAATTGTATATCTTTGATTAATGATTAAATATAAAAGTAATATGGAATTATATGCAAAACAAATTAAATACATAATAAAGAGAAGAACTTTATATACCTTTGGATAAAATGGATGGAGATGATAATGTAAGCTTTAAATATGGACTAGAAAGAGTAAAGTGGTGACAAAATATGTGGTCAAAATGGTACATTATGAGGTCCTAACAGTGATTAGCAAAAACATTCAAACACTATTTTCTAAATATGTTGAAGTAATTAGATTTTTCATTTTTAACAAAATATGTTAATCATAGGCAAATAAATGACATGTGCATTTGATTATTGCCACAACCATAAAGAAATGAAGAATAATAAAATGAATTTCAAACTGATGCTTAACTTCCCACACTACCAATATTTATTCTATATCTGTAAAATATAAGTTTGACATCCATCACATCTAAACACTTCAACATCTATCACTCCTAAATTTTTCCTATGAAATTTAAAACATTTGTTCCCATAGCTTTGTGAATATGTGAGCCAATTGGCCTTGTGATTTACACGGTTTTAAATACATATCCCCCCATTTACAAGCTCTCTAATAAAATTATATCTAGTATCTATATGCTTACGTTTTTAGTGAAAAGCATAATTTTTGTATAGTGGTATTGGTAAGTTGTTGTCGCAGTAGGTTGGGGTTTGTTCTCCTCTTGTCTTTCTTTGAAGAATATTGAGAACTTTCTCAGAATCACATTGCTTGATAGGCCATAATTGTTGCTACTAAATATTATGCCTATGCTAATGAGAGTGTCAATAAGGGTTATTTAGAATCATGAAATGACTTTTGAACCATCATGGAAAACATATTATGAAGTTATATTCCTATCATATAGACAACCTGTAAAATCATTATCCATATATCCAATCAAAAAATCATTCTTTGTTCTTGAATATAAAATACCATATCATGTTATTCTTGTAATGTATCTCAAAAATATTTTTCCAACTTTCCAATGCATGTCTTTATTTGTGTCCATAAATATAGAAGTCAAGTGAACTACATACATAATATGTAGTCTAGTATTATTAAGATACACGATACTTTCAACTAATCTCTTGTCAAATGATGTCAGATTTGCATTTGCACCTTTTTCTTTTTTGCTGAGTTTGGTTCCTATTGCTACTAGTGTGGGTGTTGTTTTACAATTTTTCATTTTAAATATTTTTAACAAATCAAATGCATATTTTGTTTGATAGATAAAAATCCCATGTTTTGAATTATTAACCTCCATGCCAAGAAAACTTCATCAAGCCCATAAGTCATCTCAAACACCTATTTCATACATGATTAAAACTCATTCACCAATATAAATTATATCATTGACATATAGGAAAACAATTAAAACATGTTGATTTTCCTTTATGTAATGTATAGGCTTATTATTTCCTTTGTTGAAGCCTTCATTGATCATAAATGAATCTATCATTATGTACTAAGCTTTTGGAACTTTTTTGACCCCATGAAGATATTTGTTCAACCTGTACACTTTTTCTTCATATCCTATTGGCTACTACACTTAAACTTCTTCTTCCATAATGCAATTTGGAAATATAGATTTCATATCCATTTGGTACACCTTCCACTTATTTTGGGAAACCAATGTTCATGTTGCTTGTATGTGTCTAATATAGCAAGAGCTACAAATGTTTATCCAAACTCGATTCCAAGTTGTTATTAAAACCCATTTGCTACCAATCTTACCTTATATATGCCCACTCAATATTTTTTCATTAAATTTAGTTTTATAAACCCATTTCACTCCAATGCATTTTATCTTTTGGAAAGTCTACTAGATCCCATGTTTCATTTCTCTTAATGGAATCTATTTCCTCATCCATTTCCTTAACCCATTGTTCGTCTTTAATTGGTTTTATTTTTGTGTAAATTGCCATGGGGTGTACTTGCAAAACCACTAAGGGATTTGAGACAATGCATAATTTGAATGAGCACCTAACTCTTCATATATATCTTGTGGGCTTCTCATCTTTCTAAGACTAGACTCAAAATTATTATATTGAGGACAATGAATAGACAAACATGATGAATTGTATGGTTCTCCTCAAATTAAATTTCTTGGGTCTTTGATGTAGTAATCTTACCTAGTGATGGCATGTGTAAACCTTGTTGTTCAACTGGTTATTATTCTATTGCTTCTTCAATGTGCGAAATTGTTGCGCCAATGGTCACTAGACTTGTTAATTCTTATATCCCATTTTTGTGCTTCTTTAAACTCTATCTATGTTTATCATCACTTTCTTAGTCATGGGGTTGTACAATTTGTAAGGTTTGGAATATTCATTGTATCCATTGGAAATACATTTATTTCTCCTGTCATCCAATTTGATCCTCAGTCATTTAGGTACATGGGCATAAGCTACGCAACTAAAAACCTTGAAGTGTGCTACATAAGAACTCTTATCGACCATGCTTCTTGTGGCATGTTATTTTCCATACTTCTAGAGGGTAACTCGTTAAAGAAGTAGTAGCTTGTTATATATATATATATATATATATATATATATATATATATATATATATATATATATATATATATACTTCTCCCGAAAATTCATGAGATAAGTTTTTCCCTTTCAACATGTTTCATGTTCTTCACCATATTCATGATAATTCTGAGTCTTTCCTCCTGACTACACCATTCTACGACAAGTGTATATCTCGATGTGAATTGTTGTTTGATGTAGTGTTTTTTGAAAAAATCATTAAACTCATTCAATTCATATTTTCCTCCTCTATCGTGATCTCAACACTTTAATCTAATTGCCACATTGCTTCCTGACCAAAGTTTTGAATTCTTTGAACTTGTTAAATGTTTATGATTTCTTCCCAGGGAAGTAGACCCGAGTCTTTCTGCTATATTCATTTATGAAACTTAGAAAATTAAAAATACCTCCAAACCACTGAGTTTGCATTACACAAGTCATTATGAACCAACTCTATGGTATTGTTTGCTCTATGGGATACACCTTTAGATAAATTGTCCCTATGCAAGAATGAATCATGCAAGAATGAATCATTCGCAAGTGCCAACTGGTTCATGGAATGAAATGAAGACCTATTAATGTTGTTTTCTACCACAACAACTTCAAGCCACTAAAATGAAGATGACCATATCTGGGATACCTTAACAAAAAATCATCCATGGAGGTTGTCTTTCAGGCAAATGAAGTATCTCGTTTGCAAAAATTCATGACAAGCACATACATTTGATCATTGGTCATCTCAATTTTAACAATTAAATTCCTAATAGGAGTCTTATCATAAAAGAAACACTCTTCTCCCTTGAAGACAATATTATACCCATTTCAAGTGATTTGGCCAAGACTTATCAGGATATGTTTCAAACTCACAACATATAACATATCTTGTATATTTTTTTTATGACCCTATTTGGTTATGAAATTAACCACTCATTTTCTCTTAAACATCATCAATAGATTCTATGCATAATTTCACTTTTTTTATTATTGATTCATCCAAATTCGAAATTAAATCTATATTACCAATCATGTGATTACTACACACACTATCCAAAATCCATGCATCATTCGAGGTTTCATGGAAGACAACAGAGATAAGAAACAAAAAGTATTCATTATTCATTAGAGTAATTTTGAAGTAAAAAATGGGTCTCACAACAAAAATGTACTAACAAAATTAATTTTAAAAGATCCAATAAGATTCAAGATAATGATGTCATCCCTAGGGATATATATTTTAAAGGGAAAAGAAGAAAAATACTTTTTTTAATTGTTTTTTTCGGCTAATCTCCTGATAGGTTTACTCCAATGTCAATTGTAGACACATTTTGTATACTTATGAGTCAACCCACGTCGAAAAAATGAAAATGCATGTTAGTATACTCAAAAGTATGCAAAGAAGGTGCTTGGTGGATGTGGAATTTAATTCTGCATCTCATGGATGTCTACAATTGACATTTTAGTAAAAGTAAATCTATAATGTGATAAGCGAAAAATACAATTTAAAAAAAAAAAAAATTCCTTTATTTTTCTTTAAAAATTTGCAACTTGGACCCCGAAGATCGGTAATTGCTACATCCACAAAATATTTTTACTCAGTAGATCCACCCGAAGGGGTCACTTCTTGTTGGCTCAACCACGGAGCTTAACCTCGAGAGTGTCGAGAGAATTGAACCTATGACCTCTTAATAGCAAAGGTGCTTTAATGATGAGCACTTGACCAATTGAGATAACCTCAGTGCTTTGTAACTCTTATTTTATAATTTAACTATTGTTTTATTATTTTCCTTAGGAGACCCATTTTAGACCTCAAAATTCTCCTAATAAGTTTAGAGATATTTGAATAATTGCATTTTATTTTTCTAGATCAATTTATTTCCTTTCTTAATAAGCTTAGAGACATTTGAATAAAGTTTATTTCTTCCCTTCATAGACTTAAAGATATTTGAATAATTGCATTTTGTTTTTCTAGTTCAGTTTGTTTCTTCCTACATTCTCACATGATAAAATAGTTTATTATAATAATAACATATAGTCTCAGATTTATCATACCTTTGTGAGCCTTTGCCTTTGCCATTGCAATAATATTCGTCATTGCTATGCTAGCTTTTGCCTCTTGCCTCTATGCTACCTGTGTTTCTTGATCTTCCATTGCCTATAGAAAGAGAAACTTGAGTCTTGAATGTGTTTTCAAGACTTGACTTCATCGATTTCCTCAACTTTTGAATCAAACTTTTTGAAAAGGGTCCAAATTTTTTTTTGGACTACCTCCTAATTCCACACATGTTCACCATACAGCTTCAACTAACTTAAAATTGTCATTATTCAAATCATGTACTAATCTATCAACTCTCAGGCCTTCATTATGGAGTTTCAAAGTCTTTTTTCAAGGTTGGCAATTTCACTGTATTCACTTTGGTGACACTTTAACAATCGTTCTCCAAGATATGCTAAGTAGTCTTAGAAAACTATAAACAACCACTGTTAAATAACCTACAAAAAATTACCTTCGTTCAAATCCCAACGATTTTTGAAATTGTGACAGCAACGAGCGCAACACTACAAAAATATTTTCAACATGTATAGCAATCCTTGTTATATTTCTCTTTTGCATTTTCCACATAACATTGTAGTATGTACAATAAACTTTCTCATGTGTTTATATTTGTGGTTATTTTTTCAGGTTGGGAAATTCATCCAGCTCATGTCCACATTCTTTGGAGGTTTTGTTGTGGCCTTCATCAATGGAGGGAGACTTACCCTAGTATTGCTATCTATGATTCCCCTCCTTGCACTGGCAGGCGGTGCTATGGCAGTGATAATATCAAAGATGACAAGCATATGCGAAGGCGGGAAATGTTGTGGAGCAGACAACTGGGGAAATCAGGACGGTAAGAATATGATGAACAAAGCAGACCGCGCCAAGTCATGGCACAAAGCCAACCTTCTTTATTTTGGAACTTCAGTTTACTATGTCTTCATATTAGCACAAGCTGTATTGTATATAATCTATTCAAATTAATAACACGGATTAGTTACTTTTAGGTTGCATCTTTTACTGGGGAGAAGAATGCTGTGACTAATTATGAAGAGTCCCTTGCGATTGCTTATGAGCCTGCTACTCGTTAAGGGTTGGCAACTGGTTTTGGTGCTGGGTTTCTCCTATTTATTGTATTATGTAGATATGCATTGGATCTTTGGTATGGATCACAATTAGTTATTAATGAAGGGTATTCCGGTGGCAGTGTGATGAATATCGTCTTTGTAGTTCTGACTGGAGGTGTGTAAGTTGAATGTACTTTGTGAAATGAATTATTGTCACTTGATCAGGAAATTTGACTAGACGGATTTTCACTTATTCAAACTAGATGAATTCATGTTAATTGATGAGAATAAGATGATAAATATTTTGGTGGATTTCAGGTCTCTTGGCTAGACGTCACCATGTTTAAATGCATTTGGAGCTGGACAAGCTGTAGCTTACAAAATATTTGAGACAATTGATAGAAAGCCAGATATTGATGTCTATGATACAAATGGATTGGTAATTTAGGATATTCAGGGTGATATTGAGCTTAAAGATGTACACTTTAGTTATCCAGCACGACCTGATGTTCAAATATTTTCTGGGTTTTCCTTGGAAATATCTAGTGGTACCACTGCAGCTTTAGTTGGAGAGAGTGGAAGTGGGAAGTCCACTATTATAAGTCTTATAGAGATATTTTATGATCCACAAGCTGGTGAAGTGCTTATAGATAGTGTCAATATCAAACAATTTCAACTTAAATGGATAAGGAAAAAAATTGGACTTGTAAGCCAGGAACCTGCTCTCTTTGCCACCACTATTAAGGAGAATATTGCCTATGGTAAAGATGGGGCAACAATAGAGGAAATACAGGCTACTGCAGAGCTTGCTAATGTGGAAAAATTTATTAGTACCATGCCTCAGGTTTGTAGAAATAGATCTTGATTATTGGTATTGTTCCTCCTTGTGGAAATGCATTTCTTTTGCACATGGATTTTGTATATGCTGACAGTCATGGTATTTATTAGTATCATGCCTCAGGTTTGTAGAAATAGATCTTGATTATTGGTGTTGTTCCTCCTTGTGGAAATGCATTTCTTTTGCACATGGATTTTGTGTATGCTGACAGTTCATGGATGCTCTTTTCTAGGGGTTTGATACAATGGTTGGAGAGCATGGTACCCAATTATCTGGAGGTCAAAAGCAAATAATTGCAATTGCTAGGGATATTTTGAAAGATCCCCGAATTCTCCTCCTCGATGAAGCTACTAGTGCCTTGGATGCAGAGTCTGAAAGAGTGGTTTAAGAAGCTCTTGATAGAATTATGACAAATAGAACAACAATTATTGTTGCACATCGTCTGACCACTATCAGAAATGCTGATATGATCGGTGTGGTTCAGCGTGGTTGTATTGTTAAAAAGGGTAAATTTTTGCAATGCTTCAATTTTTAATCTTTATTAACAAACAACAAAGAAATCAACAATCTAGCATCCACTTACTTGTAACTAAACCATTTCTTCTCCATTCCTTGTGCCAGTCTAGCTATGACCTCTGTAAAGTGTTCATCCCCATTTTTCAGCCCAATGAAAAGTAATTGTTATTTGGCAACAGACTTCGTGAAGTGACTCTTCTTCATTACTCATTACTCATGCAGATTTATTAATAGATCTGAGAAATTTTATTTTCAGGTTCGTACTCCCAGCTCATCATGAACCCATCTGGAGCATTCTCCCAGCTTATACGTCTGCAGGAAACACATCCATCAAAAGAACAATATGAAAATGATTCTGAGCAGATGGAAATACAGTTGCATCATTCTAGGACCATTGGGTCATCGAGAATTGGTGCTAGTCATAACTTTGTTTCGTCTTCAATTTCCTTGCCTGGTGTAGTTGGTCTCCAGGATGATGTTGTTGAAATGTTACTTTCAATGCTTTTTGTGTAGAGCCGCTTTCT
This sequence comes from Pinus albicaulis, assembly GCA_034641835.2. Classification (NCBI taxonomy): domain Eukaryota; kingdom Viridiplantae; phylum Streptophyta; class Pinopsida; order Pinales; family Pinaceae; genus Pinus; species Pinus albicaulis. Next base: position 963,106,031 of record CM076570.1, on the reverse strand, counting down.
ATTTTTTATTCTCCAGGTTTTTGTACTCAGCCGCTTGCCATTTTCGTTGATCAGTCAAATTTTGTTTCAGCGCCGGTCCTGCACATTGAAAATAGAGGGTTAAAACAAAAATAGAGTACATGGCTATGTATTTCAAAAACAGGTTTAAAATAGAAACAGAGCAACTTTTATATTGAATGCAGGAGTTTTTTTTAACGCGGGATTTTTATTTTGAGTTTAGTGGTCCCCACAGCCAGATCAGTGAAGTAGTCCATGGGAGCAATAGTCAGCAGACACATGGCAGGTTTACATTGGAGCAGGTTTCACTTGGCCCGTTCGCGCGATTGAAGTCCGGACTCGAAACTGTTTAGGGCAGATTTGATAAAATTTCGGGTCACATTTGGCCTGATGTCAGCAGGCCCAAAAAGGACCCGATACGTTTTATAGGGCAGGTTTAATTGAAATTTCGGGTCACAATCTGGGTGATGTCAGCAGGGCTCTTTTGTCACCCGAAATTTGTTTGCAATTCGGTGGAATGTTTTTTAAGTCTGGGGTATTATGTTTTGATTAAGGTTTGTTTTGTAATGTTTTACATAACGCGCGAGAGGTTTTGATTAGGTGGGCCCGAGAGGCTCTTATTATTTTGTTTTAATTAAATGCCCGACGACATTAGTTTTTAAAATAGATTTAGTTTAAGTTTTATTTGATATATATTTCGTAATGTTTTTTTGTTATACGTGGCACATAAAAGCAAAAAGGCCTGAGAGCCTGTGTATTGAATTGTTATGTTTTATTTCGTAAGAAGCACAACAGTGCAAATTGTAAAAACACAGCAATGTTATTTTACAGAGACAGAGTGTGTTTTGTGAGACAGTGAGTTGGTTTTCTGCACTGCATTTTGTAGCAGTCATATTTTTTAATCCCTCTTAGTGAGGAAGAAGTGTAATAGTTTTTTTTGAGTTATTGAATGGAATAGAAGTTTGTTTTCAAAGTGTTTAACTCTGTCTCCTGTCAAGAATTTTTTAAATTTCTCTATGTTAGAAGAGGATAGTATTACTCTCTCCATTGTTATTCTGGAATTTTCAATATTCCAACATGGTATCAGAGCTAGTACAGGCTCTTTGAAGATAAAAGAAGCTGAAGGAAGGATTTCTTTGTTGTAGCAGCTTCTCCAGCAGTGTGAAGACTCAGCCAAAAATAATTCAAGGTATTTCTCTATACAGTTTATTGTGTTACTGTTGCAAAATAGTCAATTATTTTAAATACACAGTCAAGTGTTTTTGAATCATAGTTAAGAGTGCAGAATGGCTGGATCCAGCACTAGCATGGGTATGGGAAATATCCACATCCCACAATTTAATGGGAAAATTTGTTGAGGATGGATTTTATGAGCCAGCAGATGAAGAAGAGTTTGAAGATTTATCACAAGCAGAGAAAGAGTTGCTGAAGAGAAATAGGAAAAAATACTCCAAAGCTCTCTTCTTATTGTATCAAGCAGTGCATGAGAGTGTGTTTCCGAGGATAGCAGCAGCCAAGAAATCCAAAGAAGCATGGGAAACTCTCAAGACAACCTATCAAGACATGGAAAAAGTGAAGACAACAAAATTTCAGTTGCTGAGGAGAGATTTTGAGACTCTCTGCATGAAGGAGTCAGATAACATTGACTCATTCTTCACTCGTGATTGGAATGGTCACACAAATAAGATTTCATGGAGAGACTCTCGAAGACAAGAGGATTGTGGAAAAAATCTTGAGGAGTCTACCCTCAAGATTCGATGTGATTGTCACCATCATAGAGGAGACTAAAGATCTCACAATGTTTTCAGTGGATGAGCTACATGCAACACTGATGACTCATGAGTAGAGATTGGGTAGGAGTGAAAAATAATCTCTGGAACATGCCTTAAAGACCCAAAAGTCTTTCGGAAGAGGAAGAGGGCAAGGCAGAGGAAAAAAGAGAGGAAGAGGTAGAAGCCAAAACAGAGGTGGAAGGAACAGTCCAGCAAATGCTCAAGGAAGGAGAAGCAATCCAAATCAGCATCAAAGCCAAGGCAGCAGCCAGCAAAGTGGTTAGCAGAATGCTCAAGGACAGAGGTATTATAAGTCCAATGTCCAATGTCACTATTGTAAAAAATATGGTCATTATGTTAATGAATGTAGAAAGAAGCAACATGATATGGGAAATAGAACTAGTGCAAATTTCACCAGAGAAAATCTCAACCAATACAATTTTTTTTTAGCTTGTAATATGGCTGAAGAAAATAATGAAGACTTATGGTTTCTAGACTCCGGTTGTAGTAACCATATGCCAAGAAATAGAGCAATGTTTTCTATGATAGATGAGAGTGTGAAGTCACAAGTCACACTAGGAACTGATAGCAAAGTTTTTGTTATGGGAAAAGGAAATGTAAATGTTTTAACAAGGAAAGGTGCAAAGAAATCCATAGCAGATGTCTATTATGTTCCAGGAATGAAGTGTAACCCCTTAAGTATTGGATAACTTGTTCAAAATGGGTACAATATATTTTTTGAGGATGATGTTTGTACCATCATGGACAAACCACCCAACAAACAATGTATTGCTGAAGTAAAAATGACAAGGAACAGGATGTTCCCTCTCAGAATGAGAGCAGATCTGAAAAATGAAGAAGAGAAAGCAGCAGTGGCACAAGAGGCTATCCAAAGTGAACCAAAAGATGAAAATTGGTTGTGGCACTTGAGATTTGGACTTCTCAACTTTGGAGGTCTTAATTTGTTGAATAGAAAAGGAATGGTAAGAGGTTTACCATTGATAGAGAAACCAGACAGCCTTTGTGAAGGTTGTATCTTGGGGAAACAACACAGAGAAAGTTTTCCTTCCGGGAAAATCATAAGGGTAAAGGCACCCTTAGAGATTGTCCACTCAGACTTATGTGGACCGATGCAAACTCCATCGCTTGCTAGCAACCACTACATGTTAACATTCATATATGATTTTACAAGAAAAACTTGGGTTTACTTTTTGAAAAAAAAAAGTGAAGTGTTTGAAAATTTTTGCAATTTCAAAGCACTTGTGGAAAACCAAAGTGGGCTGCACATCAAAGTCCTAAGGACTGATAGAGGAGGTGAGTATATCTCTAAATATTTTCTAAATTTTTGTAGAGAAAATGGTATTCAAAAGCAGTTTACAACCAGATATACTCTGCAGCAAAATGGATTAGCCGAAAGGAAGAATAGAACCATAATGGACATGGTGAGGAGTATGTTGAAGGCAAAACATTTGCCTAATGATTATTGGGTTGAAGCTGTACACTGTGCAGCGTACATTTTGAATAGGTTCCCTACAAAAGTAGTTATGAACAAAGTGCTAGAAGAGGCATGTAGTGGCACAAAGCAAGGTGTCACACACATAAAGGTTTTTGGATGTGTGGCTTATGCACACATTCCAGATCAGTTGAGGAAGAAGTTGGACAGCAAGGGGGAGAAATGTATTTTCATTGGATACAGTGAGAATCCAGGGTCTACAGGTTATACAACCCATCCACCAAGAAGTTTATTGTGAGCAGAGATGTTCAGTTTATTGAAGAGGAAGCTTGGGATGGAAGCATAGAGAAAACAGTGAATGTTAAACAATGTTTATCTCAGGATGAAAATGATGATGAGTTGGATGAAATACACCCCCAAACAGCAGCACCAACACAAGGGCAGCAAGAGACACCCTTGAGGAGAAATGAAAGTACTTCTCCAAGCACACCACAAGGAGGAAATTCAAGTGCTTCTTCAAGCATTTGTACATCTAATGAAAGAGGTAAGAAGTTCAGAAAGTTGAATGACATTTATGAACAAGAGGCAGCAAATGAAGGTATTAGTTCTTTGTTTGCTTTATATTGTCATGTTGATGACCCTATTCATTTTGAGGATTCCATTAAGGATAAGAAATGGATAGAAGCTATGGATGAGGAGCTTAATGCCATAGAGAGAAACAAGACTTGGGATTTGGTTGAACTCCCAAAAGGAAAAGATGTCATTGGAGTTAAATGGGTCTACAAGACCACGAGTAATGCTAAAGGAAAAATAGAGAGACACAAGGCCAAACTTGTTGTCAAGGGATATAAGCAGAAGCATGGGATAGATTATGAGGAAACTTTCACACCGGTTGCCAGAATGGAAACTGTGAGAGCAGTGCTGTCCATAGCAGCACAAAACAAGTGGAAAGTTTACCAAATGGACATGAGGTCAGCATTCCTAAATGGAGTGTTAATGGAAGATATTTACATTTAACAACCTCTCGACTATGAAAAGAAAGGCCAATAGCATAAAGTGTGCAAGTTGAAGAAAGCTCTTTATGGGCTGAAGCAAGCGCCAAGAGCGTGGTACAGTAGGATAGATTCCTATCTACTAGAAAATGGATTTGAAAAGTGTGAGGGAGAACCCACCCTCTACATCAAAGAAAAATATGGTAAAATGTTGATAGTGGTTTTATATGTTGATGATGTTATTTTTACAGGTAATGATGATCACCTTATTGAAAATTTTAAAACAGTCATGAAAGAAGAATTTGAAATGAATGACATGGGTTTGTTGAAATACTTCTTAGGAATAGAATTAGAACAAGATAAAAATGTGATTTTTATCTCATAGGCAAAATATGTTAATGAAGTGCTGGAAAGATTTAATATGCAGGAGAGCAAGGCACCGATCACTCCCACAGTGATGGGATTAAAACTCAGCAGAGAGGACAGTAGCAAGGATTTTGACCTAGCTTGTACAAGAGCATAGTTGGTAGCCTCATGTATTTGACTGTAACTAGGACTGACATAATGCATGTTGTTAGTTTGATTTCTAGATTCATGGAGAAGCCAAAGGATGCACATTGGCAGGCAGCAAAGAGAATTCTGAGGTATGTTAAAGGTACTAAAAGGTTTGGTATTTTATATACTGCTTCAGAATGTTCAGATTTAGTTGGATACACTGACAGTGATTGGGCTATAAGTGTAGATGATTGGAAGAGCACTTCCGGTTATGTTTTTCACATGGTTTTAGGAGCCATCTCATGAGCTTCTTAAAAAAAAAACCCATTGTAGCATTGTCTACAGCAGAGGCAAAATATGTGGCAGCTACAACAGTAGCGTGTCAAGAAATTTGGATGAGGAGGATGTTGAGAATTTTAGGCCAAGAGCAGACAAAAGGAATAGTGATTTTTTGTGACAATAGCTCAGCTATTGCATTATCAAAGAATTTTGTGTTTCACAAGAGAAAAAAACAAATTGACACAAAGTTTCATTACATTAGAGAATTGGTAAACAATGGAGAAATTGTTTTGGATCACTGCAGAACTCAGGAGAAATTTGTAGACATTCTGACCAAGCCATTGGGATAGAAGAGTTTCAAATTTTTGAGCAAATGTCTGGGTATGACTGATAACCCAGCAGTTGAAAGTAAGGGGGAGTGTTGAAATGTTACTTTCAATGCTGGCTGTGCAGAGCCGCTTTCTATTTTTTCTTCTCCAGGTTTTTGTACTTAGTCGCTTGCCATTTTTGTTGATCAGTCAAATTTTGTTTCGGCGCCAGTCCTGCACATTGAAAACAGAGGGTTAAAATAGAAAATAGAGTACATGGCTCTGTATTTCAAAAATAGGTTTAAAATAGAAACATAGCAACTTTTATATTGAACGCAGGAGTTTTTTTTTAACGCAGGATTTTATTTTGAGTTTAGTGGTCCCTGCAGCCAGATCAGTGAAGCAGTCCACGGGAGCAACAGTCAGCAGACACATGGTAGGTTTACCTTAGAGCGGGTTTCACTTGGCCCATTCGCGCGATTGAAGTCTGGACCCAAAACTGTTTAGGGCAGATTTGATAAAATTTCGGGTCACATTTGGGCTGACGTCAGCAGGCCCAAAATGGACCCGATACATTTTATAGGGCAGGTTTAATTGAAATTTTGGGTCACAATCTGGGTGACGTCAGCATGGCTCTTTTGTCACCCGAAATTTGTTTGCAATCCGGTTGAATTTTTTTGAAGTCCGAGGTATTATGTTTTGATTAAGGTTTGCGCTGTAATGTTTTACATAATGTGCAAGAGGTTTTGATTAGGTGGGCCTGAGAGGCTCTTGTTATTTTGTTTTAATTTTATGCCCGACGAAATTAGTTTTTAAAATAGATTTAGTTTAAGTTTTATTTGATATATAGTTCGTAATGATTTTTTGTTATACGCGGCACATAAAAGCCAAAAGGCCTGAGAGCCTATGTATTGAATTGTTATGTTTTATTTCGTAAGAAGCACAACAATGCGAATTGTAAAAACATAGTAGTGTTATTTTATAGAGACAGAGTGTGTTTTGTGAGACAGTGAGTTGGTTTTCTGCACTGCGTTTTGTAGCAATCATATTTTGTAATCCCTCTCAGTGAGGAAGAAGTGTAATAGTTTTTTTTGAGTTATTAAATGGAATAGAAGTTTGTTTTCAAAGTGTTGAACTCTGTCTCCTGTCAAGAATTTTTTAAATTTCTCTGTGTTAGAAGAGGAGAGTATTACTCTCTCCATTGTTATTATGGAATTTTCAATATTCCAACAGATGTTCAAGTAGATGAAAGCAAGCCAAATAAGAGCTTCATGAATTAGTTTTGGTCCAAAAGGCCGGGAGATTTGCAAGATGGTTAGTCAAAAAATTTAGAAGATGTTCCTCTTTTATGCCTAGCATCTCTCAACAAGCTAGAGGCTCCAGTGTTCTTATTGGGATCCATTGCGGCAGCTGTAAATGGGGTTGTATTTCCTATTTTTGGTCTCTTTCTTTCAAATGTTGTTGCCAGTTTCTACGAACCTCCGCATAAGCTTTGAAAAGATGTCAGTTTCTGGGAACTTATGTATTTAGTGTTGGCAGCTACTTGCCTCCTCGTCACACCAACACAGATGTATTGTTTTTCTGTTGCTGGTGGCAGACTTGTGCAACGTATTCGATTATTGACGTTTAATAAGATTGTTTACCAGGAGATTGGATGGTTTGATAATAGTGAAAATTCAAGTTTAGTGGATGGACAAACCTCTTACTATTTTTGCAATAAGAGTAAAACACATACCAAATTTTTATTTTCCATCGGTATACATTAGATATCATATTGGTGATCATTTTAACTTTAAATTTCTATTTTCAGTGGTGCAATAAGTGCAAGATTATCAACCGATGCTGCGAATGTGCATAAAATTGTGGGAGATGCTTTGTCTCTTGTTGTTTAGAATATTTCAACCATCATTGCTGCTACTGCTATAGCTTTTTCAGCGAACTAGAAGTTGGCATTGTTGATATTAGCTCTTCTTCCTCTGCTAGGTCTTCAAGGTTGGGTCGAAGCGAAGTTCTTGAAGGGTTTTGCTCCTGATGCAAAGGTTAGGAATATCATTGACTCATTAAAGTGTGTATGGACTGCATATTGCTAGACATGCTTAACAAATCATATCAGAATATGTGTATAATCAGACAATTTTTCAATTGTGATTCATTGTTTAATACAAGTCAAACTCTCAATTGTGGACCAAGAGAATTCTCCCTTTCCTAAAGAGCTTTTACCATTTTCCAATGTTATTACTAATTGAAAGGAGTCATATTTCAGGTGATGTACGAGGAAGCCAGTCAGGTTGCAAATGATGTTGTTGGAAGCATTCGCACTGTTGCCTCCTTTTCTGTAGAGGAAAAGGTCATGAGCCTCTATAATGAAAAGTGTTCTTCTCCTTTGAAAGGAGGAGTTTGACAAGGAATTATAAGCAGACTTAGTCTTGGGATGGGAAATATATTCTTGTATTCAATATATGCACTCAGCTTTTGGGTAGGGTCTCAAATGATTGAACATGGGGAAACAACTTTTCGCGATGTTTTCAAGGTAAATACTACCTAATACTAGTTTTTTCTTATTTGCAAAATTGATGAATGAGAATAAAAAATTGTGCAATTATATGAAAACCAATTGAAGCACTTGCAGTTAACTGCAAACATATGTTTCTCTCATAAATGTGTTTCCAATGGGTTTGAAATACTTGGTGCATTTTAGTCTCATTCCATTCCTAATCACATAGAGGGTTTGTCACAGGTTTTTTTCGCTCTCACATTGGCTGCTGTGGGGGTTTCTCAGTCAATAGGCATGAGTCCTAACATTGCAAAAGTTAAGTCATCTGTCAATTCAGTGTTCAAAATTCTTGATCGAAAATCCAAAATTGATGCAAGTGATGTTTCCGGGTTTACATTAGAAAATGTAAAAGGTGATATTGAGTTTCAGCATGTTAATTTTAAATATCCTACTCGCCCAAACATACAAATCTTCAGAGATTTAAGCATCAATGTCCATTTTGGAGAGGTGATTTGTTGATCTGATAATCAAATATTTTGTTGTAATTATACATAATGCCAAGTGTATTTGAGTTAGACTTGTTGATAAATACTTAATTTTCAAGTCTTACTAATGGCTTTTCTCTTTGGATGTTGATCATGATAGACTATTGCTCTTGTGGGAGAAAGTGGAAGTGGTAAATCAACTATTATTTCGCTTTTGGAGCGATTTTATGATCCTGACTCAGGCCGCATATTACTTGATGGAGTTGAAATAAGAAATCTAAAAAATTAAATGGTTGAGGCAACAAATGGGCTTGGTTAGCCAAGAACCTATTTTGTTTAATGATTCAATTCGTGCAAATATTTCTTATGGAAAGGATGGCCTTGTTTCTGATGAACAAATTGTAATAGTTGCTGAAGCTTCAAATGCTCATAAGTTTATCTCTGATCTTCCCCAAGGATATAGCACATATGTGGGGGAGCGTGGGGTGCAATTATCTGGAGGTCAGAAGCAGCGCATAGCAATTGCAAGAGAAATAATTAAAAACCCTATGATATTGTTGTTAGATGAAGCTACAAGTGCGTTGGATGTTGAATCTGAGCGCATAGTTCAAGATGCATTAAATCGTGTAATGGTAAATAGGACCACTATTGTTGTTGCTCATCGTCTTTCAACAATTAAAGATGCAGATGTCATAGTTGTGGTGAAGAATGGAGTTATTGCGGAACAGGGAAAACACGATGAATTTCTTGCCATTAGAGATGGATCCTATGCATCTTTGGTGAAACTGCATATGGCTTCCACATCGCCATTGTAAACTTTGAAAAAAAGTACAATAAAGGTCTCTTGGGTGCATTTCATCGTGGCCAAGTTATGCATGGATAGAGTGAAAAAGTGTAATTGTGTTATTATCATGTATCAACAAAGCTCAACAAATAAATAATCCCCAACTTATCTACATATTTGAACTGCCTACTTGAAGGGAGCTACTTACTTCCTTTAGAAAATGGAATTTTCTTCTTTAAGTTAATACAGATTTACTTTTTTTCATTTAAACACTAGGATTACATGGAAAGGAAAAGTCCCTTCAAACCTCAATTTTAACTACCTTTCCAATGGCCTATTGTATGGGAGTTTCTTGAAAACTAGTTGTATTTTCAATTGCATGCTCATATCATTTGCCTCAATTTCTTTATGGGAGTTTCTTGAAAACTAGTTGTATTTTCAATTTCATGCTCATATCATTTGCCTCAATTTCTTTAGAGTGGATATTTCGTTGTTTTGTTCTCTCATCTCTCTTAGATGCATCAATGATCAATAATGTGTTTTCCCTTTCTTTTCAAAGTAAAAGGAAGAGAAACATGAATATATAAGTATAAATTTTTATTATATATAATCAAGCATATATAACATTATACATTATCAATTCTTCACCACATTAAGAGATGACACTAGCACATTTGGCCCAATTTCTGACGGCCAAAATGTCTCTCTTGCGACACATAGGCGTCCCAAGAGTGACGCTTTGAGGCGGGGCAAAACGTGGGTTGCCTTAGAGTCGCAATTCCGACACTTCAATAAAGTGTTGGAATAGCAACACATTTTACGACGTTTCCAAATGGTCGTTGCTCTTCTGACATTAGCCAAACCATCGCTGTTCCGACGTTAGAAAAAGTATCGCTATTCCGACGTTAGCAAAACCGTCACTCTACCGATGTTCCAAAATATCTCTCTACCGACGTTCCATAACCATTAATCTTCTGACGTTTTTCAGGTTTTCAAAATCATGTCGTAAGTCCGACGATTGTGAATTTTCGTCACTCTATCGACGTCTTGCAAACTTTGTTGGAAGTACGACGCCTTGCAAACTTTGTCGGAAGTCCGACGGCTTGTAGAGTTTGTGGCAAGTTCGACGGTTTAGAATTTGTCCAACATCCGTCGATATTCCGACGTTTGTGACTTGCAATCACTTTGCCGACGTCTTGCAGACTATGTCAGAAGTTTGACATCTTCTAGACTTCGTCGCAAGTCTGACGCTTTTAAGTGGATAGCAAGCATCAGAATACCGACGGAAAAAATGTATATGGAAAAAAAATGGGTGTAGTCTTCCAGCTCCAGGAAGGTGTAGTCTTCCAACTCCAGAAATATGTCCAATGATATCAGAGCATCTTAAGGAATGTGTATTGTGATGGCTTACTCTTCTCAATAACGGGGAAATTTTCAAAACCTTTCATGTAAAAGTTGTTGTCAAAAAAACCAATGTTGCAAACAATGGAATTATTCTTCACAAAAATATTAGCAGTGCCAAGTACATCCCCAGTAAGGGCTTCCATAAGAGGTTGCATGGCACAAAATTTCTTTCCAACATCTCCATATCCACACACAACAGCAACTTTACCAACAATCATGACATATGTGGCTCGCATAAGACCATATGTGCGAGAGGATCTACATCCATATAAGTTATCAAACTGCAAGAAAAGAGAAGAAAGACGCAATCAAATTCATGAAAACCCACAAATAAAATAGTATAAAAACTATAACAGAAACACTATCCAACCCCTGACCTAATTTCACAGCGGTTCAAAGCACACAAAACAACCTTCCAAACAGGCCCAAACAACTTAGCACCCCTATGATCTCGATGAATCACAAGGCATCAAAACCAGTGAAATCTATATAGTCTAAAATAAATTCATTGCAACCAGCCCATAAATACACATAATGCAACCAAAAACATACATGAAACTCAATGTTTAAAATGCAATATCTCAATCCAACCTTCACAAATTACCCTTCACTAAGAAATCTCATGTAAACCCACACCGTTCCACTAAAACCGATTTCTACCACATCATATTTCCAACCTCGTCACTTGAGATTAGTGATCTAAAACTCCCATAAACAATTTTCTGAAATAAAACAAAGAATTATTAATCTGAAGAGAGGTTTGGAGCTAGACACCAAGAACTAAATTCTCTATGATGCAGACATGAAACTTGCAGCAAGTTTGAGCATCCTTGACCTAGTAGTTACCCATCAGATTTGGCCCCTAGCAATTAAGATAGATGAGCATCACAATTTGTAGCTTATAAATTTCCAACATCATATAAGACACATATATGATATGAATCTAAATTTATGGAAGAGGATCATACATTCTTTGTTTTCTTAATATTGTCACCATATTAAGAAGGGACTACTAGTTTTATTTACTCTTTTTATTAGGGCGATAGAGCCTCATTAATGTGCATTAGTGTTATATGTTCCCAAATATTGTTGAATCTTAGTTTATGAAAACAAATTCAAGGTAGGGGACAGAGTGAATAGCTAGTTCAACAAAGGAAGTTAGGAGCTGCTAAATTGGAGATTGGATACTAAGTGATTTGAGGAGTGAAATATATTTTTATATGAGGAGACATTCTTGGAGCATTCATAGAAGACCTTGTTTAAAGAATTGATGAAGATCTTGTTGAATACTTGAAGCCCTGTTTAAGAAGCCTCATTTAAACAGAATTGAAATCCATTGAAGTAGCCTCTTGGTAACAGATCTTGATAACCCTTTTTGGAGCAGTAAAATGTATCTATGATAAATATCTTGATGATGAGAAACCTGACCTATGACAATCTGAGACAGAATGTGGGATATGATTTGTAGCAGATCTTGTATATTTTGGAGCAGACTTTGGAGAATAATTGAAATAGATTAGATTCATGACCTAAGTACATTGGAAGATATGTCAAACATACCATTGAATACTTCTGAATAGATCCATTGAAGCTTATTTGAAGTATCTTGGAGGCAATATATACCACCCATAGAAGAATTTGTTGAAGTAAAGCTTACCTGCAGTAAGGTTTCCACCTGGATCCAACATTATACATGGAACCATAACACCCCTGACATGCCAAACAAAAAGATTATCAAGAAAAATTAAGGAAATTTGTAACTTGTTTTGAATGAAAATTTTTACAAAGACTTAAAGAGAAGTTTTTGAAACATAAAAGTATATTTTGGATGTACTATAACCATATTTTATCAAAGTGTTTGTTATAAATACCAACACATTTCTTGGAGCTCACATATGTCAACAAATAAAAAATGTGGAATGTGATGGCAAATGAATTCATTGGGTACTTTTTTCCACCTAATGGTTTACTTTCTCTTACAATTTGTTAAGGATGGAATAAGCCAGATCAAAGAACCAAATTTGAAGCCTATTTCAGACCTGTATAGGTCAAATCCAACATAGACAGGTTGGCTCCTCCATCAAAGATATATTTACCTCCTCAAAAAGACATGATAGTTCAATAGGTTCGAACGAGTATAAATAGAGGTTGAACTTTCCTCCATTTCAGCCTTCACTCGTCCAAAAATTAAGTAGAAGATAAGAAAATAAAGTGAAAAGAAGACCATGAATAAGGAATAATATTAGAAACAAGATTATTTTGTGGCATATCTCCTAAAGGATCGAAATTATCTATGATCCATATCTATACTAAAAAGACCGAAGTCTTTGTGATTCATCTCTGAGGCATAAGACCAAAAGTATGAAGTAACTTATGTGAAAATTGAGTGAAACAATTTTTTGCATGGAGGTAAAGGTATCTCTAAGGGGCCAAGACCTTGTGGATTATCTTTGAGAAAGTAGAGCAAAAATTTTTGAGAAAGAGCTCAGATCATAAGGTTTAATTTACATGTGAAAAGGTATTGCATCACTTGTGGAAGAGGGAGAAAAAAATATTTGTTTTCTTAAGATTGTCATGATATTGAGAAGGGACTATTATTTTTATTTATCCTTTGTTTTAGGGTAGCATAGCCTCAATAATTCACACTGGTATTATATTATCCCAAAGAGGGTCGAGTCTTAGCTTATGAACATGAGTGCTAGATAGGGGATAAAGTGAAGAACTAGTTCAACAAAAGATTTTACGAGTCGCTACATTAGATATTGGATAGTAAGTGATTTGACGAGTGAAATCTATTTTTATAAGAGCAGACATTCTTGGAGCATTCATAGAAGACCTTGTTTGAAGCATTGCTGAAGATCTTGTTGAAGACTTGAAGTGCTATTGAAGAAGCCTCATTTGAGCAAACTTGAAATCCCTTGAAGTAGCCTCCTGGTAGTAGATATTGACAACTGTTTTTGGATTAGTAAAATGTATATATGATAAATCCCCTGATGATGAGAAAAATGAGCTATGGCAATCTTTGTAAGAATTTGGGATATGATCTATAACATATCTTAGATATTTTGGAGCAGAATATAGAGACATCTTAAAATAGACTTGATCCTTGACCTAAGTACATTGGAAGATATGTCAAGGATACCATTGAAGACTTTGTAACCAATCCATTAAAGCTTATTTGAATTATCTTGGAGGCCATTTGTGGCACCTCTAGAAAAATTTGTTGAAGTAAATCTTAGAGTGGTATGTGATGCACTGTTGGAGAAGTATTGGATACATTCTTTAAGAATTGGTAAAGTATTATTGAAGAGATAGTTCAAGTATTATTGGTAAATCACTTTCTGGAGTTGAAAGATAGCATTATGATCCAACCTCCATACACAAGGGCTAGATACATGACCTTGGTTTCAAGTTGGTTCTCAAAGACTCTGGATTGACACAAATCACCACACCCTGTAGCAAAACAATATTTTCCACTTACGCCATTGACAGATCATCCCATCTTTCAATGCCCAATATCAAGAGATATATTCACCTATTCATGACTTGGCAAGCTCCCTTTCCATTTTTTTCTACTACCCTAATGAAAGAGAAATAGATTTACACATTCATGACTTGGGATGCTCCCTTTCCACCTTTTCTACAACAATGACAAATGATGCCTTTCTCTCCTCATAATGGAAGTATTCAGACACAAAAATCAATGTGTACTTGTATCAACCTAACCACATGCCCTCAAGAGGATCACTTCATACTTCTCAGTTGTTGCATCTATTTGTGGTAGCAAGCAACAATCAAAGATCTATCATTCTTAAAATTCTGCCCTAAAGAGAAACACCTCATATTTCCAGTTTGTCCCACCTAACTGGGGAAAGAAGTGACAAGGAAAGATTTATGATTTTTCAAATTCTAGATGGATGTAAACACTTTGTAATGCAGTGTCAAGAAAAAATTTTAATTCTTTGAATTCTAGATGGATGTAATCACTTTGTAATGCCAAGTTGAGAACCTTCCTCTACTTTTATTATCCTCTATTAGGGGAAAACTTCACACCTCTACCTTATATCAACACTGACGAAGTTAGAAATCCCATTGGCCCATCCTATTTATCTGTCAAGACTCAAGTTTGAAGCATAAGGCAAAAGACTGGACACTGTTATTATAGAATAATATGAAACATAAACTGAGCTACAAGACAAGGATATTTATCCTCAGTGGGGAGGATGAACCCAATTCTACCAATCCTATCAGATATCCCTCTATCAAAGCAACATTCTAATGCAAACATCTCAAGTAATAGACAAACTAGTCTATGATTTTACCCGTCCACTAGTTGGTGCACAAAGCACCTTAGATTCATGTTGGAAGGCACAAGAGTAGAAAACAGGTAGAGATAATTGTAGGTAGATGGTGGTATTTGTCTGATTTTCCTTAATGCCTCTTAAGGGAAACATATTCTATCAGCCTATGATGAAATTGATATTTGTGGTCTAACTTTTAGGGACTCTCAACTATGAGCATTGAGAAGGCTATTCTTGAAATTCCTCCCAAGGGAGTCAACACAAGAGGATTTTAAAGAGGGAAATGAAACCTACAACTATCATTTCATACTGCTACCTCTAAAGAAGTCCTATTTTTTGCCTCAAAGGGAGGCTTCTATACATTGCTATACCTGCATTCATTTAATACATGGTGCATGTGGGAAGGGTCATCAAGTGTATATCCAATTATAAACCATTAAATAGGGTGATTACTCTTGTAGTACATACAAGAGAGGTATTATTATAGAACAAAACCAATAACGTGACAATCTTAATCTCATATCCGAGTGTACACATAATTGACATTCCTATTATGATCTACCATCCATGAAGCTTACCTTGTGAAATAAACATCAAAAGCACCATGGAAACTGGGGAAAGAAGTGACAAGGAAAGATTTATGATTTTTCAAATTCTAGATGGATGTAAACACTTTGTAATGCAGTGAAAAGCAAAAATTTTAATTCTTTTAATTCTAGATGGATGCAATCACTTTGTAATTCCAAGTGGAGAATCTTCCTCAACTTGTAATATCCTCTATCATGGGCAACCTTCACTGAGTATTACAATCGAAATATTTTTATGCATATTCATTGTTGAACATATTTATTCGGAAGTGTATGTTACCTTGGCAGTGTTCGATAATTTTGAAGTTTCACCCCTACTTTTTTTGTCAAAAGTCTCATACTTATATGCTAATGATGGGAAGGGACTAGTTGCATGTCAAGGTCCCTGCCATTGTTGAGAAGGATTCGATCAAATTTGTCCATCGTACTTACGTCTTAATATATGCTTCAATACTTGCTCAACAAAAAAAGATACATAAATGATGTCTCCATCACTGGAACATGTAACTAACATTCATCTTTGGATTATTTGTAACTTTAATCTGCCTTTGTTTCTAGAAATATTTGTTATTACCATCAAAAGAGAAATTTGGACTCACAAAATTGCAAGAATCCTGTAGCTTTCAAGGTCCAAAATTGAGAACAATGCTACATTCACTTATCTACAAATTCAGTGAATTTTCAGACCTCATACTAACTACAATAATGGAAAATATCACACTTCAGCAACTTTCAAAAATTTTGAGACTCTACTATCTTTGGGTATTTTGAAGGTCACGCCATTGCATTCAACTTCTAGGATTGGATTGCCTACATCTTGATGTTCCTGCATGCCAAGGTCAAGACAAATTTATGCCACATTTATTTTTAAGAAAATTCTATCTATATTACACACACAGTAATATGCACAAGATTAGCAAAGAATAAACAATCATATGCAGCTAAAGATGCAATAATCTGAATATGTAGAAACATAAACATTTTTGGCATTTATAATAGGAAAACTCATGCCAAAAATTACTCGTGATATTTTATAAGAATCTTCAGGAATCTTTATCATCAATTTTTTGGGGTAAAAATAGACATTTTTCAACTATTAGAAAGTATATTTTATTGCCGAAATAAATTTCTAGGTTTTAACCCTAGGGTAAATCAATCGTTTTCCATTGCAAGTAGTTTCCAGACCATTGATAACAGAGAGGTAGATAACATTAAGGGGATCTTGGATAGAAACTGAAGGGATCAGCACCTTGAATATGTTATTAGAGGTATCAAGGCAGAGCCCGATTTTGAGTAAGAATAAACAATTAAAGACGAGAGGGAAGCATAATTGGCCATATTCTTAAATCGGCCTCAAAGATCTAGCCTATTTCGGCCCTATTTTCTTCTTAATCATCACTAGCCTAAATTGAGATTGATCCTCTTCATTGATTTATTCCTTCTTCCCCTAACATTGATTAGGAGTAGAATGAGCATCCTGCTAGCAATTCCTAAAAAAATGCCCAAATCTGTGGCAAATATTACACTTGAAAGGTAGTTGATAGTAATACAATTCTTGGAGGAAGATCCTCTCATCCAGCTATAGAGGAATGGCCTCCATGAGACCTTTATCCAACTCGACTTCAACACAAATACAAGACACAAAAATTGGCATCCCCTGTGTTCTTCCGCTTCAAGTAACTTCCCAAAGTCACCATTGACATCCTTTAGAATAGCCTTGTCCCAAAAGATCAACAAAAAAAGGGGATGCAAACCCATAACAAAACAAGGAGAATTCCTCCATTGGATTGAAGTTTAGAGACCAAGGATTTAGATACAGTGCAATAGTGCCTGGAATAATGTAAAATAAGGCCTTGAGAAAAAGATTAGATTCTAATTTTCTTCAGATATGAACAATAAAGCAAAATACACCTCTTCAAAGTGCAAAAACAGAGAGTTGTCCCCACATATTTGGAGCCCAACAATCTGAGATCCATATATCTACTGCAATCGGACAATGGCACAACCTAGTGAATTTACATATCAATTCTCATCCTATGAGGATGGACACTTTCCATCAAGTTTCTGAGGTCTAGATCAATAGAGATGGGATCGTTACCTTCTTCACAAATTGGCTTGTTGGGGGCAACTTCATAGGCATCAATAAGGCGACTAACAAATTTTCAAGAAATGTATTTGGATGATCAAAATCAAGGTTGGAAAAATTAGTAGACACACTCTAGACATCCATTGAAAACATAATCTCTATTCGTCAAATACTAATGGTGCCAATTTTATACTAGATTATTAGCCCAACAAGGATCCCCTCCTTTCCAAAACATCAAAACATTCATTGATTTTTTCCTTAGGTGTAACATTCAAGATAGGGATAAGATGGCAGACTTTCATATGGATAATTTAATACTGCTTGTTATGAATGTGTGGGACCCCAACTCTTAGCTAGGTGATGTGAAATTTATTTCTTTAGCCTCCTGGATGACCCGTGAAGAGACCTGACAGAATAAATCAAAAGAATCATGGAAAAAGAGATTAATAACCTTTGTGGATCATTTAATATTTACAAGGCCCTCACATTATCACTCTTAACCAAATGATTATAGTAGAAGATCGACTGATGACAACTGTCTACAAAAAAAAATACGAGTAGGGAAAACTTCATTTTGAATATACCTTTATTTTGTTGGGAGATGAAAGCCTACAGGCATGCCAAAGAAGGTGGCATACCTTGCCACACAGTTTGTGAATAAAGGAATATCATTCACCAAAGAGGTTGAAGAGTGTTTTGGATAGAAGAAATATTAACGAAAGAAAGATTAACGAGCCAAAACATATGTAAATAATTCTAAAATATATTTCGTTTGATTTAATATTCCACCACAAGGCCGAGAGTAGTAATTTCAGAGAATCATTTATGCCAAAGAAATTATTTACCAGTTAGGTTGAGCCTATAAGTTAAATCATAGTGATGCGATGTACCTTTCTCTATTGATATAGATCATAGTGCTAAAGAAGACTTTGCAAATCTGATAGATGGTTATGGAAAGGATATTGGACTAAAGAATGTTGGATAAATGCAATCCTTCTATAGTCCAATGTGGCATTGCTCCAGGGTAATAATTGATACTCAACAGAGTATCAAACATCAATGATATGTCACTTGGTAGTACTTGATGGTTGTGATATTCAGTTGTGCTTGATGGGTGCTAGATACTTTTTCATATGTCAAAGAACTTATTTTATCACCTCAAGTTTGATCTACCTACAATGGCACCCTACTCAGCGATAACATAAGGATTTAGGAGTTTTGCATGCAAGAATAAGACCAATACTTATACTTATTTTTCAACCCAATGAAAAGGACCACAACATTGTTCTATTAGATGTGTTCTATAGGTTTGAAACCCGTTGGTTGCATTTACAAGACTGGAAGGCTATGCTTGAAATTCCTCCAAGGGAATCAACACAAGAGGATTGTAAACAGGGAAACGAAACCTACAACTATCATTTCATATTGCTACCTCTAAAGAAGTCCTATTTTTTTGCCTCAAAGGGAGGCCTCTATACGTTGCTATACTTGCATTCATTTAATACATGGTGCATGTGGGAAGGATCATCAAGTGTATACCCAATTATAAACCATTAAATAGGGTGATTACTCTTGTAGTACATACAAGAGAGGTATTATGATAGAACAAAACCAATAACATAACAATCTTAATCTCATATCCGAGTGTACACATAATTGATATTCCTATTATGATCTACCATCCATGAAGCTTTCCTTGTGAAATAAAAATCAAAAGCACCATGGAAATGCCAAGTCACAAAGGAATTAACATGTCCAAGAATCTTACCATATCAATAATGGAATGTCTTTGTATTAGTGCTTAGCATGGTTACACACTCAAGTGATGGAAATATCTCATATAAAGACCAACTATATATGATAATCACACAAATTATACCAATTATTATTAAGCTACCATTACAGTGTAAAAGACTCCATGACTCAACTATCTTTTGCAAAATTTTAAAGGAAAATTGCACAATTAATTTCAGTTTGTTAACACAAACATCAAAGTTGGATAAGTCCACTAGTTTGGTGGTCAATGGGCAATAAGTTAGTGATGGTAATAGTGTTTAGCCACTAGATGTGAAGTTTAGCGATGGCCATTTCCTTTTTACTGTAGAAATATATACTTCCCAGTAATTAAAACATGGCTCCATTTCCTTTCTACTGTAGCAAGACACACCGCCCAATAATTAAAACACAACCCCATTTCTTTGCTTTTGTAGCAAGGAAAACTTCCCAGTCATTAAAACATGACTCCATTTTCTTTTTGTTGTAGCGAGACAAAGTTCCCAACAATAAAACATGAATAAAAGAAGCACCAATCCAAATTAATTAAGGTCGTCTTCTGGGCATACGGTTGATCCCTGTTAAGAATTATAAATTTGTCAAAAGTCTGAAGCATAGATATTTCTATCTTTGTCATAGAATACATCTCTTCTTCAAATATGTGTCCTTGTGACATTGGTACTGTACTCTTCTTACAAAGTTAAAATCCTGTGGTGACTGAGTACATGTGGTAGTCACCAATCTCATATATATGTGATCACTGTCATGAAGTTTGAAAGATCCAAGGATAACAGACCTGAAGCAATATAGTCATCAATCAAATGTTGAAGCTAGAAAGAAACAGTGACATGCTTATAGCTATCGGTTTTGCATAAGGACCTATGAAGCTATAAGGACATCAATCCAAGGTTGGTATCAATCATATACTTGAAAGAATCAGCAGAAAATATAGTTTCACCACATGAAAAAACTTGATATGCCATGTAAAATAAGGGATAGTGATTTTTCACCTGTCCACATCATGGAAAATTTTAGGGGCTAATATTCGCAGGTGGGCCAATTTTCGATGCTTTTTCCAAAAAAAATATTCACCAATTTCCATTGTTTTAAAAATTGATTTGCCCAAATTTTATAGTATAAAAGTATTTTATGCTAAAAATAGCCAAAAATTTATATATACTAATATAAAATGATTAGAAAACTAAATATTTTTACAAAAATACCATCAAAAAATTTACAATTTACATATTCTGGACCACTAAGATTCGCCAAATTTTTAAACTTTAAGATAAACATCCATCCTTAAAATTTTTCCTGGTCCACATTTAACATAGATACATTGATAAGAAAGCCAAAGAAGTGGAATATGGTAGGTTCTAAGAAAAAAAATAAAGTGGCACCCATCTATACCTTAAATTGATAAGAAATTTCCTTCCATTTCTCCTTTGTTGGATGTACACCTATGGGATTGTGAGCACAAGGAACCATTGGGAGAATTATGTACACAAAGAACAAATGACAAGAAGGGAAAAACCTAGTGAACTATAAATTGGCATGCTACTCTTTTCGTCCAAATGTCTGTCATTTGTGTTGAATGGAACAGGTGAACAGAAGGAGGGAAAAAAAATACTATCCTAGTTTGAATAATGTGAAGGCTTATACAGTGAATAATGTGAAGGACTAATTTGAGGGAAGATATCTCAAATATGCCTATTCTAGAAGTTCATATTGGAAGCCTTCAAGTCCTTGTCTCTAGTGACTATGTTAAGCCCTATTCAAAGGTTCAAGGTTGAGATGGATCTACTTTAGAAGTTAACAAATGGAAGAAGAAGTCCTACAGAGCATGAAATCTCTAAGAGGGCTTCAAATATCTAAATAAATAGGATCCAAACCTGTTGATTTGAGAAGAAGGAAATTTTGAAGCTAATAGCTTGAAACATTGTAGCGGCATCTAAACTCATATTCAAAACAAGCCACAATTAGTCACCTTGAGAATCTCTCTTGAATCATTCTACACTTGAAGCATTCTTGGGAACCTCGCTCCTTCATCATATCAAGAAGAAGAGATCATGATTAATTTTTTGGGTTGTAATTCCTCTCATTCAAGAAGAATCTAGGGTATCCACCAGAGATTTATGTCCATTAAACAATACACCCTGTTTAATGTTAAACTTAGAATAATACTTGACATCATGCCCAACTAGGATAGCTATTTTCATTTATTATCAGTTTGTATAAATGCTTCTAACAACGTAATGCATAACAATATCACACGATGGCTACATAATTAGGAAGCTACAAGTATTTCATAATGTCTTAGGTTTCTTTTGGATTTGTAGCTATAATTAATATAACTGAAAAAGTTTAGGTTCAATTAGAATTGGGAGATAGGCCAAATACTGGATTCCAAACTTCTCTGAATAAATTCCTCGACATGCGCTCCACATCACCTTCCACTTCCTCTCCATGTCAATTCCATGTTAGTGCAATGTTTTCACCATGTCATCACCACATCACCATTGAGCCATGTCATGATGATACACCATCTACCACATAGGTGTGCCACATCATTCTACTTCAGTGCCACAACAT
Organism: Pinus albicaulis; assembly: GCA_034641835.2. Classification (NCBI taxonomy): domain Eukaryota; kingdom Viridiplantae; phylum Streptophyta; class Pinopsida; order Pinales; family Pinaceae; genus Pinus; species Pinus albicaulis. The sequence continues at coordinate 963,084,229 of CM076570.1, read as the reverse complement.
CATAACCAAATAAAGATGACATGTTATCTTCCATGTGGGTGTTCCACATACCAATGAATATATTATTGTTCTTCACTGCAACTTGAGATTGTGATCTTCAAACAGTCTACAAACAGAGATTTTCAGACATCTTCTCTGAGATTTTTAGTGACCTATCTCTGAGGTTTTTAGGTGACAAGACAAAAGTAGTAGGCCTTGACCCATAGGAGGGCACCTACAAGTATACACAACAACCTTCGCCATCAATAGCATAACATTCTCCCATTTCCTTGCTTAGAAAAATGAGAAAACAAGAGCACGTGGCAATGTGTTTTTTTGGGAAAATGTGGAAGAATTACGTGAAAAAGTTGACATAATTATATTTCATGGATTTTCCACATTGAGACTTGTTCATGAGAAGGAAATATGCAAGCATTGTTGGCTCAATAATTCCCATGTGCACTTATATTTTGAAAAACACCTTTGAGATTCATCTTTGACGGCTCAACGTTGTGTCTGTGTGTGAGCCAACACACATACACACACAGAGATTACACACACAGACATAAACATAATTATTATAAATATTGATGTAATTCAAATAGAAAATTTTCAACACTATGGACCTATAACCAATACCAACTTTTTAACATTATAAACTGTATCCTAACTCGAAAAAAAATAACAATTATTTTGTTTTGTGTAGTGAATTCTTGGCATTAAAATGAATCGGTAGAGCGACTTTAGATACCTTGTGTAGAATAAATAGTTAGTGATGATAGATTGATGTTTGTAGGAAGTGTCCAGGCCAATTTTCCATCATAAAGGCATCCTTATTTTTGGGGTTTATCTCCTAGTCTTCATTGTCAGCCCCCCTAGTTGGGGGTGACAGGTGTCCTATCCATCATTCTATTGGTTGGTGACTTATCCCCTTCTAGGATTATGAGCATGAGGAGATAATATAATATGCAATAAGTTAATTTTATTAGTGTCTAAGTGACCACAAAACTAGGTGAACCTAGCTAAAATTGAGATTGTGATCTTCAAGAAAATTTATCATCATCTGAATGAGGAGGAGGTTATCTGTAGATCTCATTGTGTTCAATTAGTACGATAAAACTTGTGTTGGATGAACCCTTCAACATTGCAATACTGGGACGAGTGGGGAGATTTGAATCCTGGGTGGAAATCGTTTTACGTGCATGGAGTAACCCCTAGAAAAAACTCAAGGAATCAATGTAATTTGTTAGATCTAGGTCTAACTTTCTAACCTGCACCTGGACCTACAAATGAAGGTTGGAAGCTTGACACATATTATAACACCACCATACCAAGTAAATTTGTTGCAATTTTAAGCTTTTTAAATAAACTTGTATTTAATCTTTCTTTTTTTTCCATATGAGATATAAGATTTCAACTCCAAATAATTGGCATGTTTTTTGGAAATAAATGACCCAAGGGAGTTTATGACCTAATATAATAGACTTCTAGAAAATGGTGGTAGGGAGCAATTGGCTGCAAATACTCTAGGTCCAATCCTAGGCTAATATAGAAGATATACAATTACTAGAACATGGGCACTCATTCTACTACAAAAGGGGTCATTGGGTTGGGGAACCCACATATATTAAATTTATGTTGTTGGCCAAGAGGAATTTGAGGGAATTGGAATTGTTTGGAGTTCCTTTATACCTAACTACAACGCAAGAGAATGCGATAAGATGGATACGATAAAATAAATAAATAGAACAAGTAAGTATAAACATACTATAAAAAAAAAGTTTTAATGTTTAAAAGCATGTTCAAAGTTACAATCAAATAGATGAAAAAACACATACAAAAAACCAAATAATAATCATGAACAAGCTTCATATTGAATTATGAATAGTAAAGGAACTTACAAAATGTGACACTACGAACCTGGTCAAGTGCACAAGTAAAAAGATCTTGGACATGACCTTGGTTGACAAGTTGTATTGCTCATGATGCAAGAGGATTTGTACCTGTGCTGCTAAGTCATTCAAAATACAAGTAATACAAGTAATTGATGTAGTATTTTTTACTCTAAGATGCATTCTTATGATAATTTTAGAAAATATGTTGACAATGTCAAAACATACCTAAATAATCTTCTTTTCAACTCAAGAAAAATTTATTGGAGTCTCCTGAACTTGGAACAAGCCTCCCTTAATCTAAAAGAGTAGCAACTAAGTCAACAATGACTTTTTTGTTGCTACGTTGGATTGAGGGAGGTTTTCTCCAAGATTAAATCGCTCCAATAAATTATTCTCTACTAAACAAGGCCAACCACGTGAAGGTGGAAGCTCTTATGGCCCCTCCCTCACATCACTCTCAATTCCCCAATACCCAATCTATATTTCATTTTTTACTTTCATGAGCAGAAAAAAATATTCAATAACTAATAAAAAAACAATGCAACAAAAAGTAAGCAAGAAAACATTGAAAGTGCTTGACATAAAAATAGTATAATAAATGAGTTTTATATAACACAAAAAAGGTTCCAAGTATGGTAACATTTGTCTTATAATAATACAATATTTTACATTATCAAAATTTCTTTTTCTTATTCCTACTTCTAAAACTCCTAACTACATCATCAACATCATTGTGCTCTACTTCTGTTTCGTGTCTTTCTCGCATAGCTGACCTAGTTACGTACCCACAATGTCTGGTCTCATGCAGTGACGAGGCATCACCTACAAAAGCAGATAATATTAAATTTTAATTGTCAGTTTTTAAATATCATTGAACTAGTTTGGTATTATTAATAAAAAAATTGCAATGAGATTATTTACCTAGTGCACCTATTGTCACTGTTGGAACCGTTGCCCTATGTTCCTCTCTAGTGGTAGGATGCTCAAGTACAACATTATCTGTCATTTAAGCAAAAAAATTTATAAGGACACAACCATCAAGGTATAATTAGAAAAATTTATAAGTGGAAATTAATTACCGTCATGGCCCTCACTAATAGTAGCATTGTCGGCCTCGTCCCCACTACAATGTTTAGGTTTCACGTGAGGACCATGTACTTCTGGCAATATTTCACTCTCACTGCACTGCTCTACAACTGGGTTATTTGGCTAGTTGAAAGTGTTTCTCCCCTGATTTAAACAGAGTTGTTAGAAATTAAATTTATGGACGAACAAAAAACATATTGAAAGGTTAACATTTTACCTTATCAGGCATTCTGGATCTTGGGACTTGTCCCAAGCTTCTACGACGTTCAGTTATGGCTTGATAGCCGGAAAAGAAAGTGATCTCTCTATATTCTTCTATGGTTTCCGTTCCAAAATGATCACCCTACATTACATATGATTGCGTATTTTTAATGTTATTTGATGGGATTACAAAAATGTTGGAAGGCGATACAATTAATTATAATATGTTTAGCTACTTACAATTCTTGCGGCTAATTTCAAGTAGCTTCCCTAGCCTAGCTTGTGATGGCCTTTTTTTTCAATCCTAGATTTGGTTGCCTTTGATGTGTCAGGCAACCTATCATCAAAATCTTGAAGTCAGATATGACGTAGCACACTTTTATTTTAGACGCAGAGAAAATTAAAGTTGTAATTTACCTTGCGGGTCCAGTTAGCATTTTTCCTTCTTTATTGGCCTTTTTCTCTTTTCTGTCATCGATGAGTGCTCTCCACTCCCTCTAGAACTATGAGAGGATGCTCATTTCTAGAGTTAATTTGCAAGTGCATCCTAAAGGTTTCCCTGGTATATTTTAGATATTTTCCAGCTACCTGAGTGACCATTTTTCTATCAAATGTGCCCACCCCAAAAAGGCCTTCTAGATAATCTAGAAGTTCTTTTTTAGGTTGGAATTTTGGTAATTCCACCTTGTGCATATGAATGGGCCAAAAATTACCAATTCCTTTCTCTCCAAAAACCTGTAGAAAGCATTGTTTCCTACACAGAAAAAAGATACTATCATTAATTTAAAAATAAAAATCATGATAAAATATGTTTTAGATAGAGTACATGAAATAGTTAAAATATTAAAACTTATGTGGGAGTCGTACTTGCTTTATAGGAACACCTTCATCGTTCACCAAAAACGTGCTTGAAATGGTCCCTATGGAGGTGACACGTGTAGTCCCAGGAAATGAAATAATATAGTTAGCCATATGAACCTCATCATTGCCAACACGTTCATCGGTTGGCTGGGTGTCTTCTTGGGCAGGGTGCATTTCCTGGCTGCCACCTAAAGGCGTAGAAGGTGTACGAGAGGGTTCCTCAACAATATCTTGCCTTTTTTTCCCACTATCACCAAAACCGGGGGCAACATGTGTCAGAATATGCTACATACAAAATATTTTTTTTTGTTAGTTTAGCTAATGTAAAAATTAAAAATCAAACTATCGCAATTGATCTCATGCAGAACAAAAAAAATATCCTTTTGATTTTTTATTATTACCTTATATGTTTCTAGCTGGGTCATAAGTTGTCTTATCCTTTGTCCTAATTCAGGTGTTTGAGGCACAACGTCTAGCAAACACTCAAGTTCCGTGGCTGCTTTTTGCGAATTTTTTTGCAGCAACAAGAATGGACATGGGGATGAAGAAAAATCTTCCTTGTTGAGGGAATCATCAGGTGCAATATGGATAGACGTCTGCATATTTGAACAAAATCAACATTATTTCAATTATGTAAAGAACTAAAATACCTGAAGATAGAGCAAGGCTGGCGCTTTACATGTTCTTCGGATAGACCCTTTCTGCGGTCATCCTGTCTTGGGTTGTTCCTATACTGCCACGATCAGTCTGCCACATTGCAATAAAATTAGAAATGTGAAAACTTGAAAACAATATCTAACTTGAAAACATAAAATGAGAATGACTGCATGCCTGGCATAATTACATATAGTACCATAATTTATGGGCTAGTAAAAGAGAACAAGATCTTAGAGGCTTTGAAGTTGCATGATCAAATTGTAGACAAGGGTACTATATATGAAGACAATGCTTTCTTATCTGTGGTGCCCTTGCCAGATCCTTATAACAAGTGGTCGCATTACTTGTGGGATGATTAACTTTCCCAGTCAGTAGTCGGCTCAAGGTGATCTTGGGTTGTGTGTTTCTAAAACTATGGTTACACCTGGGCCTCAAAAATTTGATTACATCATAATATATCAAGTCTATGTTGGATAAAACTACATTGAATCAACTATCAATGTTGACTTATGGAAACTTGCATGAACCAGCAGTCATTAAAGTGCATGATGGAGGGCCATTTTGGACAACTAGGAAACTTCTTCAGATGGACTTACCTCTTGATTTAAACTATGAGGAGAATGGGATTCTCATAAGAAATAGTGAAATTATATTATTCAATGGTGATAAAAAACAATTGTTGAGTTTTCTTACTCAAATTTTTAATGCAATTGTTAAGTGCAAAGGTTCACAAGCGACAGTGAAGTGCTTGAATTCAGTTGAAATTTTTTTGATTGAATTTTTATCCTTATATGCTTTTAGTGCATGTTTGGATGATTTGGTTCTTGCTCGTTGTGATTCTCAAAGAAATATATTTATGAATGAGCTAGGAAATGATAGTGGAAATGCAAGATCTGCTAAGAAATTGGTTCAACAACTTGCCTTCATAGGGCTTCAAATGTTTCAAGGGAGGAAAACTTTTCCTAGAGATTAGCTTAAATAGATTTGCATGATAAGGATTTTGTTTTGATTAATGGTCCTCCAAGTGTCCACAAAAATTCATTACATGGATTATAATCATACGTACATCTAGGCTCTACAATGATTATTAACCCTCTAATATGGTGGCCACTTGGTGCAGATTTTGATGGGGATTCCATTCATGTTTTTTATCCCCAATATTTAGGATCTCAAGCTAAGCTTTCTAAGCTTCTAAGTGTGGATCAAAAAATTTTTAGTTCCCATTTTGGAGACGCAAGAATAACAATAAGTGTCGATACTTGATACATTGTTGTATGCCGATCTTTTATCCATTCACATGATGTAGAATCATACCATCAGGGTTGGAACAAAGACCTTGGGCTTTGGAGGCACGTCACTCATGCTACCCCTCCTAAGTTGTGGTGGATTATATCACTATCTTATGATTACTACATCTTCCCATTGGTATTAGTTGTCTTATTGATGTATATTATGACATATCCACATTTCATTTGCTGATGGCTATGATCATTTTCATGACATGGACCCACTGTGTACTTTTTTCATGGCCATGGTATTGCATATTATTACATGGATTCATAGTGTATTATGTTTGCAGCCATGCTTTGTTTCTCTTCTAAGCATTGGTATGCCTATTTATTTGTTGACAATCGATTGCAAGTACTCACTAGTTCCTTGATCTTTAGCTCTTTCATTGGAATTCCTCATAACTTGTGTTTATTATAATGTGTTTCGACCATTGGTTCCTCTTCTTACCTCACACATTAAGGGGTGTTGTTAAAACTCTATTTTCCACCCTTGAATCTCACTAAGGACCCATTGCATAGACCAACATTGAATGAGTTGAGGAAATCAACACTAAATGAATCAGTTCTCTTGCACTAGGAGATTTTGAACTTGTTAGACTCAAGTTCCTTAAGTTGAAGAGATCTACAACCATCCTCTAGCCTCCTTCATGAATCTATTTAAGGAAGGTCTCTCAAGGAAGAAAGGAGGAAGAATCATTTGCAAACATGTGTTGTTCATTTTAAAAGAGACTATTCAACCTTCAGATATTAGACTTCTCAAGTTGTGTGAGGGCCAAGGAAGTGTTAGACAAGGGACTATGGACAAAAAATATGATAGCATTTCCCATTACATTTGGAAAATGAATTAAGAAGATTTTGATAAACTTCATATATTCAAACAAAAGACACAAATATTTTTTATAACTTCAACTTTGATCCAAAAATGTCTCAAGACTAAAACATGTTAACCATCATATATTGTTCAAAAACATGCTCATAGATACATACATAAATGCACGCACGCATATAAATATATACATATATTATTATATTTTTTTAAAAACAAATACAAATTAATCTTGATGACTTTTTGACAAATTTTATATAAAACCCTGCTTGGCTGATTTAATTTGCCGTTAAATTCACTAGTGCATGAGATTCAATGAATTTCATTTTTTTAATCCACCCCCCACCCCTCTAAAAAAAAAAAAAATGCAGTGACTAAGAAGAATCAGCATCATATCAAACCTGAACCATAATTCTTTTGTTAAAAACATTTGTATGGGGGAGATAAGATACAGTAAATAGTAAGCCAATGAGGCTAGAAAATACAATGAGACATATAAATACTGTGGAAGTGCCTAGACTACTCTTGATTCTTGAAAGCTAAATGATAAAGAGATACAAGTGATACTGAAAGAAAAGGTGAATCTAGAAGGAAAAATTTAAATTGTAGAAATCAATACTCCATACCAAATATAGACGTAAGATGTAGAGGAGGGAGCAGAGCCATCCTCATCTCCATCACCAAGGTATCATTGCAAAGACCAACAATAATGTCCTATATAGAATGTCTGACGCTAAAGATTTATCCAAGGCATCATGGGAGGAGCAATGTGGTGGTGATCAGCTGAATCCCTCCTAACATTTGAGGCTAGAGAGAAAAATCTAGTGATGGACATTTGGTTGCTTGATATGGGCAGAACTCTGCACTAAAACCAGATACAAATTTGTGGCCTCGTGAACGTAGGTGCATACCAATAGAAGGGGGCAATGCAGATATCTCACTAGCTTAATATCATCTATGTTTGGGGCTAGGGCATATATATAGTGTTTAGCACCTCCAATTACCGAGATAGGAAAGAAGGAGGAGATCAATTTGGTGAAACAAGATATACATAAACCTTGTAAGTTCAATTGTCTGTTGTAATGCCTCACATATGTAGAAAGACAAAAAATTCTAATCTTAATAGAAAAAGAAGATGGAAAGGAACCTCCCAAAATCACAATGTAGACTTAATTTATGGTCTAGAAAACAATGTCAAGAAGTGGACTTAATTAAAACCAGTGTCACAAGTATCTTTGATTCTCCAAATATTTTCCAATCCACTGAGAACACTGGGAAGAAAGATGTAATCCTCTAAGGAAGGTCCAATTGAATGGAGAAAAGGGAAGAGAAGAAAATTAGAAAGGTAATACAAGATTATGTCTTGCTAATTAGAAGCCCTAAAAACAAATTTCATAAGCAAAGAGAAAATCTGGAATTCTCGACAATGAAACATCTCAGAGATGCTACTGGATATTTCTAGCAGGAAACAAGACAAATCTGCCCCAAGTAGTTGGTAAGGGCATAGGCCACAGTGACTACTCAAGATATTTTTAACCTCTCAAGCTATCAAACTGCTGCTACAAACTCAGAAAACTAGTAGGAGAAAAACAAGAAAGCTTAGAAGTTGAAGAAGAGTGAATAATCAAATTGTAACCTTGTTCTTGCCAAACATAATAATAGACCAAATGGAAAAAATATGTGTTATGTAAAATCACCTCATCATGATAATATAACCCCTAGAACAAACTAAATATAGGTGGTATAATCCTCACCCAACCACAACATAAGCTCTTATCACCTTGCTTGCATATCAATCCAACTCCTACAAGTAACGTTTCTTACATCTCAAGCAAATCTTGAAGTGAACTGGATATGATGTCCCTATCAAAAAAAATTAATCAACAAATCCTCCAAAGATGATGACTGTTCCAAAAAATGGGACAAGTATGACAAAAAATACTAGCAATCATAAATTCACTTGTGATGTTAACTCAATTTGCAAGGTGGGGGTTCTTATTCTCATTGAGGGCATACATATGATATCAAGGGTGCAACTGTGTAATCCCCAACCAATCAGGACTTCCTTATTATTACCATTTAACTTTCCGAACATGTATACAATTCATTAAACAACTTACCTTTTCTAGCACAGTATAATTTTATCAACCACATATACTTTATTATTTAATTAAAATACCAATTAGTAAAAAGTCACTAAATGAAAGAATAGCCTAGTAGATAAAATATGAATTCACCTATAAAAGTGCTAGCAGCTACCAACTCTACTCTAGCAATCCACTCAAAGGAAAATTTAATGTCAACTGATGATTTTAATTGGTGGGATGGTGTCCAAAGGTATGTTAACATCATAGACTAATGTTGTTGATACTGTTGCCATGAAATATAACACTAGTGACAATGAATGTGCCTCTAATATCACCTTCTTTAAACTCTTCTATTTTTCTTTATGCTTCCTTGTTTCTCTTTGAAAATGAATGAATTTGCAATAGTTTCTTTTTCTTTTTCTATTCTAAGCTGCTAATTTCTTAATTTTAGACAAGCCCTAGCTTCAATAATTAGAGGGATGATCTATTTCACTTGAAGGCTAATAATTGTGTTGTGGGTATTTGATAGAGTCCTCAAATATTGGAAGATCAACTAGCCATCAAGCTAGGCCTCTAGGCCTAAGGGTTTGCTCTCTTCCTCATACTCTCCTCACTGTATTTACAATCAGGTCTGAAGCATCTCATTTACAGTAGCATAAATCTGATCCAAACACCTTAGTAAGCTCAAAAATACATTGGCATAAGTCTATCTTCATTTCACACTTAATCTCAAGTAACTAGAAATACTTTTGTCATTTATCTTAAGGCGTTCGAAGTGATTTTCAGGATCCGATATATAATTTTCTTAGTCTGATATACATGTTACAATAATAATGAAATACCTTAAAAATATTTAAAATTCATAATAAGTCATTCTCATACCTTAAGGGTTTCCTATATTTCATTTTGTCCTCATATGCAAGTGATAATGGGTTGCTCTTGTAATTTTTGGTATCTTGTGCATCTTGCATCTTGCTTCCTCTTGTATTTACATAGTGAAATTCACTTGTATAAGTCATTGTTAGTATTCTCATCTCAAAGAAGTTTGTATTGGCATTGTGTTATTTCATTGTAGAAACGTGTCACAAACAACTATGTAAATGAAGGGCACTATGGTTATCTCTATTCTTAGACGAGGGACTAGGGACATGTATTTTCCTCTTCTTATGAATATAGATATGTTTGGTTTCCCCTTCATCACATGTATTAATTGTTATGTATAATTGATTGTTAGATCTCATCTTCCTTGAGTATATCGGGTTACATCCTGATTTTTGTCCTTTTCATATTGAGCTACTTCTCTTATTTTCACTGTTCATCCATTTGCTGACAATGCATGTTGGGCATTCCCAACCAATCACTACCATCCATTTGATATATCTTATAACTAAAAGGCATCCAATAGATGTGAATATAACCTTATAAGCCATGTAATTGAGAAATAATACAAAAGAATGGATGGCAATGAAAGCTTAAACAAAGAAACTTCTACTAGCATCCATCTACATTACCCATTTTGGATCAACAATGGCAAAAGAACATGAGCAATATAAAGCCATGAGATGAAGGAGATGTCATATTTTATTCATATCCCTATAGGTTCATTTTAGGCCTCTCTTAAACATTTCTAGAGCATTGAGATTATATCAAATTTGCATTACAAAGCAATCTAATCTACTGTTACGAAGGTAAATCCTCTCTGCGGACATAGACAATCCCTCTAGCCCTAGGGTGGGTCTAGTAACAAAAGGACACGCTAAAGTGTTGCTTCCTAGTTAATGAATGAACAAAAGACATGGTAGATTGACCTATCTTGAATCCAACACTGTCAATGTTGTGGAAAGAGTAGTGGTCTCTCACTCTTGCCTTGGCAAGTCATGATCCGTTCGCTGTCACGCTCAGATACTTGCACATAGGACAAAGAACAAGAACATCATATGACAAAATAGTCTCACTCACAAATATTAGCCAGTCAAAGAGGGCTAAACATATCGCATCAAATAAACATCATAACACAATAGTGGAAGCAAACAATAGTCACGTATATTAATGAATAGAAGGAAGAGTACAACCGATGCTTTGACATCGCAATCTCCTCTAGCGGGGTTCAGACGAAACGCGTCTCAAATATCGGTCAGGGAATTTGGACTCAAGCTCTCTTAGAAGTCATTGACTCGAACTCTCTCAACACAATATTTCTTACTCTATCTCCTCTAGCAGCTTAGCTATAGTATAATTCTCTTAGTTCAGCTATTTAGCCGGTCAGCTAGCTTCTACTAAAGGAGATAATTTCTTATATAGAGGGAAGAGAGGAGGTTGGGATACCTACAAAGGTGGGAGGGAGTCCTATCCTTTAGGAGAGTTCCAAGGGAGGTGGAAACTACCAACTAAAGGAAGGAGTCCGTGGTTGTTTCAGTTCAACCGCTCCCAATGAGTCATCCCTGAGGTGGTTGGAATGGAACCTCCACCTCTATTTTTTTTTAAAATTCCATAAACAGCTTGGTGCAAGTGCCTAACTGGCATAGAGCGCAAAGTGGCACAGGCTCAGAGTTAAATTTCCTGGTCGGCGCGAGGATGTAACGGGCTACTCGCACGAAGGAAAAAATAGGGATTTTAACAACTCTGCTTAGGGAAATGTCAACAAGAAGAATGTTGTTTTCATTAAAAGGGATGCAAGGATGGTATTTGCAAAGCATGACACTGTGCATTGTGTTATCACTCAGGTTTTCCTAGAAGTTGTGTAAGAGGAAAGTATACCCAAGGTAACCACAAACCAACCTTTTAGATGCAGAATCTAGCCAATCTGCATCCAGAGAGGGCTCTCTCTTTATGATTTATCTTTGTTCTTGAAAGGTTTTAGGCTAGTTATAGATTCAAGGGTTTGTTTGGAAAAATTAAATAATGCCTCACTATTTATGCACAAGTAGTCATTGATCAAGTTTAAAATGACAATTATTAACCAATTGTTTGGTCTTGATTCATCTCTTCCTTCATTGTCACAATGAGTTCAACCTTTTGTGCCTTTCTAGATTTAGACATTCTCCACTTGAATGCATGAATTAAGAAATTATTACATTTCAGTAAAAAGAAGAGGTGGGAACCAAAAAAATTGCTCACAACATGTTATTGGCACAGGTGTTGAGTCTCATTTTCTAGTATATTACCAACAGAAAGTGAATTGTTTCCTGTGTGGAGAAATAACCAGCACAGAGAAGAAGTAAAAGAGTTCCTCTTGGTGCAAATAAAAGATGCAAACAGACTGAACAAGGAAGCATTGTATGCAGCTACAAGGCAGCATACAACCATCTCCGAGGCATTGGAAATACCAACATATCTGCATTACTCTGGATAATTTAATGTGTGAAGCTTAAGAGTTTTGAGGTCTTTACACCACTTATTTTTCCATTCTTGCAAGGGATGTCCCATTTTCTAGGCTTTGGGGTATAAGAAGCACCAGAATATGGAATTTAGTGCACCAGTTCAACTGTATGTACGTGATTACATCACTTATTCCATCCTCTTCTCAATATTCCATCCAAAACTTTCCATAATTTCTTTTAGACCTAGCTATTCTATGATTGGGTTTGCAAGTGGCCATGACTACCACTTAAGGAAATTTTGTTTTACCTTACTCCAGAAAGCTTGACCAAGGAACATCACTGGCGCGGGGGGGGGGATCATTTGTAGAATGATTTTTGAACTGATATAATGTCCAAGATTTTTTTCTGAGATGACCTTATGTTGTAGCTTATAATGACGTGCAACTTGTCCACATGGATACGCTTTGCTAGAAATTGTTCACTTTGTACCTTCTTCTGGCATATCTTTCACATCAGCAAGAGAAGATACAAAAGTGGATCCCGTAGATCTTTACATACACGCTACAAATTTCTATTTTATGCCAACGCTCCTATTTTATTCTATGTAAGTGAGGAATTTTTGGTATGCCTTTTCTTAATATCCACAAAAAAATATCAATTCTAAAGTTTTCTTCATCGATTCAAATAAATACCAAATCAAGCCTATATATGTAGGTATGTACTTGATCTTAATATATATATATATAGATAAGTATGATAACTTTCCTGAGAGAATTTTTCGATTACGGATCCCTGCATGAGAAGAGATCCATTCATTTGAAGTAAACATCAAAACCAAGTCAGCATCCTCTGGCTTGACTTTCACCATTTCAAGGGATTTTCTATATGACCCTCCAACTAAACCAGTTAGTGTTTCATCCCCTGCAAGGAAAAGTGAGCTCAAGGACATTTTATTCTATGTAAGTGAGGAGGTTTTGGTATGCCTTTTCTTAATATCTACAAAAAAATATCAATTCTAAATTTTCTTCATCGACTGCAATCAATACCAAATCCTTATGATAAGAAATACCATCAAGCCTGACATCCATGCGGCAGAGTTTACTCAAATATTTTGTCAAACACTTTGGTGACAGACTCAAACAAAACTCAAACTGAACAATTTTGAAGCCATGAAAATAGACATGAAGCACAGGAGTACATGCACAGGAGTTTTGAAGTGAAACTGAACAATTTTGAAGCATGAAGAAACCACATTACCATTTTTCCGCTTAGCCTTTCAATGTGGCCCTAGCAGATTAATGTTTCCTTTGACGTGACCCTATCAGATTAATGTCTCCTCTGATGCAACCCTAGAAAATCAATGTCTCAACACTTGAATGGGTGGGGTTTGTGTTGACAAAGAGCTGTATGGGAAGTCTGTTGATGACTTTGTGGTGATTCAAATCGCAGATAGATGACTCTGGTGATTCAAATCACAGATAGATGGTCTGATTCAAATCAAAGAATATAGATGGTTTGGCTGCGAGGAAGGAGAATAGAGCGGGGTCTGATTCAAATCGTAGATAGATGCAGGTTTGGATGTGGGTGAAGGAGAATAGAGCAGGAAAGAAACGAAATAAGCCTTAGTGATACCGACGATTGTGAAATGTCAAACATTTCAATGTTATACCTTATGCCAATGTAAACTCATGATGTAATGTCACATTTCTTTCCACCATGTCACACTTTTATTAAATGTTGTCAGAAGATTCAAGCCCATGGTTATACCATAATACCATTAACTATGTATTATCACACTCTCTCGACATCAACAAGTATCACCTTACCCTATAACCATACAATATATCATTTTGTCATGTAGTCAAAAATTTACTATTTACCATATAGTTATGTAATTATAAATATTTTGCCTTATTTCCATTTTTGTTGTTGGACCAATTACATATGATACTTGTGAGATAACCAAGCATTATCATCCCTTTCCAATTTTTTTTGTTTGCCAAAGCATACTAGATCTATATCACAAGTTTCATGTTCAAAATTTATTCATATTTGGAACTTGAAACTATGTAAAAACATCCAAACAATCTTTACATCATGATAACAATATTTCAAGTATGCATCTTTGGAAAAAAAAAGGTTTATGTGACAAATAATAATGTAAACTATAAAAATGAATTCAATCATTCATAATACTTCAAATAATTGGATCTCACCTACTTTAGCTTAAGAAAAGTACAAGGATATCAAACTTTGCAACCTTTAACACAAGTGAGCTGTATATGGGTCAATAGGTTAGCTAGAGTTTTTACTTTGTTTCAAGCATATCATGAATATCCCCCATCATTGGCATAATATTACTCTTGGTCAAGGAGATAATGTTTCATAAAAAATAAAGAGATAAAGAGATAATGACATATTTCTCATTTCTCATTTTTTTTATAAAATGACATATTTCATAAAAAATAAAGAGATAATGTTTTGAATATTAAATGGTTAATATCATCCTTTCTCACTTTTATTTCCAAAAATTTAAAAAAATAAAGCCTTTAAATGTATTGGAAAAGCATGAGTGAAATTTATTTAGATTGAAAAGAACATTTGTATCAATATTCTTCTTTTGTATCTTCTTGATCTTCATCCAACTCATCGACATCTATACCAACATCTGATTCAGAAACAGTGTTGAAATGATCGACCATGTCATCATCATCATCAATTATGTCATTTTCAATAATATCCTTATCGACATCATCATCAATAATTGTTGCCTCATCTCCTACGCCCGGTTCAGCTTCTATATCTTCTTCGTCTGTCGTCAATGCACCTTCCTACTCATCTACCACTACATCAGCTTCTTCTTGATCAATATCATCTTCTTCCTCTACAGTATACTTTATTGGCCTTCCTCTTGGATCATATCTAATAGCAAATGACCATCCATTCTCACCTGGAACCTCTGAGTAAAAGACTTGTTCACATTGGCTTGGAAAAACATAGCGATATTTTCCTGCTTCAAACTGCGATGTTTTAACCATTGGAAATCCATTGTCACGTTGAATAAGAGTTCTGTCATCATCACGTACATTAATTCGTAGCCTATACCATTTGACGTCAAACAAAACTAATTTGAAGGAGTTAAAGTCACACTCAACTATATCATCTAAAAACCCATAATATCTATTTTCAAATTCTCGAGGATGTCTGTCACTCATGGGGGAAACATTAGTTACCTAGAATGCTGCAGTTATCCCACTATCAGAAGTTTTCCTATTATCATCCAACTGTTTAATGTGAAATTTACGACCATTTCACCACATAGCCTTGTGGTGTTTCAACTATAATATGCCAAACATGAAAAAGATGCATTAATTCTTAATTAATAATTAATCATATAATTTACACAGCTTGAAAATTATCTGAAAAATCAAACTTATTGTCACATTATAAATATAATATAAAATAAGTAATGAATAAAATAGGTG
This sequence comes from Pinus albicaulis, assembly GCA_034641835.2. Classification (NCBI taxonomy): domain Eukaryota; kingdom Viridiplantae; phylum Streptophyta; class Pinopsida; order Pinales; family Pinaceae; genus Pinus; species Pinus albicaulis. Next base: position 963,068,543 of record CM076570.1, on the reverse strand, counting down.
AATTCATTGCTTACCTTTTTATCTTTCAAACCATATGCTAAATAAATTTCTTGTCCGTAACATTTCCATCTCCACTATGATAAGCTTCTCTAACTAATTCAGACAGTAGTTTCCATGATAACCTATCATAGTTACGTTCTTTACATATTTCATTCCATTCACTCATCCACTCAAGATCGTTTGCAATGTATAAAAGTAGTGCCTCATAATCTTGAGCACCTGAATAAAAAACAATAATTCACCAATATTAAATATAACTTATAACCGTGGTAAATTATATTAATTAATAAACGATGAAATAATAAGACTTAAATGAATATGATCATATACATGATGTAAAAAAATGAAACATTATATGTATTATATATAATAAATCTTTTACCTCTCACTTTCTTCATTCTACCTTTTACCAATAGGTGCTCCACTTCAATTTTTTTGATGGAGTTCACATCCCAAATGCAATCCACAACATCCATAGTTGGTGCAACTAATATAGGAAGATAATGACTAATATACACCATGGACTCATACACCACATATCCCTCCACCATAGAATCCTCCGGTCGTGCTCTTTGTCTAACCAAAGCCTTCAAGGATTTCAGGTGCCTCTCCACCATCCACATTGACCTTGTGTGTACTGGTCCACACATTTCAATCTCCTCAAGTTGGTGTATCAAGTAGTGTTCTTGTTCATTGAAAAATGTTGGAGGTAGATACTTTTTCATTTCACACATTAGTCGAGGAATTTCTCTCTTCCAATACTTTATTTCATCTTGATGGATTTCTTTCAATGAAAACCATCTGCAAATCATTACGCAAGGTTATTTCAATGAAACATAATATATATTACATTACAAGTAAATTAACACATCATGTCATTAAGTACAAAAATAATTGTAGCGAGATTTTGCATATAAATCAAAACTACTTACCTCATGTATTTACTAAGACCATGTATAACTTGTTTGACATTGTTGTCAAAGTCGTTTGGGAGAGATACAGGTAGAACATACTATAACAATGAAAAATGAATTTTTCTTGGTTTCCAAATTAAACAAAAAAAAGGAAAATTTAAAAGATGTATTCAAGCAATAATATACAAAAATGTATACCAAAAAAATTACCTTAACAAAGGTATGCCAATCATGTGTTTTCACCTCACTGAAGTCACCTTTCTTCGTTAAGATATTATTTATGTTTGAAGCAAAACCTGTTGGAAATTTAATTCTTCTAACGACCTCTTTTACATCATTGCTTTGTTGTTCTGTTAATAACCATGGAATATTATTATAATTTCGACCTCCATTGTTATTTGATCTGTCGATCACACTTTTCATTGCATGATTCAATTTCTCAATGTCAGCACAAATTTTGTCAATTTTATCTCTATCATGTGCACCATCTATGGTTCGCCATAACGTTTCTGTCACATTCTTCCCGACATGCATTGTATCAAACAAATGAGCTATTTTTAGGTCCTCATAGTAGGGCAACCTCACGAATTGAGAAGGATAACATTTCATTCTAGGTGGAAGTACAATATTAGTACCTTCACCACGACGATGACCTTGATATCAAAGAATAAAATAAATCAGAACAATAATTATAAAATACAATAAAATAAATTCATTAGTTAAAACAAAATTTCCAAACATTACATAAACAAATAATATATATATATATGTGTGTGTGTGTGTGTGTGTGTGTGTGTGTGTGTGTGTGTGTATGTATATATATATACATATACATAGATACACAAATTACGTACCAGCTGCTTGACGATTATTAATTCTGTTATATTCCAACTTCCACAACTGAGGTGTCATTCTTCGTGGTTTTAATCCAGTTTCTTCTTTATCATTGAAAAGATGTTTTTCAGTAGTACGATACTTATGGTTCCTAGAGAGGAAGTGCCTAAATTCATCAAACACCATCTTTCCTAAGTCTGGCGAATGATGATACTGCATCTTAGGGCCACAAACTAGACATGCAAATATATCCTTTGATTGAAGACCTGCAATTGATGTATCAATAACAATTATACGATGAGTTCATTTTTAAAACATGCAATATGGTATATCTAATTTAGATAATTATATATGATATTAAAGTGTAACGAAATATTACATACCACAAAAATGTGTTAGTCCCGGGGCATCATGAATTGTCCATACAAGCATTCCATGACATTGAAATCTCTTCTGCTTGATTGATTTAGTGATGTCATACATAGTGATGCCATGCCATAACTTTATTAGCTCATCGATAAGTGGCTCAATATATACATTCATATCTTTGACCTGGTACTTACCTAATTGTTCAAAATTATGGTACATAATTAATACCATGATATATGTATATATAAGTAAGTAAAGAAATAGAAGATATTATGCAAAAAATGAGAGAAATGAAAATGATACATTCGAAAAAGTAATGCATCAAATACCTGGAATAATCATAGTCAACATTATGTGCTCCTTCTTTATTGACATCCAAGGAGGAATGCTATTGTTGATAACGAAAATAGGCCACACTGAGTAAGTAGATCTAAGCTCTCTGAATGGATTAACACCATTAGCTGCCAATGAAAGCCTGACATTACAAGGTTCACTTTTAAAATCTACATATTTTTCCTCGATTTCCTTAAATGTAGAACCATCTGCAGGCATTCGAAGAACACCATCTCCACTTCTATTCTTTGAATGGTAATCCATAAACTGTATTATGCTCTTACACCTGAACATTTGTTGCAAACGTGGAATTATGGGAATATGACAAAGAACCTTTTAAGGCACCTTTTTTGTTAGTTGATCCATTCGATATCTACTGGTACCACATTCCGGACATTCTGTTTTCGATGCATGTTCTCCGTAATATATAATATCATCTTTACAACATGCATATATAGTGTTATATTCCATTCTAAAGTCTTTCATAATAGTACGTAGATCTCGATATGTTCGAGGTAAAGTATTTGGCGATGGTAACAAAAATCCACCCAACAATCTGCAACAAAAACAAAAACTATTTAATGTAAAGATTATTAATCATATATAAGCATTGAATTATTATTTTACACATTTATTACAACTAAAAAAAGGGAAAATAATCAACATTTACATATATGTGAACATATATACATATTGCATACCTTAGGATCCGTGTCATACATCTATTCGACAAAATATTCATAACCTTTAAGTTCACCAGCAACAATGCAGCAGAGAGAAGAGTTGCATTTGATGTTTCAATCAGAGGTACATCATAAATACCGTCACTATCTCCACCATCATCATCTGACTCACCATACAAGTCTTGGAGCATTTGATTTGTCCCATCATTAATGTGAACTATCTCATTATTGTCATCATCTACCTCCATGGGATCATTAAAATCATCTTCATCATTCTCTTCATGTTCTTCACCTTGTACAACATCATTTCCAATACTAATATTTGCTGCAATATTCTCTTGTATTGGTGCAACATCATCTAATCTACTACTATTTAGCTGTGGAAGCTGGTTCTGCAAAAAGTTGGGGGGAAACTGTGCCTTTATGAAAATTACAAAAAATCATTAAACATTAGTGCGTATATAAAAAATATTAAAATAATATAAAATTTTACGATATAATCAAAATGAAGATAGATAATTACTTACCACGGGACGATAATACTCATTCGATCTGCCATCAATGTGCCCATATTTCCTACAATGCATTGTTGTTGTTGCTATTAAAACTCTAACATTATTTCTCATACAACATTTTTTTCAAGGGCAATAAACTTTACCATCACCCCTTTCACCCTCTTCAATTTTTTTTCCACCTCTAATGTTTTCTTCGAATAACACCATCTCCACTTCTATTCTTTGAAGTTTGCAAAAATGCTAAAGGGATGACATGCATGAATATAGGAGAGGGTAATATAAAGTTCGAGCAGAAGGCTAGAGAGGGAGAGCTATTGAAGGCAGATAACAGCTAGAAGGCCAAGCCCTTAAGGAAAATGAGAAAGGAAAAGTAAAAAAATAGAAAAGAAAATGAAAAATCATAATGGAATAAGAAAGTTTACCATTTTCTAATTTCTTTTTTGCTTCCAAATAATTAAAAAACTTAGAAAATGGGAAAGGGAAAAAATCTTAGAAAATGGGAAAGGGAAAGAAAAAAATAGAAAAGAAAATGAAAAATGGTATTGGAATAAGAAAGTTTACCATTTTCTGATTTCATTTTTCCTTTCAAAGACTTGAAAATCTTAGAAAATGGGAAAGAGAAAGTAAGAAAATACAAAAAAAAAAAAAAAAAAAAAAAAAAATCATAATGGAATAAGAAAGTTTACCATTTAATGATTTAAGTTTTGCTTTCAACGATAAGTTACAAAATTCTAAGGGAGACTAATCGTAAGAAGGTTAGCCTAAGTATTATAACACAAAATTTAATCAAGCATAGAGAAATAAATAGAACCTTGAAGTATCTATGCCTTGTAAAACAATTAATATTATAATTTCAATAAAAATGAGACACAAGAAATATACATTACCTCTAATGCATTTGTTTGATTGTTGTAGTAGTTTCTTTCTTCCTAGAATATGGCAATATAAAAAACCCTCTAACATTTCTCTATAACATTTACTCAAAATTAAGACAAGTCTCACATAAGAGCTTTAGCTAGGAAAATAAGTTCTTCCAGTTTATTCTAACAATTATAAATGAGAGAGAAGCCCTCCTGATATATATATGATGCCTCGCAAAACTATTAGTAGAAAACCATGTGATAGTCTAATATCATGTGCCAATACAATTTTCTCAAGGCAAAATTTGAGCTAAAACAAGAAGCATTCTCAGTTGCATGGTCTAAAACCATTTTGAGCCAAGAAAAAAATATTTCCTAAAATAACCACCTCAACCAACTCAAACACATAATAAGTTGGACTAGTGAAAGAGAAGAAGTGAACTCTAAAATATGCCCACTCGCACGTGTGGATGATGTGTAGTCAAAACATAGCAATATTTTTCCTATGAAAAATTTTAGTAGCATCATAAGGTCAATTTTTTCCCAATTTTCTAATATCACCTCATTTTTAAATATCATAGTCATTCTGCATTTGATGGCATAGATTCAAGGAAAATTTGGGAATTATTTCAAAATATATAGCTACTCCTGAAGCTGAATTCCCTAAAAATTGTGTTCTAACTAGCTTGTTAACCTCAAGAATTGGTCCATGTGGCATATATATGATGATGATGTGGATTCCTTCTCATCATATAGCACACTATAATGGATCCCTAGACAATGTATTCCACTATAGTGTCACATATCCTAAGAAAAATAACGCAAATCCAAAAATAAACATATATGTTGATATGCATGTATTATTTTGGGATTCCTTCTCGATTAGTCTCCCTTAGAATTTTGTAATTATATTCTTTTGATTTAGTTTATATGCATGTGTTAGCTTATATGCATTAGTTTATATGATTTATTTTATATGCATGTGTTAGCTTCGATTCTTTTGATTTATTTTGGTCATCACGTCAGCACACGTCGTAATACCGACGATAGTCCCCAATCCTCTATACATCGCTACTTCGATGTTTATCCCCAAACCATCACAATACCGACGGTTTCCCGCACACTGTCACAATACTGATGTTTGTCCTGAACCATTTCTAATAAACGTTGCATTTCCAACGTTGTGTCCCAAACCGTCGGTGTACTGATGACGTTCCTAAACGTCGGTATTGCGACGTTGTCCCTATATGTCGATATAGTGACGTTTGTCCTGAACCATTTCTAAGAAACGTCGCATTTTCGATGTTGTGTCCCGATCTGTCAGTGTACCGATGACATTCCTAAACATCGGTATTGTGACGTTGTCCTTATATGTTGGTATAGCGATAGTTGTTGGTAGGATTTAACAAATTGAGAAAAATTGGGGAAATTTCTGACAATACGTCATAAGTGTCGGAGTTTTGACCAAATATGCTAGTGTCATCAAGTTAACTATCATATAACAACAACAACGACAACAACAACAATGCATATAACAACAAGTTGATTCCATGCAAGACTATATGACACATGTAAACATGATCACATTGATTAAATAACATCTATCACACATGTAATCATAACAAAAATAAAATGAAAAGTATTTAAGAAACCCTAATTCTTATAACAACAATTAACGGCATACCTGCATGCCCAACACGCAAATTTATATGACAATATGCTCTTACCTCGAAGTCTAGTGATTCAATCTCTCTCTGGTGATCTGCATCCCCTACTCTATATTAGCCAACACATTAGCATCATAATATATCAATAGAATGACCATGACCTAATTTCATATAATTACCTCATAATGCATGTTTGACCTATTATATAAGAATAACTATAACCATGAAAATTCATGCATAACAACACTAAAACAGTTACATGCATAACAAATGAATATACAATTGACATGCATTCATGAAAAACATGTTAGTCATCAGTAATTTTTACTATTTGTAGATGACTAAATATTGGTTCTAGATTTCTAAAAATAAGATTCCTAAATATTGTGAGTTTTAGAAATCTCACTGCCTTCATTATACTTACACCAAAATTTTCACTATTCTACCATTTTTCCATTCCATGGTCACCCTACCACTCTTAAAGCACTCCTTATGGGCTTGTGCCACTCATCTTTATCCTTTTTTCCACTTATAAACTCATCTCTATGTTGTGCCTTTTCCCATCACTCCACTTCCCATCTAAGGTTACCAAACAGCCTATTCTTTCCATGTTCACCAGGTTCCTCAAGCATTGATGGTCTCAAAACTATCTCTGTAGGCTCTTTAGATAAATCAAGTACATTGGATTTTGGATCTTCAATACATAAATTTGTCAAATACTCTGTTTTTACACTTGAAGACCCCAAACCAAGTTTTAGTCAAAGACCAGGTCAAAGGACCCTCCCATTAGGTCATTAGGGTTTCATAGGTTGTAGGGTTATCATTGGTGTTTTAAGCACTGATTTTCCTGTCCTAGAATCTAGCTCAAATGTAAAAAAAAATATTAGCACATGGTCGTCCAAGAAAGATCTGAAAATATCTGAGGACTACTCTATAAAGTTCAAGTTATACAAAAGGTGAATGTGAATTTTGACACTTATGAAGGAGTGTTAAAGTGACTATCAGCAGAGAATTGGTGAGGTAAGAGGTCTGCTCCTCAATAAAGATATCATAGCAAGGAGAGGGGAAGCAATTTGTTTTCAAGAAGAATCAGGGTTTTGAGCTTGATTGGGCCAACAAATGCCAAACAGTGAAACAAATGGCAGCAAATCACATGAAGGAGGCACACCAAGAAAACCAAACATGAAGAGAAGTTTCTCAGAAATTATGGATGAAATAGGGAAAAAGGTGAGGTGAACTAGACAGAAATGAACAAACCTGAAAGGGCTATAGAGAACTTAGAAGACAACACTGATAATTGTTCTCAAGCATTCCAGACACCTAGGGTTTTGGGAAAATGGCTAAAAATGTGAAAGGCATGGTTTGAACTCCATGATGATAGCAAGGAAGAATTCTAAAGATACCACTGTGATCAGATCCTAGAATTGAGGAAAATAAGTTTTCCATACCTAGATGAGCAAAGTGTAGGTAAACTCCAAGATGCCAACAAAGGAAAGGATTGTGAAAATATTGTTGTTATGCAAGCATCCAAAGTTTTCCAAGGTGAAATGTCTCATTGCCTCAAAAGAACAAGAATGTAAAGGGTATCGGAAATAAACTAAGTCAGTATTTTATGGCACCTGCAAATCAGAAGTGGCCAAAAGAGAAGGTAATAAGAATTATTTTGAATTCCATAGTGCTTGTCAAAGGTGAGTTTATCATGCCTCAAGATCAGTGAGAAAGGGAAAATCAATGTGTTCAAGTCACCTACACTCAGAAGTGTCAAAAAGGTTAAAAACATGATCAAAACTTCATAATGCAAGCAAGAGAGGGCTTTGACAGTACTATTATGGGACAACCTCTCAAAGATGTTTTAATAAGCTTACCATGACTGAATGAGTAAAAGAGATGTGTTAAGCTCCAAGGTGGAAAAAAAAGATGATATTGAGGTTGTTGTTGTGTCAGAATGAATGTGTCAAAGTTTTCAGAGTCAAAAGGAACAAGGATTTGCAAGGCTGCCAGCTAAGGTGAAAAGGATGAGTTTCATGATGAGGGTTACAAATCAAATTGAGGAAGTTGCTGTGTGGCTGAATCTCCAAAGTGTCAAATGAAATCTTCATGTCTCAAGAAACCAAAAGAGAGTGTAAGTTATCACTTGAGCAAATCTGCTTACAAACAGTGTAAAAAGTCAGTTAGAAATGGTGTAAGTTGAGTTGAAATGCATAGTGAAAATGACAGAGGATCAACTTCATCTTTTGAAGTCACTTGCAAACCGAAAATGACAAAATAAATGGTAAGGAAAGCAAAATCAAAGGCCAAGTTAGTATTCTAGTCACCTGTAGGCAAAAAGTCAGAGAAATATCAGTGAAAGAAAGTGAAAAGACTAAAAACATTAGAAAAATCGGTTTGCAAAGATTAAATTTAAAACCCAAACATATAAAGGGTCATTTTTCTTTTTCATTTGACTTATTGTTTCCTTGAAAAAAGGCTGAGAATGTTTAGGAGAGAAACTGTGAGTTTCTGAGTCAAATTCGGGAAAGTTTACTGGGCGCTGCGTGTTCAGGGCGACGCTACGTGCCTGGAATCAGGCGTTGCACCCCTGGCAATCTCCCTCGTGCAAATTTGTTCTGCGCTGCGTGTTTGCCTGACAAAACCGACAGTCCTGGAAAAAAAGCCTTGGCGCTCAGCACCTGGGACACAAAGTTTCGTTTCTGCCTGACCCGACACCTCGTTCACTTGTGCGATGAGCATTTGGCCAAGAGGGCCTCCGCACCCTGCAGACCCTAAATTAAACTCAAATCACTCTGCAGCTTCCTCCAAGAACCTATAAAGCAATGTTTAGGGGTAAGTACACTTCATCAAGCCCTTCTTTTAGCATGTGTGGTGATTTATGATTAAGGGAATTTGAACACCTAGGAAGGAAAACCTAATTTTAATGATAAAAACACCACTGTTTAAGACACTCCTCCATCTACATACTAAGAACACACATAGGGTTTCCTTGTTGAAATATTTCTCATTCATCTAGGGCTGTGCCCTCACCCTCTCCATCCACTCATAATCTCTGGCCCTTACACCACAAGCAGATTGACAAATTCATTTCCTTCATTCATATCCATTTTCCATCAATGCAAGGTGTCGAAACAGAGATTTAAACAAATCAGCAAGGGTGGTCATTGGGTTTTGCCTCTCACTCATAATAATATACCTTCACCCTCACTCATTCATCCATCTCACTCTCTTGTAAAAAGCTTCCTTTTCCACCACCATTCCATTACCCTCTTCCACATCAGTTTCATAAGCAAAGCTAGGGTTTTGCTCAAAACAGAGTGATAGAAATGTCAAGGGAAGGTGACAGTGATAGTGGTGAGGAAGGCCAAGTGCCAAGGAGGCATCAACATAGAGGTGGGAGGATTAACAAGTTTGAACCACTAAACACAATGGAGCTTAATGCATCTCTCCTAATTGTCTCATGGTTCCAGAATGTAGGTTGCTATCAATTTTGTGAGAAAGTACAGCAGGTGCAGAACCACCCTGAGCTGACTAGGCTCTTCATACTTAACCTACATGAGAAACAAGTCAATCTTGCATGGGTAAACTTTGAGTTGTCTTTAGATGCCATTGCTATTTCCATTGGGATACCTAGTGTCGGTGAAAAATGGTTCAAACAAGCCAATTTAGACATAAGATACTATGAGACATTCCTTAAACCCAGATACAAAGACTACAATAAATCTATATTTCCTTTTTCATATTTGCTTGAGAGGTATGCACCCATGATGAGGGTCATTATGAAATACTTCACCTGTGAAGGAAGAATCTCCCAGCTTTATTCCTATCACATCAGGTTGCTCATGCACTTTACTAGGGTTAAGATGTTGCACCTACCTTACTATCTCTAGAGGAGTATTGAAAAAATGTCTTATATTGTACAAAAGAGAGACCATCCACAATAAATGCAAAGCCTCTTTCACCACTCTCTCATCAAAATGGTTGTGATGCATCAATTGTAGCAAAAGGGTATCCCATGGGAGGTTTTCATTGCTCATGAGGTGTTCACCAACCCACAACCCCATCCTCATCAAAATGTGCCCTCATCATATCATCCTCCTGTCCCTTCTCCTCCATCATCTCCTGCTGAGCATGTTTCACCATCTACACATATTCCCTCACCTCAGGGCAACCCTCCTTCCTCACCCTCTCCCAATCCATCGGACAATGAGGAAAGTGACAATGAGCAATCAAGTGACCATGAAGGAGAAGGTAATGATGAATCAAGCAGTGAAGTAGAAGAAAATGAAGAGGTAGAGGTTAGTGATGAGGCAGAAAGCATGGAAACTAAAGCCAATGATGATGTTGGCAATAATGAGGAAAAAAATGAGGAGTCAAACAAAGAAAAATCAGTCAGTGAAGAATATGAGGGTAGTGCAGAAGGCAGTGAAGACACAAATGAAGAAAGCAGAAAAAGTGATGATGATGACGATGTTGACAATGGCTCACAAAACCAAGATGGCAGTGAAGGTAATGCAGTGACAGTCTTGGCAGGGATGAGGCAGAAAATGTTATTGAAGAAGATGCAACTGAATCTAAAGGCAGTGATGCTGATGATGGTAGTAAAGAGCACAATGAGGATCACAACAATGCAACAGAGAGCATGGAAGAGGGAGGAGATGAAGATGCAGATATCAGTGGTGATGAAGGCAGTGCAGAAACAAATGATGAAGCACCTAACAGTCAAGACAATGAAGATGAGGCTGATATAAATGATGCCAATATCAGTGATAATGACAGCCCACAAGCCAGTGAACAAAATGAAGATGCCAAAAGTAGTGAGGAAGAAAGGAATGAAGAGGCAAATATCAATGAAAATGAGGAAAAAAATGATGAGGTTGATGTCAATGAGGTAAACAGTAGTGCAGAAATCAGTGAGGAAGAATTGAGTAGCAAAGAAAAAGGTAGTGATGTCAGCATGGAAGATGTAAATGATACAAAGGGAAAAGATGTAGAAAGCAACAAGGAAATAAGCCATGATGACAGTGATGAAACACAAGTCAGTGGATCAGAAGCAGAAACCAATGATGAAGATGACAACACGCATGAGAGCAGCCATGAAACCATGAGGATAGTAAGGATATCAATGATGATGACAGTCATGATGGCAGGAATGGTGAAGACACTCAAATGAGTAAAATTGAACCGTTTTCTTTGACTTACCAAAGAGGAAGTAGGCATGTGTTTTCTGCCTCTAAAAGGCAAGGGGCCATGCCTTCTACATCAGCTAAGTAGCTTGACAAAGGAAAATAAAAGGTCAAGGAAGAAGAAGAAGAAGAAGAAGAAGATCAGCATGAGACTGAACAGGAATTTGAACTCATTCATATTGACAGTGATGATAAAAATGAGGCAAGGATCTCAAGCATGCTGCTCAAAGGTAAATAGGCCCAAATCAAATATTTAAAAGCCAATCTAGCTAGGGCTAGGAATGTCATTCACTATTATGAGATTGAAAACAAGCAGCTACAGGCACAAAAGGTCATTTATGAGGTCAGGGAAATCAAAGCCTGAAAAGAGGCTGAAAGGACCAAGGTTAGACTTGATGAAGTCTTGGGTGTTTTTTATGAGAGTGAAGATGAAGAAGGGTGGCTGTCTAGGAGAAGGCCAAGGACAATTGGCTTGAGGAAGGCCATGGCCAAGGAGAGAGAGCAAGAGGCAGCCTTGGCAGAGCAACTCAATCCAAGTGAGTTTCTTGCCAAATACATAGAGTATGATCAGGAGCCTTGGTTAGAGAGGTCCAATATACACTTGGAGGATCAACTAGAGAAGACACAAAGGGACCTTGGCCTTCAGAAGAAGATGGCCAAGCACTATGCCTTGAGAAATAAAATTGCAAGGGCCAAGCTCAAAAGAGCCCTTGGCAAAATTCAATTTCTCAAGGAGGAAAAGGGCAAGAAAAACCTTGATATCCTAGCTAATGCTTCCCTACAAGCATCCCAAACACCATGAGGAAGACAAATTCAAAATTTTGGCAAGTTTTGAGAATTTTGGTTTTTCACTATTTTTGAGGGCCAAGGGCGCAACACCCTTGGCGCTTCTCTTTTTCTTGGGGCATCCATTGAAGGAAAAATTTACAATTTTGGGTTCCTTATGCCAAGGAAATCACAGCCACCAAGTTTCAGCTCATTTGGAGCAAAACTGGTCCTCCAAAAGGGCCAAAAACATACAAATTTTCACCTTTCTGCCTTGTTTTGAAGGCTGGCGCTGCTCCCTTAGCAGCCTTTGGAGTTTTGGTTTTTTAACAGGTAAATGAATTCCAATCAGAAAACCAAGGTCAGAATTTGAAATTAGACTCAACAAGCTTTCCAACGAGCTATCACAAAGGTCATTCCAACACTAGGAAGGCCTTCAAAACTCAGTTGCAAGGTGACCCATTTTTCCAGTGCAGGCACTGCGCCGTTGCCAAAAAGTCAACAAAAGACACAAATTTATGGCAAATAGATATTTTGAGGTTTTTTTGGGCAAATCACTCCAAATTTAGGTGTTAGGAGTTATTTTTCATTTATTGCATTAGATATTTTATGCCTTGGGCCTTACATGGTCTCTTTGGACATAAATGATATTTATGAGTATTTAATGATGTTTTCAAACCCTAGTTAGGGTTTTGATCCTCCTTTCTTGTTAAATATAGCATTGAGGCCTCATTGTACATGTTTGATATTTCCTGAGCATAATATGAGATAGAATTTGAGTTTATTGGTGAAATTGGCTTTAGTGACTTATGATGGCTTTGGACTGAGCATCCATGGATTGAGCACACTCTTAGGATTCATAAAGCTTTGTTAGATGGTGATGTATTCCACCTTTGTCTTTGTTTTCTTTAGTTTCATTATGTTCATGTTTTCTTTGATCAAAATATAGAAATAGAGAATAGGATTTGCTTCTTGGAACCCTACTTTTGCCTGCCTCCTTTGATATCTATGTTTTCCTCTTTGAAGTTTAGCTAAAGAATTCTTAAATGCTCTTTGGTTTTTCCTAAAAGGTCAAGTTAAAGGTATATTTGTTTACAAGTAAGTTTTAGAGAATCCTTAACTTCTCTCTAAATCTACTTATATGTTGTTTTTTAAGGCATGCTTAGTACAGTTTAGTTGAAGAATCCTTCATTGATCTTCAAGTGTTTACTATATTAATCATTCCTGAAAGATTTTTCTTGTCTTTAATATGTTAAAGGATCCTTGATTGCCTATTAACCTACTATATTCACAACTTCATGTTTATTTCATTCTCACTGAACCTACTTAGATCCATTTGGCCTTTATAAATTTCCCTATGAAACACCCTTGACCTATTTTTGCATTCTCCAAGACTTTGGCAGACTCCATAGCCCAATGGATTGATTCTCTCTTACTCTACCTATTTTCTTAACAACCTATCCAACCAAAAAAACACATAAGCAAACCATAAACCTAATAACTAGCCTAAAATCAAAACCCTAAAAGCTATCAAGTTACATCTTTCACACAAACATAGCGAGAGCCCTCTCTGAGTCTAGGAAGGCTAGGTCCTAGGACTCCAAAGATTGGTCTAATGTTACCCCTGTTCATTTGTTATGCCAATCTAACAAATTACAGGGACCTAACATAATGGTGACCACGGTGGGACCCTGAGTCAGTGACATCCTAAGTATCCCTTAAGAACTCAGAAAACCTTTGTCAGACTTTAAAAACTCAAGTGTTAGCCAAGAGTGGTATATGATTGATTCACCATACTAGAAAAATGATGACTCAACTGGAGGGCACTCATTAAAAACCTTAGTGTTGTATAAAGAAACTCAGAAAACCCCAAAAAACATCTCTATATTGGTTTTTGTCAATTGTTGGTGGTGGATCACAAGTACATATCCTCAAAACAGTAAAAAACATCCACCTGGCGACTCCACTGACCTCCAGTAGACCTACTAACTCTACTAGTTCTCCTAGAATCCTCTGGGATTGTGTCAAATCAGTCCTAAGTAGTTTAAAGGCATAGTCACACACTGTGTGAGTTAAATAAAACATTAAGAGAGGCCTGCCTTTCGAAAACAGACATAAACTTCCAGCCTCTCTGTACTTTGGGTCTGAAATTTGGCTTCACGAAGGATTAACACCAGATCTCACCCTGACCCAAACCATCCTACCATAGTAGATGACCCAGAAAAGATTTTGTGGAAAACTTCTAGGACTGAAAAATCAACTACTGTTAGGACCATTCATAGAGAAAGTTATGTCCCTTAACATCTCACAGCCTTGTAAGATACCCAATTTGACTTACATCATCAAAGAAACATATTCAGAAGTAAGTCACAAAGTGGGATAGACCAGACAGACCTTGAGCCCATAGATTTGCATCAGAGTCCCATTAGAGAAGCCTCTCCTTCCACTCCTCTTGATTTCCAGCTTCTCCAGAACTTTAGCTCTTTTCATTCCAAATCTGCTCAATCTCAGTTTGTTGGTCCAAGTACATCTACCACCCCCATTCACGCATCCACTGTGCAAACCACTCCATTTCATCCTCCACCTCCTCTTACAAACCCTCCTTGTGTTCCTTTGCCTCCAATCATGGTAGCATGGTTTGCCCCATTGGTTCTACCCTAACCTCTACTACCCATGCCTCAAGACTACCAATCCAAAATCCCTCACTTTACTGGAGCTGACTCTACCACTGCCCAACAACATGTAGATAGGATGAATTATGCCTTTGACTATTAAGAGATAGAAGAGGAGACCATAAAAATGAGGATGTTTGCCCAAATTTTAGGAGGAGAAGCAAAGAAATGGTTAAAAAACATGACTCCTAACAACATACATGACCTTCCTTCCCTCTATCAAACATTCATAAACAGGTGGGAGATTAAGAAAAACCCTCTCCAAATCCTCTCAGAGTATAATAACCTTAAGATAAATATTGGAGAAACTATCCCAGACTAATGCACTAGGTTAAATAGTGTATATAATGCACTCCCACCTCACATGAAACCCCCACAGGACATAGCCTTAGTCAAATTTCCAGAGGGTTTAGATCCAGACATGGCTTACCAACTGAGAGAGAAAGATTGCCTAACCTTAGAAGACATGCAAATGGGAGCTCTGAGTGTAGAGGCTAATCTAATTGAGAAAAGGACTAGGATGAGGTCAGAAAAGAAAGTTACATACAAAGATGAAACCACAGCCTCCACATCTGATGCCAAAATTGAAAATTTAGTGAGGGTAATGGAAAGAATGATGGAGAGGATCAACTTTA
This sequence comes from Pinus albicaulis, assembly GCA_034641835.2. NCBI lineage: Eukaryota > Viridiplantae > Streptophyta > Pinopsida > Pinales > Pinaceae > Pinus > Pinus albicaulis. The sequence continues at coordinate 963,053,119 of CM076570.1, read as the reverse complement.
ATTAAAGAGCACCTCCTAGGGAAAACCAACCAAATCCCCAAAATAGAAATAGAAATCAAAACTTCAGAAGAGACACTCCTCAAAATAAACAGAGAGACAATGACCAACAAATCGAGCCTCCTTTCCAAGACAATTATGTAGATGAAGAGGAAAGAGAGACTGAACAACCAGAAGAGAACCATGTAAATTTGATAGGCTCTGATAATGAGGGTGATGTTTTTCTTACTGAAGAAGAACAAGGATTATTTTCCTCAAATCAAACTGAAACATACTATGAGGATTCTGAAGAGTAGAAATTAGGTTTTGAAAACGCTATTATGGAGGTTCATAGGCAATATGACCTTAGGAGTAAGAAAAAACAAGATGCCTCCAAAAAGAACAAATTATAAACTACTGTTAGAAAGACCCCTGAAAACATCCTTAAGAAAACAGTAGAAAACACAAACACCATGGATAAGAAATCCGATCAAAACAAAGACAAAACTAGCCAATCAAATGGTGACCCAAGCTACCCTAGTACATCAACTAGTGGCCCTAGAAAAAATGCTCTAAATGAGAGTCCTAATAAAATTCAGCCAACTAAGGTTGCTGAAAAGATTATCTGTGATAGGAATGACGTAAATATACCAAGAACACTAGCACCTTTCAGTTTTGAGGGAAATATTTCCAAGATCAAAATAAACATGCCTCTTACTGAGCTAGTGACTTAGGATGTATATAGGTCCCAAGTTTTGAAAGCTTTGAACACAAGGAATGACACCGACACTCTGAACCTAATTGATGATGAACCAGAGATATTGTTTGGACTTGAGGTAGAGGGAAAATATCAAGAAGGAGTTGTCCCTCCATTCTATGTTAGCCTAAACATTCATGACAAAATCTTGCACAATGTTATGCTAGACTCTAGTGCCTCACACAATCTCAAGCCCAAGGTGGTAATGGAGAGATTAGGCCTCTAAATAACCAAACCTTACAAAGACTTTTATTCTTTCGATTCAAGCAAATTCAAATGTTTGGGTCTAATCAAGGATCTGTGTGTCAATCTGGTACAAATACCTGCTAAAAGCCTAGTCATGAACATTGTAGTGGCTGACATTCCCCTGAAGTATGGCATGTTTTTATCCAAATCATGGGGAGCCAAACTTTAGGGGAACCTCCAAATGGACATGTCCTATTCTACCATCCCAGTCTTTAACCAAGCAAGGAGATTGTACCGGGAATCACACATGAAATACAGGTAAGCAACCAAGACAGGCCAAACAACACACCTCTTTATTCTATCCATTTGAACCATGACTCATTTATATTATATAATGAATATGATATTAATGAAAAAGTAAATGAAAATGAGAAAGAGCTAGGCCTACCAGAACAGTCAAACCAAACACCAAATGAAGAAAATGACAACCAAAACTCTAGCAGCCCTTAACAACAACATAATGACGAAGCTAAACTGAAACACTTGGGAAAATGAGCTTTGATGGCTCTTGTGGTGAAGCTGCACAAGACTGCCCTAATGAAGAGAAAACACCCAAAACAAAGTTGCCTTGTACTGCTGATATAAATTTTCTAAAACACTTACATGAGGAAGAATTTTCTAGGGATCTAGATCAAAAAGACCTCGAGGGATTTCAATCCAAAGATAACTCATTACCAAGAGGTCTTACCCATTTAGAAGAGTTGTTTGACTTCAATGATGTTGCTAGGGAGCCAAAATTGGAATCTACCAAGGCTGATATAGAAGAATGCAACATAGGCAGCCTAGGAAAACCCAAAATGACCAAGTTGTCCAAAACTATCCCACCTCACATAAAAAAAAAATACATAAAGTTGTGCAAAGAGTTTAAAGATGCTTTTTCATATGGTTATGAGGACTTAAAGCCCGATGACACAAACATTATTCAAAATAGGATTCCTCTCAAGGAAAACCAAGAACCATTCAAGTAGAAATTAAGGAGAATAGACCCCATTCTAGTACCTCTAGTTGAAAAAGAAATAAAGGAGATGTATGATGTTAGTACCATAGTCCCACTCACGTACTCAAAATGGGTTTCAAACCTTGTGTCGGTAAGAAAGAAAATAGGGGAGAGTAGGCTATGCATATACTTTAGGAACTTGAGAAAAGCCTCCCTGAAAGATTTCTACCTTTTACCTAAGATATATCATGTATTGCTAAGGGTGGTAGGTTCTAAAAAGATGTCATTGCTTGATAGTTTTTCAGGTTGCAATCATGTGATAGTACTCACAACTGATCAGCACAAAACAACTTTCACAACACCTTGGGGCGCCTACATATATGACCAAATGCCTTTTGGGTTAATGAAAGCAGGAGTTACTTTTCAAAGAGCCACGGGCATGGATTTTTCTAAAGACTTAATTTACTTCATTATGTTATACCTTGATGAAATCATTATCTATTTTAAAACAGATGAAGAGTACCTAATTCACCTAAGAAAGGTCTTTGAGAGAGACAAGGAGCTGAAATGGGATTCAAGGAGAGAGGACAAAGGCAAGCATGGAAAATTTGAAAATTTGTGGAAGGTTCCTTACATCATTCATTCAGTTAGAGGTAACAATGCTTTATTTTTACAAGAGATGGATGGAGTAGAGTTATTTGGAGGTCTTTTCAATGGCAGGATGCTCAAGCACTATATTTGTCAAATTCCTAGTTTGAAGGTTTCATTCACTATACATAAAAAAAAACACAAAAACAAAGGAAGGAAGTAAAAGAGGGCAGAAAAATAGAATAGGTACAACCCCATACCCAAAAAAGAGTATTTCTGAAAGTGTGTAAGCCTAAATGCCACTATTAGTTGAAAGGGCAGAATCTTGTTCAGTCATCTAGCCTAATCATGACTAAACATGTTTTAAATTTCTGCTGATACGTTAGTGAAAGAGGACTTGTCAAAAAATTTAAGCTTGGCTTGTCAATAGATTAGATTAGGAAAGATTGCTAGTTCCCAAAGCATAAATCTGAACCAAAGAAAATGAGAGGGATACATAACAAATAATAGATCACAGCCCTCATGTTTTCTATTTTTTTATTGTACAAAAATAATATCTATGTGCAACTTGTCCAAATGCCACAGGCCATGGCAAATCAGATTGCTTAATCCTGATTTAGTCATGTTTTCAACTTCATGTTAGTAGGATAGAGAAAGAAAAATCTGTCATACAGCTTAATCTTGACAGATGATTAGACTAGGTAGAGAATAATAGAGTTCATTAGCCTAATCTAAACTCTTGGGAGTGATAAGGGTACAAGTAGATAGTTTTATGCTTTCAAAAGAAAATAATGTCAAGGTTTTGCCAGTCCAAGTGCACCCAAAAGAAGAAAAAATGTTAGGCAAAGTATGATGGGTAGGTAGAACTAATGTTGAAGCAAACATGTCTTTCAAATTTTGAGATCATAGCTTCAATAGAACATGAGAAAATGAAGAAAAAGTGATCTTCCAAGTGCGAGTAAGGCACTGGTCTTCAAAACTCAGAGATTTGAGCTCTAAGGTCCTGGACACCTCTTGAAAAGGAGCTGCCCTCCCCAAGTGGAGCCACTGTTAGTCATCAATAATTTTTACTATCTGTAGATGACTAAATATTGGTTCTAGATTTCTAAAAACAAGATTCCTGAATATTGTGAGTTTTATAAATCTCACTTCCTTCATTATCCTTCTACCAAATTTTTCACTATTCTACCATTTTTCCATTCCATGGTCATCCTACCACTCCTAAAGGACTCCTTATGGGCTTATGACACTCATCTCTATTCTTTTTTCCACTTATAAACTCATCACTAAGTTTTGCCTTTGCCCATCACTCCACTTCCCATCTAGGGTTACCAAACAACCTGCTATTTCCATGTTCACCAGGTTCCTCAAGCATTGATGGTCTCAAAACTATCTCTGCAGGATCTTTAGATAAATCAAGTACATTGGATTTTGGATCTTCAATACATCAATTTTTCAAATACTCTATTTTTACATTTGAAGACCCAAAACCAAGTTTCAGTCAAATACCATGTCAAAGGAGCCTCCCACTAGGTCATTAGGGTTTCATAGGTTGTAGGGTTATCATTGGTGTTTTAAGTACTACTTTTCCTGTGCTAGAAGCTGGCTCAAATGTAAAAGAAGATCAGCACATGGTCATCTAAGAAAGATTAGAAAGTCTCCAAGGAGGACTACTTTATCAAGTTCAAGTTCTGCAAAAGGTGAATGTGAATTTTGACACTTCTGTGGAAGTGTTAAAGTGACTATCAGCAGAGAATTGGTGAGGTAAGAGGTATGATCCTCAATAAAGACATCATAGAAAGGAGAGGGGAAGAAGTTTGTTTTCAAGAATAATTAGGGTTTTGAGCTTGATTGGGACAACAAATGTCAAACAGTGAAAACAATGGCAGAAAATCACATGAAGGAGGCACACCAAGAAAACCAAACATGAAGAGAAGTTTTCTAGAAATTATGGATGAAATGGGGAAAAAGGTGAGGTGAACTAGACATAAATGAATGAACTTGAAAGGGCTATAGAGAACTTAGAAGACAACACTGATAATTGTTCTCAAGCATTCCATACACCTAGGGTTTTTGGAAAATGGCTAAAAAGGTGAAAGGCACAGTTTGAACTCCATGATGACAGCATAGAAGAATTCTGAAGATACCACTGTGATCAGATCCCAGAATTGAGGAAAATAAGTTTTCCATACCTAGATGAGAAAAGTGTAGGTAAACTCCATGATGCTAGCAAAGGAAAGGATTGTGAAAATATTTTTGCTATGCAAGCATCCAAAGTTTTTCCAAGTTAAAATGTCTCACTACCTCAAAAGAAAAAGAATGTAAAGGGTATTAGAAAAAAACTAAGTCAGTATTTTATGGCACCTCCAAATCAGAAGTGGCCAAAAGAGAAGGTAATAAGCATGATTTTGTATTCCACAGTGCTTGTCAAAGGTGAGTTTATCATGCCTCAAGATCAGTGAGAAATGGAAAATCAATGTGTTCAAGTCACCTACACTCAGAAGTGTCAAAAAGGGTAAAAAACATGATTCAAACTTCATAATGCAAGCAAGAGAGGGCTTTGACAGTACTGCTATGAGACAACCCCTCAAACATGTTTTAATAAGCTTACCATGACTGACTGAGTAAAAGAGATGTGTTAAGCTCCAAGGTGGAAACCAAAGATGATATTGAGGTTGTTGCTGTGTCAGAATGAATGTGTCAAAGTTTTCAGAGTCAAAAGGAACAGGGATTTGCAAGGCTGCTAGCTAAGGTGAAGAAGATGAGTTTCATGATGAGGGTTACACATCAAATTGAGGAAGCTGTTGTGTGGCTGAATCCCCAAGGTTCCAAATGAACTCTTCATGTCTCAAGAAACCAAAAGAGAGCCTAAGTTATCACTTGAGAAAATCTGCTTACAAATAGTGTAAAAAGTCAGTTATAAGAGGTGTAAGTTGATTTGAAATGCATAGTGAAAATGACAGAGGATCAACTTTATCTTTTGAAGTCACTACAAACCAAAAATGACAAAAGAAATGGTAAGGAAAGAAAAAGCAAAGGCCAAGTTAGTATTCTGGTCACCTGTAGGCAAAAAGTCAGAGAAATATCAGTGAAAGAAAGTGAAAAGACTAAAAACATTAGAAAAATGGGTTTGCAAATATTAAATTTAAAACCCGAACATATAAAGGGTCATTTTGCTTTTTCATTTGACTTATTGTTTCCTTGAAAAAAGGTTGAGAACGTTCAGGAGAGAAACTATGAGTTTCTGAGTCAAATTTGGGTAAGTTTACCCGGAGCTGCATGTTCAGGGTGGCACTGCGCACCTGGAGTCGAGCGCTGCACCCCTGGCAGTCTCCCTCGTGCAATTTTTTTCTACGCTACATGCCTGGAGGTACGCGCTACGCGCTTGGAAACGCGCTGCGCATTTTCCTGACAGACTCGATAGGCCTGGAAAAAAGACTTGGCTTTGCGCGCCTGGCACACAGAGTTGCGTTTCTGCTCAACCCAACACCTCGTTCTCCTGTGCGCTGTGCGTTTGGCCAGGAGAGCCTCCACACCATGCAGACCCTAAATTCAACTCAAATCACTCTGCAGCTTCCTCTAAGGACCTCCAAAGCAATTTTAAGGGGTAATTACACTTCATCAAGCCCTTCTTCTAGCATGTGTGGTGATTTATGATTAAGGGAATTTGAAGACCTAGGGGCGAAAACCTAGTTTTCATGCTAAAGACACCACTGTTTAAGACACTCCTCCATCTGCATACTAAGAACACACAGAGGGTTGCCTTGTTGAAATATTGCTCATTCATCTAGGGTTGTGCCCTCACCCTCTTCATCCACTCATAAACTCTGGCCCTTACACCACAAGCAGATTGACAAATTCATTTCCTTCATTCATCTCCATTTGCCATTAGTGGAAGGTGTCAAAAGAGAGATTTACGCAAATCAACAAGGGTGGTCATTGGGTTTTTCCTCTCACTCACAATCATATACCTTCACCCTCACTCATTCATCCATCTCACTCTCTTTTAAAAAGATGCCTTTTCCACCACCATTTCATTACCCTCTTCCACATCAGTTTCATAAGCAAAGCTAGGGTTTTGCTCAAAACAAAGTGATCGAAATGTCAAGGGAAGGTGGCAGTGATAGTGGTGAGGAAGGCCAAGTGCCAAGGAGGCATCAACACAGAGGTGGGAGGATTAACAAGTTTGAACCACTAAACACAATGGAGCTTAATGCATCTCCCCTAACTATCTCATGCTTCCAAAATGTAGGTTGCTATCAATTTTGTGAGAAATTACAGCAGGTGCAGAACCACCCCGCGCTGACTAGGCTCTTCATACTGAACCTACATGAGAAACAAGTAAATCTTGCAGGGGTAAACTTTGAGCTGTCATCAGATGCCATTGGTATTGCCACTGGGATACCTAGTATTGGTGAAAAATGGTTCAAATAGGGCAATTTAGACATAAGCTACTATGAGCCATTCCTTAAACTCATATACAAAGAATACAATAAATCTATATTTCCTTTTTCACATTTGATTGAGAGGTATGCACCCATGATGAGGGTCATTATGAAATACTTCACATGTGAAGGAATATTCTCTCGGCTTTATTCCTATCACATCAGGTTGCTCATGCACTTTACTAGGGTTAAGATGATGCACCTACCTTACTATCTCTACAGGAGTATTGACAAAATGTCTTATATTGTACAAAAGAGAGACCATCCACAACAAATGTAGAGCCTCTTTCACCACCTTCTCATCAAAATGGTTGTGATGCATCAATTGTAGAAAAAGGGTATCCCATGGGAGGTTTTCGTTGCCCATGAGGTGTTCACCAACCCACAACCCCATCCTTAGCAAAATGTGCCCTCATCATTTCATCCTCCTGTCCCTACTCCTCCATCCGCTCCCTCTTGCGAGCATGTTTCACCATCTACACATATTCCTTCACCTCGGGGCAACCTCTTCTCACCCTCACTCACTAATCTGCTGGACCAATGAGGGGAAGTGATAATGAGCCATCGAGTGACCATGAGGAGAAAATATTGAAAACGTCTGCAGATCAGCAGCCATTCAGAAGAAAATGAAGGCGAGTTGAGTGATGAGACAAAAAATCATGGAAACTCATCAGAGTGATGATGTTGGCAACAAGAGGAAAACAATGAGTCAGAAATTCCAATAAAAGTATGCTGATGAGGAGATGAGAGCGGTGCAAGCGGTGAAAGATGACAATAATGATGACGGCAAAAGTGATGATGATGATGATGTTGACAATGGCTCATAGAACCAAGATGGTAGTGAAGCTAATGATAGTGACAGTCTTGGTTGAGATGAGGCAGAAAATGTTAGTGAAGAAGAGGCCACTAAGTCTAAAGGCAGTGAGGCTGATGATTGTAGTAAAGAGCACAGTGAGGATCACAAAAATGAAGTAGAGAGAATGGAAGAGGGAGGAAATGAAGATGCAAATATTAGTGGTGATGAAGGAAGTGTAGAAACAAATGATGAAGCACTTAGCAGTCAAGACAATGAAGATGAGGCTGATGTAAATGATGCCAATATCAGTAATAATGATAGCCCACAAGTCAGTGAACAAAATGAAGATGCCAAAAGTAGTGAGGAAGAAGGGAATGAAGAGGCATATATTAGTGAAACTGAGGAACAAAATGGTGAGGTTGATGTCAATGAGGTAAACAACAGTGCAAAAATCAGTGAGGAAGAATTGAGGAGCAAAGAAAAAGGTAGTGATGTCAGCATGGAAGATGTAAATTATACAAAGGGCAAAAATGTGGAAAGCAGCAAGGAAATAAGCCATGATGACAGTGATGAAACACAAGTCAGTGGATCAAAAGTAGAAACCAATGATGAAGACAATAGCCATGAAAGCCATGAGGACAGTAAGGATATTAGTGATGGTGATAGTCATGATGGCAGAAATGGTGAAGGCACTAAAATGAGAAAAATTGAACCTTTTTCTTCTACTTACCAAAGAGGAAGTAGGCATGTGTTTGTTGCCTCTAAAAGGCAAGGGGCCATGCCTTATACATCAGCTAAGTAGCTTGAAAAAGGAAAAGAAAAGGTCAAGGAAGAAGAAGAAGAAGATCAGCATGAGACTGAACGAGAATTTGAACTCATTCATTTTTTATAGTGATGAAGAAAATGAGGCAAGGATCTCAAGCATGCTGCTCAAAGGTAAAGAGGCCCAAATCAAAGATTTGCAAGCCAATCTAGCTAGGGCTAGGAATGTCATTCATTATTATGAGATTGAAAACAAGCAGCTAGAGGCACAAAAGGCCATTTATGAGGTCAAGGAAATTAGAGCTCCGAAAGAGGCTGAAAGGACCAAGGTTAGACTTGATGAAGTCTTGAGTGTTTTTTATGAGAGTGAAGATGAAGAAGGGCAGCTAACTAGGAAAAGGCCAAGGACAATTGGCTTGAGGAATTCCTTGGCCAAGGAGAGAGAGAAAGAGGCAGCCTTGGTAGAGTAGCTCACTCCAAGTGAGTTGCTTGCCAAAGAGATAGAGTATGATCGAGAGCCTTGGTTAGAGAGGTCCAATATAAACTTGGAGGATCAGCTAGAGAAGACATAGAGGGACCTTGGCCTTCAGAAGAAGATGGCCAAGGACTATGCCTTGATAAATCAAATTGCAAGTGCCAAGCTCAAAAGAGCCCTTGCCAAAATTCAAGCTCTCAGGGAGGCAAAGGGCAAAAAAAACCTTGAGATCCTAGCCGATGCTTCCCTACAGGTATCCCAAACACCATGAGGAAGTCAAATTCAAAATTTTGGCAAGTTTTGAGAATTTTGGTTTTTCACTGTTTTTGAGGGCCAAGGGTGCAACACCCTTGGCACTGGGCTTTTTCTTGGGGCATCCATTGAAGGAAAACTTTACATTTTTTTGTTCCCTAGGCCAATGAAATCACACTTACCAAGTTTTAGCTCATTTGGAGCAAAACTGGTTCTCCAAAAGGGCCAAAAACATGCAAATTTTCACCTTTCTGCCTTGTTTTCAGCACTGGCACTGCCCCCTTAGGAGCCTTGGGAGTTTTAGTTTTTGAAAACGTGAATAAATTCCAATTAGAAAACTAAGGGAAATTTTGGAAATTAGACTCAACAAGCTTTCTAACGAGCTATCACAAAGCTCATTCCGACACCGGGAAGGCCTTCAAAACTCAATTGCAAGGTGACCCATTTTTCCGGTGCAGGCACTGCGCCCTTGGACCTCTGTGCTACGCCCTTGCCAAAAAGTCAACAAAAGACACAAATTTATGGGAAATAGATATTTTGAGGTTTTTTTTGGCAAATCACTCCAAAGTTATGTGTTAGGAGTTATTTTTCATTTATTTCATTAGATATTTTATGCTTTGGACCTTGCATGGTCTCTTTGGACATAAATAATATTTATGAGTATTTAATGATGTTTTCAAACCCTAGTTAGGGTTTTGGTCCTCCTTGATTGTTAAATACAACACTTAGGCCTCATTGTACATGTTGGATATTTTCTGAGTATAATATGAGATAGACTTTGAGTTTATTGGTGAAATTGGCTTTGGTGACTTATGATGGCTTTGGACTGAGCATCCATGGATTGAGCACACTCTTAGGATTCATAAAGCTTTGTTATATGGTGATGTATTCCACCTTTGTATTTGTTTTCTTCAGTTTCATTATGTTCATGTTTTCTTTGATCAAAAGACAGAAATAGAGAATATGATTTTCTTCTTGGCACCCTACTTCTGCTTGTCTCCTTTGATTTCTATGTTTTCCTCTTTGAAGTTTAGCTAAATAATTCTTAAATGCTCTTTGGGTTTTTCTAAAATGTTATGCTAAAGGTCTATTTGTTTGAAATTAAGTTTTAGAGAATCCTTAACTACTCTCTAAGTTTAATTATATGTTGTTTTTTAAGGCATGCTTAGTATAGTTTAGTTGAAGAATCCTTCATTGCTCTTCAAGTGTTTACTATATTAATCATTCCTGAATGTTTTTTCTTGTCTTTAGTATGTTAAAGGATCCTTGATTGCCTATTAACCTGCTATATTCACAACTCCATGTTTATTTCATTCTCACTGAACCTACTTAGTGTTAGACTCCTATACCAATAGGTGTCATTTTTCATGATTGTTTTGATTGAACTATGGAATATGTTCAAACCTTTTTCTTGTTGAGTGTTCCTATTCTTGAAAAATGGTTTCTAAATTTAAAAAATGTAAAGAGGGTATACCCTAAAAGAAAAATCAAAGGGTAAGAAAAATAAATTGGTCAAGAAAATGAAAGAAATGAACCCCAAGCAAAAAATAGACCAAGAAAAGTGTGCAAATCCAAATGCCACTACTATTTCATTTTTTTAATAAAGCAATTGTGTGCAGCTTGTCAAAATTTAGCCACAATTTATGAAGAGTCAAACTGTTTAAACTTGACTCATTCATGTTTCAATTTCATGTTGTAGAATAGAGAATAAATATCTGACCAAACAGTTTAATCTTGGCAGATAAGTAGATAGGTAGAGTTAATAAAAGGTGCTCAACAGTTTAATCTGAACCCTTGGATGTAATAAGGGTAGAATTAGATAGATTTTCCTTGTAAAAGAAAAGAAGATTGATAAGGGTTTGCCAGTCTAAGTGCACCCTAATAAAGAAGAGAAAATGGTAGTGTAAAGTAGATAGGGTAGGTAGATGGTGTTGCAAAGTTTCATATGATGAATGATGGTGTTAAATGTGTTTGATCTTTAACTTTCATCGCAAGTACTGAAGCAGAATATACATTGGAAAATTTACAGAAAAAAAAGTCAAAATCATTAACTTCCCACATCATTTTCTCCCTAAGAGTTTTACTAATTTCCCCAAAGTGCTAAGGTATTTGAAGATTAAAGGGGCTCAAGGCATTTCCTTGACTTTTGGAGGGACCGGACCCTCGGCCTGATGATCAAAAAGACCTAAGTACTTGAAGTTATTTATCATTATAATTATTCACTTTTAACCTTTTCCTAAGTAAAATCCTATTTTACTTAGGAAAATCATGCAAATTTCCATAATAATCCCTCAAAATTACTTGCTATTCTATGTTTAAGTGTTGAAGTTGAGATGATATAATTACTTCAGAAATCTTCACTTTCCTAGTTGTGTAAAGTATTTTGAGTTTCCCTTATTTCCTTTGTCATATTAACATTTAACTTTACATATTAAATCCTTATGCAAAACACCTTTCCCTATATGTATAACTCCTCCTATATAATATCCCCCAAAACCCTCTTATTATATATTTCTAACCAAAGTATTTAATTCCATATAGTTGAAATAAAAACCCTCATTACAATTCCCTTTGGTTAGAAATATATCTTTATAATCTACCCCCGCCCCTATGGTTAATAAATTGCATTAATTTATTACCATATAATAACAATATTGAAAAAGTTTTAAACATATGTTGTATGTTTTAAACGAAAAAAGAAATAAAACCCGAAGTTTTAATTTAAACCAAAGTTTCGAAAGACCCCGAGCCTCCGTAATCCGACCCCTCATAAACCATGGGATTAATTAATAACCGACCTTTGCACCAATCAAAAGCCGCCCGGAATAATTAATTAAATGATAATTATTCTTAAAAACCGTCGGGCCCGCGCGTTAATTCCCCCACCATCTCCCCGCTGGGTCCACCGTTGGATCACCCCTCCGAAGATCTACGGTTCATGAAAATTCCGCTGCCCATCCTCCATCCAAACGTTAACTCGCGAAATCAAAGTGGTTTCTGAATAGTACCCTGGCCACGCGTCAATTACTTTGTGGAATCGCTGCCGATTCATATAATACCACCATCCCTCAAATGGCGGTGCGGAATAAACCGCTTACCACCTTCCCTCATGACTTGTCTGTCGTACATGCTGACATCATTCATAATAAATCCTGCCACCTTTTGATTTTGCGAATAAAACAAGTCTCTTTGCGTCGTTTTCATTATCTCGTACACAACTAGTCTCCCATGCACAGAAATTCGAAATTCAACTGTTGATGTCCGCCAACCTTTGTTTTTTCGAAAAGAATTACAGTTGAGCTTCTCAGAAAGCGTCTTCCTCAACCAGTACCTATCCAAAATCAATGTCATTCTTAGAAAAATAGGTATTTACCCTAGAAACTCCCTCTGAACTCTGTAAAACTTGGTTTCCATTTTCCTTTCATTGAAACAGAGTCAAAATCGATTGTTAGTTCATCCCTTAAAACTGAGAACTGTAACTACATTTCTAAACTAGAAATTATACCTGTTTCTCCCATAAAAACCCTTTGTAACCTAGATGCGCTACCTGAAGCCTCTGTTAACCAATTCGAGCATGGTTTACCTCCCAAAAATCATTCTAGATTCACTCCACGGACATCTCAAAATCAAATGAAACATTTTCGACCTCCCCTGCAAACCAATACTTTCTTAACAATTTGTTTTGTTTTACAGGTAATCAGAAGATCACATCCTTGGATAAACAGTCTTAATACTAGTCATAAGATTTTTTTACTCCAATATTGTTATCAAATCTATTCAAACAGAGGTTAGAAAGCATAACAGCTAAAGAGTATCAGTGGTTAAAGTGTATCAGGTAAAAGTCAGTGAAAGTTAAAATGAAGTTACGGAGCAGTCAAAGGTAAACAGTAAAAGTAAATACGAACGGGTAAAAAATGGTAAAAAGAATGAAATACTTTCACAATAGTGATTTTGTATAAAATAGAAAAGTAGCTTGATCAAAAAGAGCAAGAAAGTAAAAAGATGAAAAAACATAACAAGAAGGAACATTTTTGCAGAAATTGCATATTTTAGTCATAGTTTTGCAGAAACTATTGTGATCAATAAAAGATGAATTTTACAAAACTGAAGGAGGTTTATGTTCTTAAGAGGGCCATCTACAAAAACCTCTCTCACTTTTCTAACAGCCATTATGGTTTTGGAAATATTAAACAATGTTGGAAAGCACTTTTTGCAGAAAATTCCTGTTAAGTCATCATTTTACAGAGAATATTGTGGCCAATTAGAAATACATCTTACAAAACTGAAGGATATTTTTGTTCCTAAGATACCCATATACAAAAACCTATCTCATTGTTTGGACATTGATTTCAGACTGAGAGATACATGCACATCTTTAGAGGCTATTTTTCAGACTCTGTAAAACTCTGTTTTACACATCTTTTTTCAGAGCCTAATGTGCACAGCTGGAGAGGAATTTTAGGAAAGTGAAAGAGGTTTATCTCACTAACATATTTATCTACAATAACCTCTTTCACTTTTTACATATCTATTACGGATTGAGAAATATAAAGGTATCATTGGACCCAAAATTTGCAGAATTGTTGGAGCAGAATTGCACAAAGAAAGGAAGCAGTTAGTGACTTGGATGCCTCATCATCAACTAAGAGTTGGATAAAATTCGAATTCTCCTCTTTTTCATCACCTATCCATACAAAATAGTGTCAAATAGATGCATTAGTTTGAGTTTCCTTTACTTAAGTTCTATTTATGTAAAATAGTTGGAGAGATTTGTGAACCAATTTTGATATTTTTTCAAGATATTTTAGTTTAGAATTTGTATAAATACTTCACTCTTGGAAGTATTGAGGGTGGATTCTATTATTTGGCTGTGACATTGAAGTTTTTGGAATAAAAAGTGTTTTGGAGAAATTTATTTGTGGCTTACTGGATGACAATTTGAAGCTCAGGACTTTTTGCAGGATTCATGTGTCGGACTGCAGTTCAATAAGTCTTTCTATCCTATGTTTTAAGTTTTATATCTGTTTATAATATCATTATGTCCATTTCTGAATAATTTACATAAAGGATTGAATCAGAATTTACTTAATTGTACTCTGATTTCAGATGTGATTATTTTTAATGTTTTCCTCTAAATTGGTTATAAGCACGAATTCTTAAATGCTCTTGCTTTGCTAATTTAAACATTCTTGATTACTATAATAAAGAATTCTTCACTGCTCTTTGTTTGTAATCATTTCATTTCTTTCTTTTGAACATGGTGAAAGATTCTTAGCTGCCTTTCATCTCTTCAAACCCATTCCATCCACTTTAAATTTTAAGGATTGTTCTCTGTTTGGCTATCTTGCCCTGCAAAGCCATCTTGTGTGTAGAATAGAAATCCAGTAAAGCCATCCTTTGACTCCATAGCCCAATGGCCTGAAAATATTCAACCTTGCCCTTAGTTGGCGGATTCCACCATTTTCAAACAAACTCTTGGATTTATAACTAGCCTAAAACTTTCTAAGAACAAAGATAAATTATAAAGAGAGAGCCCTCTCTGGATGCAGATTGGCTAGATTCTGCATCTGAAGGTTGGTTTGTGGTTACCTCGGGTATACTTTCCTTTTCCACAACTTCAAGGAAAACCTGAGTGATAACACTTAGATCCATTTGGCCTTGTTAAATTTCCCTATGAAACACCCTTGACCTAATTGTACACTCTCCAAGACTTTTGCAGACACCATAGCCCAATGGATTGATTCTCTCTTACTTTACCTATTTTCTTGACAACCTATCCAACCAAAAAAACAAGCAAACCCTAAACCTAATAACTAGCCTAAAATCAAAACCCTAAAAGCTATCAAGTTACATCTTTCACACAGACATTAAGAGAGCCCTCTCTGAGTCCAGGAAGGCTAGGTCCTAGGACTACAAAGATTGGTCTGATGTTACCCCTGTTCATTTGTTCTGCCAATCTAACAAATTACGGGGACTTAACAAAACACACCCCAACAACAACATCATCAACTCCTACATGAAATTACAACTTCAACAATGACCATCACCATGCATACACATCAAGCACATATACAACCTACATGCATACATGAGATTTTTTTTTTCCCATCCAGTCCAAGGGGTGAACCATGCTCTGATACCACTCTGTAACCACCCTCCTCCAACATTTACCCAAGTTAATTAGTTTGTTAGGGTAAAAATGTGATGAGAGACTACTACGATCTGATTCAACTCCCCATGTACAGTTAAGGAAGTGGAACCGACACAACACAACCAATATGACCTTTTGTGCATGTCATAGAACCTGGAGGGGCCAACCAACCCTTCCAGGTGATCAACCCCTGAGACAACTTAACACTTCACTGCCCTAGAGTCTCATTCACTCCCATAACATGGGCATGTGTGCGAATGGGGCTTGCTATTCGCTCTCACTACAAGGGCATGCAAGCACATGAGGTTGTTTTCAGTGAGTTCAGACCCTGTGACCCTAGATTATGTGCCACTTTTTCAAGACCAGGACCCAGGATACAACCCAAAACTTCATGAAAATTCTAGAAATGAAAAGTAACATAAAAAAATGATACAAATGCAAATAATTGAAAAAATACTTGATTGGACCCCTACTAGCCATGACAGGCATTTCGTCAAACATGCCACAAATATGCAATCTACAAGTCATAACAACAAATTTGAGCATAGGGGTCTCATTCTTATCTGAGAAGTTTCTAAGAAGCATTAATACCTTATCAAATTAGCTGCATTATCATATATTAGGTCACATATTCATTTTTCATTCATTTACATATCAAAACATGATGAGAGCCATACATCATCACTACCATAAAACATGCCCATAACCAACATATCAACCACATAAATAATGAGGATACCACATCCATAGAATACTCATATAAAATGATATATTTACAATTAAAATACCAAGGAGAAGGAAATATTATTAATTAATGCATAGGCTTACTAGGTATGGGACTTTCACGAACCACCTGACCATAGACTAGGCTAAACCAAATCTTTCTTTTAGTTAGTCACCCCCATGCCATATTCCAAGCATGAATGCGGGATCTCATGGAACACATCAAACATAACCAAACTAGGACTTCTAGAGGCCAACCACCTCAACCCTCAACCAATTATTCAACCTCACAGTCATACATCAATAACCATCACTGGATTGGTCTCTACCCAAGTTATCTAGGGCTTCGAAGAATTTGTTCCAACCAAGGCTCCAGGACCAGTAACTCAACCCACACCTGCTACTTGGCTATAGAGTGTTTGTCTAACCAAGGCTCCAAGACTAGTAACTCAACCCACCAAGGGTTCCATAGTGGTTGTCCAACCAAGGCTCCAAGACTAGTAACTCAACCTAAGATATTACAGGGCTCTTAAGTTTTTGTACAACCAATCCAACCAAGGCTACATGAACTAATAACTCAACCCACAACTAAAGGAACATGAGAACCAACCAGAATCAAAATCAAAACCCACAACACCATGGCTATCCAGGAAATGGAAAGGCTAAGAAAATCCATCGTTAATCCAGGCATTCCTCCACGTCAATGAGAGATCATAGCTAAGAAACCAGATGCATATGCCATGCATGCCAAAAGTATAAAGGAAATCATACATGCAACTCAATACCTACAATAAAACCCACTATAGCTTCTGATACCAATGTCCTCTTATGTTTTCCTGCTCTTCCTTTTCCTTCTTGATCCAAAGCTCCAAGTATGCCACATTCCTCCAAGAGTGCTCCAAGAATACTCTAAGTGTATAAGAGTATGAGAGAGATAATAGAGAGAGAGAGAGAACTCCAAACTGAACTGACAAAAGTATGTGAACTGATCCTCAGAAACTTTTTTATTAATGAGGCCTCTATTTTTTTCAGTTTTCGATTATTTTCCTTCATTTTTCTCCTCACATGCAACATATAACGTTTCACCTTCCTTTTATCCTAACTTCCATTATTTTCATAAATAAATGTCAATTAATGTCTCTTGCATTTCCAAATCCTTTTCCATTTCCTTTTCCAATTTCCTTTAGCCATAATAAACCAAATGAACTCCCACTAGAATGTTTTACCCACCATTCAGCTTGGAATACGTGTTCCATGACCTTGGTATTATATTTTTTACATGGACTTTTAACTAGGGTTGTTACAAGTAGCTACCTTGTAAAATCCTAACATGTCTAGTTTCCTAGAACTCATGGCTCCACCACAGAGCCTCACAAGATTAATGATCATGTATTTTTTTTAAATTCCATATCCATGCAGCAAAGGGAAATTGAATAACTACTTCCCTTCCAATGATAGACACTGCATCAACATAGGTATAACAATTTGTTTCTCTATCTATTGTTTTACATCCACCACACGGTCAAAACCTAAGACTCATAAAGTATCAAGTTCCCATTTAGGGTTTTGACGAAGATATGAAAATCCTCCTTGAGATCTGGAATTTCCTTCTGTGATACTTCAATCCAAGGACAAAAATGTGATTTTCAACTTTGAGGACCTACAAACCTCAAGCAAATGTAAATAGGTCGTTGTACATACACTGAACTCTATAGGAGTTTCTTTACCGTGGATGAATCTTGATCCCTTAATTTTTGGCAAGGAAAATAGCGCCAATCTGATGCATGCATGAAAGTTATGAAAACCCCCAAAAGGCTAACTCGTCTGCTCCGCTCCTAAGGCATCATGTCACTATAGATTATAGTTTTGTTTCTCAACAATTGATCTTTTCCTTCGGAGTTGAGGGAAATCCCTTCGTGTATATACTCTATATACTAAATTGGCCACTCCTCAAGAAAACCTTGCAATATGTGGTTCAGAGACACCCTCTGCTCAATGTACCAATGGGTGCAGTTCTCTGCACCATCGCAAAAGCAGTGTCCAAATGAGAGCGATGGACTATGTAATCCATCCATCGTAGGCACATTAACCATTTTTCAGTCTTGTGATTGACGTGATGCTCAGAAAGGATATGGAAACATAAAAAACCTTATCATGTCTCACAACTCCATCTACTCTCCACTCCAAATTCCTTCACCATACTTCTGCAATCAGTTATACATTAAATTTGTGATTCTTATTTAAAGCAACTCCCATCAATCATTTAATTTATAAATATATGATGATTATCAATCGTTATATAATTTATATAACTAAATATTATTATGTTGAAGATATTTTTAAAGGGAAGTTATTCTAGAGGACTTTCGTCATTTATCTATAGAGTATCGAAAAAGAACACGTGTTTGCACTTTGTCTCAGCATCGTCTTTTCCCATGTTGATGATGTAATCCATCAATCTGAGGAGTGGATTCAAGGATGATCCATGTTTGAATAATTTTAATGTATTGAATCCACCTCCTCCTCTGCCTAGTGTGCGTGCATAACACATGCCTCATGGAAAAAACTCTTTTGACGTAGTTTTAGGGAGTTAAACACTAGCTGAGAGTTGAAAACCACTCGAGAGTTGAAAACCACCTGAGCGGGAGACTGTAAAATATTATCGCTTCTAATCTATGACAATAAATTATAGCCTCATGGTGATTTCATATTTTGATAATTATTTTTGCATATTTGTTGGAATTTTTAGTTTTCAACTCATATTTGATTCCTCTATTTTTCAACACGAAAAATACTCTGTACCAGAAACAGCATTTAAAACTTTGATCCTTAACATGCCCGTTCATTACATAAGCTTCCTGCTAGAAACAATTAGCATTGTCATAAAAATCTATCTTGAAAGATCATAAACTAATATTCTGTAACTTATTTCTATTTAAAAAAAAAAACAGTAAATTAGAACAGGAACATTAGCCTCCAGCAGACATAGAGGACGCAGTCTCATGAATGGTTTATGTATCCGGTAACAACGCTGCCATCCCTCCTGTAATATTGATACTGCATAATGCCAGGTCTGCAGCCCAGCCCTTCCTTAGATAGTTGATTCCTCTCTTTACTATCCTGCAAATTTCATTGATATGGTGATGCTATGAATTGAATAATTTTATAAGATTAGATTTCTAAAATTGCATTGATAAAATTGGATTTCTGACACTAATCACTGTGTTTGATTGAAACATGTCCCTTTAGATTCATGGAATTTCTTTTTCCTTTAAACTTGATAATCCCCATATTAAGCACCAAAACCCAACTATTACCTGAAAACATGGTTTCAAATGAAATATTTTTTTCTTGATTGATTCATGACATCTCCCCAGTGACTTCAAGGTGTGAAGATATAGTTTAAAATCACAATTTTATATGGATCAGATTCTAAAAATCTTTGAGTTGTGATATTTCCAATTGCATTAAAATCCTCCATGCATGATGAATCCCAACCTCTACACTAATTTTCGCTCCCCCACTTCCCACGGTTATGAATTGTGTCCATTTCATGAGCCTTGCATTATGTTTCAAGGGGCAATGTAACCCCTTTTAAAAGAAACTAGCCATCAATCTACCTGAGAGTTATGACTTGTGTTCATGCGTGTCTTGAATTAGGTGGAAGCAAACAAAAAAACATAAATCTTGAGTTACCTCCTTGGTCACTAGCTCACCGGGCTATCGATTTATTTTGAGTGAGTCCGATAAGTTAAAGGAACTCGATAAATAAAAAATTTCATCAATTTTCGCTTGAAATTCTTGTCAATTGTGGTGAGTAGCCTTTGGATTTTTATTTTTTTAAGACCCACAAAACCACTATATTATTTAATTAAAATAATATAATACTATTCTCCAATCTAATTTTATAGTGCATTCCATCATTGAAAATAAAAATAAAAATAAAAAAATATATCAAAAATGTTATTTTTTGAAAATTTACATTATTATTGTTTGTATTGAGTGATGACTTCTCGTAAAATTATAATGATGAAAATGATATTGAAAATTTCATTGACCAAGTGTCATTTGTAGATGGTCATATTTTCAAAGTTATTTTTTCATTTAAAGTATTGAAATATATAATTTTGGCCTGTATTCATAATTCATAATGATGAATGTGGATTAAAATGAGAATATTAGAAGTCTTTTGAAGTTTCAACTAAACACACTTTATTATGTCATTGTGCGCAATGACATATAGGATCGTTGTCACACTAATAGTTTGCATTATACAACAAAATTTACCAAATAATAAACGTCGTTTGTAATATGAACTTTAGGTTTTGAGTTTTCCTAATCCTAGGGTGTCAGTAGTGTCACCGCATCAGCACTGCAAAGCCTAAAGTGACAACACATCCAAAACCCAAGGCAAGAGGTAAGTGTAATGTTTAATAAAAATTGATGGGAAATGGAGGTAGCACTTAAATTCTATCATACTGGTTAAGAAATAATGGTTGGGTGGTGTAAGTGGAAAACTATTGCAAGTGGATTTTATGGGTTGTTTCCATCCATATAAATCTCTACAACGACAAAAGGTTTTAGATATTGACTATAGAAATTAATTTCTTCATCGACTCTATTCCTAAATCTCTCAACACATGTAATTCTCTCGTTGAAGTCCACCTGAGGAAAAGTCCTTTAAATTGTTTGCTTCATGTAGAATTCCAATACTTACCCAAGATAACTGTGATCAAATTGTCTAAGGATTATCTTAGTGGCGTCATACCAAAGAAAATTAATAATGTATCCTGCATGCTTATAATGATCAATCTATCTAATAATCATTTTTAATGGTTCTCCACCTTCATCCATAGGTAAATTATCTACTTGCATGGTGGAAATAAATTAACATGCATGATTCTTGAGGATATTGGAAACTCTAGTGCTTTAGAAAACATCGATCTTAGTGAAAACAAGAACTTTGGTATGATTCCTAAGGAGATTAGTAGTTGTAGTGCTCATAAATTTATTGATATTAGCCATAATGGGTTCAGATTTCTCATCCCTATCAAAATATCCATGATTATCTAACTCAAAAAACTCAACGTATTTAGAAATAAATTTATAGGTATGATTCCTATGAAAATTAGCAACTATAATTTTCCTATATATGTTGATCTAAGTAAAAACAAGTTTTATGGTATGACTCTGAAGGAGATTAGAAACTACGCTGGTTTGGAATCCGTTGATCTTAACAAAAACAAGTTTTTTTGTATGATTCCTAAGAATATTATCAATTGTATTCATTTGATATCCATTGATGTTAGCCAAAATGAGTTTAGAGGTCCCATCCTAGTGGAAATCTAAGATATGCTCTCTCGAGTTTCTAAATGTATCTAGAAATCACTTGAACAAGACTATTCACATTGAATTACAGAACATGCAAAGATTTATCCACCCTAATTTCTCTTAATTTTTATGTTCAAGAGTGTAGTTGGTTTTATTTTTATGATCCAAGATATTTTATAGGGAATCCCAAATTGTGCGTACCACACTTGGGTAGTTTCACTTCGTGATGTGAATCCCACTTTAATTGTGGCCTTCTCTTAGCACTAGGACCTTTTCTCTCCTGTTTATTAGTGTCCATAGTTGGGGAATCCATATATAAATGTAGAGCTAGATCCATCAAGAAAATAGGCTACAAAAATTTGTGGGAAATGATGACCTTCCAAATTAAGCTAGACTTCGGGAGTGATGACACTGTTTAACTCATAAAAGAAGACAATGTCATTAGCAACGGAGGAGAACGAGTGTTACACAAAATTTTGTCACTGTCCCTGCAATCCCCATCTCGCCCATTGGAGGGTCATTTCTGTGATCAATAAGCAATGTCATGCCTTGCAAATACCATCATTGTGTCCCTTTGCATGAGAGTAACATTCCTTCTGTTGACAATTCTCTAATCAGAGACTCAAAAACCCTTGTTTTTGCCTTGGCATGGGTAGTCATTTATGCCCTCGCACCAAAGAGGAACATTAACACTAGGCCCTGCGATAGCTGGTGCTCTGTCCCAGTTTTCCACCCACACCAAGCTGTTTATGGAATGCTTTTTAAAAATAGATGTGGAGATTCCACTCCAACCACCTCGAGGATGAGTCATTGGGAGTGGTTGAACTGATAAACCACAGACTACCTCATTTAGGTTTATGGTTTCCACCCCTTATGGGAACTCCCTAAAGGATAGGCCTCCCTCCCACCTTTGTAGGGATCCTAACCTCCTCCTTTTCCTCTATAAAATAAGATATCTCTCTTAGAAAAAGCTAGTTGAACTTGGAGAATTAGACATACTATAGCTGAATGACTAGAGAAGATAGAATAAGAAGGAATTACGTTGAGGAAGCTTGAGTCCATGACTTCTGAGAGAGCTTGAGTCCATGCCTTCATCCCGTCTGAATTCCCTAACGAGCATCTGAGACGCGCTTCGCTTGAACCCCACTGGAGGAGAATGCGACATCAAAGCATTGGTTGTAACTCTTCCTTCTATTCATTTATATACACGACTAATATTTGGTTCCACTTTTGTGTTACGAAGTTTGTTTAATGCAATATGTTTAGCCCTCTTTTGACTGGCTAATATTTATGAATGAAATGTTGTTATCTTGTATGATGTTCTTGTTTCTTGTTCTATGTGCAGGTATCCAAGCGTAATGGTGGAAGTATTGTGACTTGCCGAGGCAAGAGTGAGAGGCCACCACCACTACAACAACGACGATAGCGTTGGAATCCAGGTAGGTCGATCTACCGTGTCCTTTTTTCATTCAATAATTAGGAAGCAACACTTTAGCATGTCCCTTTGTTTCTAGACCCACTCTAGGGCTAGAGGGATCATCTTTTTCTGCAGAGAGGATTTACCTACTTAACAAATTGGCGACTACTGGGGATCAGTGCGAGTTTGTCGTTTCATTTTGTTGGGTCAGTTTCAATTATTGATTTAGTTACCTATCTTTTCTAGTTTTCTTTCTTAGTTTCCATCCTTTGTTCAGCTCCAGACTGTCAAGATTGACCTCTGCTCATTAGGTTTTGGTTTTTCCTCTTTTTCCCATAGTTATCTGGCTTGGCGCGGTTTTTCTCTGAACAATCGTGCCAATTGGTGCAGGTTGCTCTTTTTGCAGTCGCGTCAACCCCTGTATGGGGTGGATTACAGCCTTATAGCCGCACCAACCCCTATAGGAAATGGCTTGACCTCCTTAATGAGTCTTTTGGTCAATTGTGCTTGATTTTGGGTTATTTTTTATGCATATTTATGCCTTTGGGATTGTTTTGATTACCATCGACTTGATTTTCTCAGTGGTTCGTCCATCTTCTTATTCAGTGTCAGTTG
Source organism: Pinus albicaulis (assembly GCA_034641835.2). NCBI lineage: Eukaryota > Viridiplantae > Streptophyta > Pinopsida > Pinales > Pinaceae > Pinus > Pinus albicaulis. Next base: position 963,029,648 of record CM076570.1, on the reverse strand, counting down.
AGGCCTTAGGGTTTCTAGGTGTCCTAGTGCACTAAGCCTTCTGTTCAAAATCAATTCGGTTTGATTGCTGTCAGTCTCATTTGTGGATTGATTGCACTTAGTTTTCTTGATATTTTTGAGTAATTGCTTTGGTTGCAAAGTCATTTTTTTTTCTCGATTGGTTCTTCACCTTGTTGCTCCAAGCATATATTACATTGCTTGTTTTGGATCATTCTGAAAACTTTCTCTTGGTTTGAAATATTGCAACATTAGTTTGAGTGCTTTCATGTGTTTGTTTTGCATTTTATTGAGTCATTCAATTTCGATTCCACGCAACACTTAAGCTAGTGTTTGTTTTCTTTTTTCATGTAATTAGTGCATCACGTGCTTCTTTTCATTGAAAAATAAAAAACATATTTTGCATTCTTTCTTTGCATTGAAAGTGAAATACTCTTTTGCATAACTAGCATTTGATTATCTATGAAAGAGTTTTGTTTTCGTTAGATTCTGTTAGATGCATTAGTGGATTTCTTTGCATAGTCTCATTGTTTTCTTTTGTTTGAAAGATCTCTATCCTTCTCATAACTAGCATTCATTGAAGCGAAAATGATGTTCATTTGCATATAGCTTAAATTTAGGAATTTTGAGATCCAAAATTTATAGGACCTTAAAACTGAAACATAATCTAAGATCAACTTTAAAATTTATTTAATTAGCCTAAGGAAGCATTGAAACCTAACGAAACTTTTTTGGTGGTCAAGGCTAGAGACGTGTTCTGGTTTCTTAAAACTTGGTAACTGTCATTCGCCATATGGATTTAGACAGCGCTAGTATGGACTTGTGCTCCCCGTACCGTTGAGTATACAAAGGGAGACCCCTCTAGGTTGCAATCCTTTTATCCATAGGAAGCCGAGTTTGCTACCTTGTAACCATGATACACCGAACACAGCATTCGGGGAGACTACCTGCACATACGTCAAGTCCTTGGTCATTTCTGTTTCATTTGATCACCAAGGTGTATATGGCAGTTCATGGAAACTTCGTATACCCTCTTGCTTAGTATTCTAGAGTAGTAATTTTTATCTTTTCATGACTCTTTAAAAATAGAAGAGATCTTCGAGAACTTGTCCTTTCATGCTCGTTTAAAATTGAAAGTGACTAGAGTCATCTTTAGCCTATTTCTCGACTCTTTAAAAATGAAGCAGCAAAATATGGTTTCAGTGTCATAAAATTAATCACCTACGATCACACGCCCGTTAAAGTTTTATCACTTGGCCTGTTGTTTTTCCTTGGTTTTGTTCTTAGGGTCTTTGATTGGTTCTATTTTTTCCTTTATGTTTTGATATACGGTCACGGTGGCGGAACCACCAGTTTCGTCGTCCTCACTGTCTCCTAGTGGTAGTTATTTTCTAGACATTTCTTTTGAAACCCCTCAATCCACTAGGTCTGCTGAGTTTTCGCAGCCTATTCTCCCGTCTGTCCTGCCTCTTGCTACTTGATATCCTCCTGAAGAGCCAGTTGAGTTCAATTGGCCTCCTTCTGGAGCTTGGTCTAGTTTTGGGGAAGAAGGAGACTTTCCTCCTCTTACATCAGGCTCGCCATTTTTTTCTACTTCTGTGCCTCCTAGTCCTCATAGTATTTTCGAAGATCTTACAGAGGAGTCAGACATGGACTCATCTAGTCCTATTGGTAGTGAAGGAATGCCTGTTTCTATAGGAGAATATCAGCTTTTTCCGAAAGATGTCCCTCATGTTTCCACTCAATATTCTCCACCATCGATGTCACTTCCACTTGGATATAGGTCCTTGAGTCAGATTATGTCTTGTGTTACCTCCATTATGCAATCCAGTACAGTAACTCCTCCTCAGAGTTTATTCCTACCTTCATTAGGACTATTGTCTTCGACACCTGGTTCGTCGATTACTGTTACATCTGTTCTAGTCCAACCGACGGTCTGTGTACCTGTTGTTACACATCAGCAGTCAGGATCTTTTCACACCCGCGGGTCTATTTTTCTCAATCCTACGTGGCCTATTAACCCCAGCCCAAGCAGCTCACAAACTTGTGCTATGGAAACCCCGTCTACCTCCACCACGCCCATCGTTTCTACCTATGTGTTTGACAAGCAGATGTTGGATATTCACTGACGTTATGCTCCCTCGACGGAGGCCACGCCTGCCTCTAGTGCAGTTTCCACTACTCCTGTGATTCCTGGTGGTCTTACTTTTGAAGAGTATCTGTTGGCTGTTCAGCAACAGAGCTCTCAGGGTTCTCGGCAGCCCTAGGCTCCTGCTAATCCTCTTTTTCATCACTATGATGCTGTTGGTAACCATGTTTATTCATATCCGCTTCATTATGATGAACATGGTAATCTGGTCTATTTTCCTCCTACTGATCCTTATTAGATCGTTTCTCATTTTAGACCTACTTTACTTGTGCAACCCTCTAGCTTGCAAGGACAACCCCCTATGGGACAACCTTTAACTCAACAGGGCTCTACCTCTAGTCCACAGGGACAACCAGACCGTCCACAAGGCCAACCTTTACAAGGGAAACCTTTGGTCCAACATGGAAAACCCTCTGGTCTTTTTGGTCAACCTCCGAATCAACTAGGACTATCTTGTGCTCCTGGGGGGAAAATCTACCCACCACAGGGACAACCTGTTGCACCACAACAACAGCCACATGCTCAGTATGGCCCGAATGTTGTGAAACCAGGACAACCCTATGGTCCTTCTCCAGATCAACCTGGTTATCAGGGACAACTTGGTCCAACACAACCATTTGGCCAATCTTTCCCACAAGGCCAATCTGGTGGCCCTTAGTATTCGGTTCAACTTGCTCATCAACTAATTCAACCTGCTCCTCAGCCGGTTCCATCGTTTCAGGAGCCTGTTCTACCTATTTATAGTCAGCCAGGTTTACCCGCTCAGCAGCCTACTCAACTGGATTCGCCTGCTCAACCACAAGGCGCTTATTACCCTCAAGGTTCATATCAATCGGTATATAGTGCGGTTCAGGTTCCTTACCCTCAAAATCAACCTGTATATCATCAACCTCAAAGCCATGCTTACATTCCACAGTAGACTCCATATGCTTCTCAACAAGGACCTCAATGGTCTACTCCGACTCAATATCTTGGTCCTCAACCCCAGTATCAACTGACTTATCCTGCTTCTAATCCCTATGATCTGAATCCTCCGAGACAGAATGTATGTGGACAGAATCCAGCTCAAACTAGGTGGAATGTAGATGCAGTTCCTTATCAAAGACCTCCGATGACTTTCAAAACTTAATTATCATTTCTTGCTACGTTGGAATTACCTGATGTGTCAAAATTGACGAACGATACCATTCTTCATAACCCGTATTGGCCTCCGGTTCCAACCAAGATTCCTGGTGATTGTCCTAAATTTGAGAGCAATTCTGGTGAAGACCCCCAACTGCATGTTATGACTTACCATTTGTGGTGTTCCTCTAACTCTTGGGTTGACGATTCTATTAGACTCCGTCTTTTTCAGCAAACTCTTACTAGTGCCGCTACAAAGTGGTACATTGAGCTATCTCGTGGCATATTCCAAGATTTCAATTCTTTAGCCATGGTGTTCCTTACACATTTTTAGTTACCAGTCCATTATGAGACTGGGACGCACCTCCTCACTTCATTGAAACAGGACTGAGCTACTCATATCTCGAATCATATTCATGAGTGGCGACATCGTCATCCGATGATCAAATTTGAAATTCCTGATCAGCTTCTAACTCATTGGTTCACTACCTCCTTTGTCAATCGGATTTCCAAAGACATTGCTATGGGGGCATGTGTAACCAAGGAACAAGCCATTGCTTACGCCCAGTACCTTGATCTTGTGTACTCTGAGTCTAGCGCATTATATGATATCTTGCTTGATGCTCCCCAACCTGGAACTTCTAAACCACCAGTGACTCCATTCGTCGATGGTATTATTGGTTTTGTATCTCAGACTTCTCAGAAGTCTTTGTCATCTTCAAACACTGGGAAGTCGAAGTCCGCTTCTTCCAATAATGTTGTTTCTCAGTCTACTTCAAATTCTGGTAAACTCACAGAAGCTAATTCCGTTCAAGCCAATCCTACGAATAATACTTCTAAAGGTAAGAATGAGGGTAAAGGTAAGGCCAAATCCGATACCTCAAAACAGGATTCTCAGAAACCTCGTGTTGCGATGGTTCTCAATGCAAACCGAAGTACCCTTTTTTTATTTGTGATGAAGAGCACTTCACCAAGGACTGTCCTCAATGGTCCGAAGTGAGCCAATTGCTCAAAGGTACCCAGGGAACTCCGACTGTTCTTAAAGAACCTTTCCCATATCAGTAGACTCAGATGGTAGAGAAACCTTAGTCCTCTACCCCATTTGGCTCTCAGGTGTTCATGTTGAATGGTTCTGCCGCCATTTCTATTTCTACTTGGTCGAAAGATTATACTAGATCTTGGCAGGCCACAGGGAAGGAGATCGCTAATGATCCTCCTCCTCCGCCTGTTACTGGTCCTCTTGAAATTAAAAGGCCCAATGCTGAATTCATTGTACAACCACCTTCCAAAGGTGTACTCTGTAAGTCTTCTTATAATCCCAACACCCGTGATGCTCACCATTACAATATTGTTTAGGATTTGGCTCAGGCGCCATTCGAGTTGTCCGTCGCATCACAGAGCTTTGTTATCTGCGATTGGTGGGATTGATCTTTCTGATACTAGCGTTCTTGCTTTCAATCTAGAGAATTTCGTTCCATGACTTCCGCAACAAATTGCGCTCATTATTCAAGTTGTTATTAATGGTCTCGACATCCATCGAGCAGTTGTGGACGAAGGTGCATCAACCTGTGTCATGTCATCTTTGTGTTGGAAAGACATTGGTTCTCCAGCCCTGAATTCATCACCAAATGCCCTAGAAGCATTTGATGGAAGAGAATCAAAACTTTAGGTGTTCTCGATAGTTTACCAATTACTTTGAAAGGGAAGAAATTCAATGTCGGGGACGAATTCATTGACGCTAAACTCAATTATAATCTTATCCTCGGTCACAGTTGGACTCACGCCATGTTATGTGTTCTGTCCACTCTCTTTCATGTTTTGAAATTTCCACATGAAGGAAAGATTGTTACTGTTGATCAATTGTCTTTCTTCACCTCTTCTTCCGAGAACAACGTTCTGTATGTGGATCAGATTCCTACTCCCTATGAGAGCGTAGGGCCGGGTCTTTTTAAAGATCCTGCCCTCATGGGTATTTTTCCTCTTCCTCCACTGAATATTGTTCAGATTCATATGATCTCTCGGTTTGATGACCCATGGATTATTTCTTCCCTGAACAGGTGGTTCCTTCAGAGATTCGATGCCTTTGAGTCCGATTGAGATTGATTATTGTGAACTCATTGCTGCTTCAGAACCTCCGTCCTCTGATTGTGCTCCTTTGAGCATGTCCCTTAACATTTATTCTCAATCCCCCTGGCTTGGTGATTCAGATTCGCCCGATCCTTTGAAAGAATTGTTTCCTTATGATTAGGCCATCGTGGAAACCATGTCCCTTGAGGATCTGCGATGGGATGATGGTCATCATCGTTCCTCATTTATGCCTATCCTCGGGGTCATGTATACTTGTCTCGAGCGTTTTTCATCTCAGGTTCCTTCTCCTCCGCTTCAATTTCCTGTTTTGACGCACGACGTCTTTACAGAAGGTAACTTGAGTAACATTACACAGACGATGCCTATTGACATTTCCATTAAACCGGGAATCGTCGAGAACATCCATATTGGGGTTACTTGTTCTTCTGATGAAGTCTAAGTTTATAATAGCCTTTTTCACGAGTTCCATGATGTCTTTGCATGGTCCTACAAAGAAATTCCCAGCATTGATCCTAGTATAGTGATGCATGAAATTACTACTTACCCCGGTTCGAAACCTGTATGCCGGCGTCTTCATCCAGTACACCCTAGAAAATTTGCTGCCATCAAGGCTGAAGTTCAAAAACTTCTTCGAGCTGGTTTTATTTATCCAATTCCTTGATAGAAAGGGTCTCTAGTATTGTTCCTATAGATAAGAAGCAGGGAAATATTCACATCTGTGTTGATTATCACGATATTAATTGAGCTTGTCCCAAGGATAATTATCCCACTCCCTTTATCGATCAAATCCTTGATGAATGTGCGGGAGTGAGATATTTTCCCTAATGGATAGTTTTTCTGGTTATAATCAGATTAACATTCTTCTAACTGATCAACATAAGACTGTCTTTATCTATCCTTGGGGTTCTTTCGCATATAAGAAGCTCCCTTTTGGCTTAAAGAATGTCGGGGCTATGTTTCAGCGAGCGATGTCGTATGCTTTTCACGATATTCGACACATTGTTCAGCCTTATATGGATGACCGTCCCGCTCATTCAGCTAAGCGCATGAACCATCCTGACCATCTTCATCAGATCTTTCTTCGTTGTCAACGTTACAATATTCGGCTTAATCCGCACAAGTGCGTCTTCTGCGTTGATTCTGATAGACTCTTAGGGTTTATCATATCCAAAGATGGAATTCACCTCGATCCACTCAAGGTTGAGGCTATTATCAATCTCCCCTCTCCCTCCTCATTACATCAGTTGCAGAGTTTGCAAGGTAAGGCTTATTTTCTACGTCGTTTTATACCTAACTATGAAAAAGTGGCTAGAGGATACACGTGATTATTAAAGCAGGGCGTCCCATTCTGTTGGGATGAGATTGCTCAAAAGTCTTTTGAGGCCCTGAAGACATTTCTTGTCAACGCTCCTCCTAACTATCATCATGATTTTTCCCTTTATTTAGCTGCCGCTTTCAGTATGATTGCCATGGTTCTAGTAGAAGACGATGATGACGATAATGAGCATGTTATTTATTACTTGCCTTGTAACCTTCTCGACCCTGAGACGCAATATGCACACGTCGAGAAGTTCACGTTAGCTGCGGTTCAAGTCGTTCAACATTTTCGTCATTATATTCTTTTGCATATAATGATTGTGATTTTCAATTGCAACCCCATGACCTATATATTTTCTCAACAATTTTTGGGGAGTAAATACTCAAAGTGGATTGTCATCCTCCAAGAGTTCGATTTGGAATTTACTGATGCCAAGTCGAAGAAGTCATTACTCTTTGCTGATTTGATTTGTTCCCTCCCTTCAGACTCTCCTCTGTCTCGTTTTGAGGAATACATTCCAGACGATACACATTTCTTGATTATCACCCTCGATCCATGGTACGGTGATATCATCGTTTATCTCCAGACTTCTACTTTCAGATCTGAGTTGACGAAGGATGCCCACCAACGCATCTGTCATCAGTCACAACCTTATCGTATAGTCGGGGATACCCTCTATCGTGTCATAGTGGATTCCATTCTCCGTCGATGTTTGACCCTCGAGGAAGATGAGAAAGTTCTCAATGATTGTCACAGTGGCGCTTGTGGTGGTCACATGTCTAGTTATGCCACTGCACAAAAGATTCTTCGTGTTGGTTATTTCTGGCCTTCTATCTTCAAAGACTGCATTGTCGCAGTTCGTAAATGTCATGATTGCCAGGTTTATCAACGCAAGATGCGTTTGTCGCCTATACCTCTACATCCTGTCATTACCATTGGTCCCTTTACGAAGTGGGGCATCGATTTTATGACATGTAACCCTCATTCAGCCGAGGGGCATGCTTATATTATCGTAGCCGTGGACTAATTCACTAAATGGGCCGAAGCATTGCCTACACTTGCCGCTGATGATAAGACAACTACTCAATTCATATTCAATCACATCATTGCTAGGTTTGGTGTCCCTCAAGCCATCGTTAACGATCATGGTTCCCATTTTCGGCATTACATGGTGGTCGAGTTGACTTCAAATTTGGGTCTGCATCACGACAGCTCAATGCCGTACTATCCTCAGGCCAATGGCCACGTTGAAGCCATGAACAAATTTCTTGTTACCATGCATCAGCGTACGATTGGGATCCATAAATCCAATTGGAATCTCATGTTATTTTCAGCTCTTTGGGCATACCGAACCTCAGTTAAGAGTGTAACCAGATTCACCCCTTTTCAATTGGTTTATGGTTTGGAAGCTACTCTTCCGATTGAATGTGAAATAAATTCTCTCAAGTTGGCTATTGAATTATTGACGAACACTTCACCAGAATAAGAGCGTCTCCTTTATCTCGAAAGGTTGGATGAAAGCCGCCGCTTTGCTGCTCTGGTTATTGAAGCACAGAAAAAGCAGGTCAAAGCTCATTTTGACCAATCAATTTCCCCTCATTCTTTTGTTGAAGGAGATCTCATCCTCCTGTACGACCAAGCTCATGATAAGATGGGGGTAGGTAAATTTCAACCCATGTGGCATGGGCCTTACATTGTTAAATGCATATTGTAGAATGGAGCCTATGAGCTCATTGATTACGAAGGTCATCCTTTAGAACAACCCATAAATGGGTTGTATCTCAAAAAGTATTATGCGTGAGTCATTCATGCATGATTTATGTACATAGTTGTTTTTTTCATTTTTGTACATGTTTTGATTTGGTGTGCTTTGCGAGCATTTTCTTGCTTATTTGGGTATTTCTTATTTGCGCAGATGTCTATTACCCCTTATGTCGATTTCACGGATGGTGCTTCCCACAGTACCAGGAATTTTTCTTCAACAGCTTGGGTAATCTATTATCCTATTGGTGAGTTGATAGAATTGCAGGGTATTTGTCTAGGATGAACTACAAAAAATGTCGCTGAATATAGTGTTGTCCTTGAACTATTAATCGAGGCAATCAATCTTGACATACATTCATTGCTTGTAAATCTAGATTCACAGCTTGTTGTTCTGCAACTCAATGGTCATTCTTCAGTTAGAAACCCATACATTTTGAGATTGTATTTACGTATTCATTTATTTTATCACATATCAACATATTCCTAGACTAATGAATGCATTAACTAATACAGTGGCTAAAATTGTATTAGATAGACATTTGCGTAATTTGTAAAATCATCATCATGTGAAAACAATCCATGTAGGAAAATAGATGTATATATATGTCGCGTGTTTGCATTAGTGTGCATCATACATTCAAAAAATATGTGTGTTTTGGTTACATCCTGAGACACCATGTCTCTCAAAAATGCAGATATAAAGCCTAGGTGTCTAATCGGTGTGATGCTTATGATAGCATGTCTCTGCTTGTACAAGCCGCCTCAACAAGCGGTGAATACGGCTTGGCACCCCGACGGTATGCCTCTGGTAGGCGCGAGGAACATCGTCAAATCGTGCATAATCCAAGACTCCATGTGTGATCCCCTCTAGGTTACGCATGAGCTCCTCTTCCTCGCTTCCCTCACCATGAGGGTCAAAATCATGAGTAATTCGCCTCACTATCGGAGACATGCCCGCGGGTCTCTCTAGGCTGACATCTGCAAATACATGGATATAATGTCAGAACATACATAATAAAAAAAAATCATAACACTCATGAAAATTAAAAATGAGTCTTACCTAAATCTTCATCCCAGTCCTCTCCCTCCAGGAGTGGGAGGTCCGGATTACCAGTAAAATCTGTACTAGAGTAGGGCTAGTCCTCCACGACGATCAACTGTCGGTGGAGCCAATAAAATAACTCTGGTCTCTAGGACATCTGTTGACCGCCCCATGCCCTTGGCATCAGAGCCGCCTATCTGGTCATCCGTGGTTCTCTCGCTGGTGGTGTTGGGACTATGACCTCCTGACGCTGAAAAATTGGTAGTCGTTCCAGGAAGAATGATACCAGGACAGACCCATAACCAAATTGCTTCAATTTTCCCTTCTTGCATTTTGTTAGCTGGCGTTTCATGTTTATTTTCATGACCTCTACCTAGTTGTAGATGATTGGTGTCAAATAGTCTACAGCAAGAAGCAACTACGTTTTTGTTTCCTCGTGTGGTGCTTGCGATCCCGCAGCTCGTGTGATGGTATGTAGCACTAATTTTAGTGCTAGGTCTAGGATAGTTTGGATATCAACTTTCCCACTTCTTGTTTCTTTTTTTGCCCCTCGACATACTCTGTCCATTACCATGGAAATGCTCTCCATGCAAGGCCGGGTACCGGTTAGGATCAGTGTTGCTCCCCTCCGCGACAATCCTGTGATAAAGTAGACGTCAGGAACATCAATCTCAAGTTCCTGATCTCAAAGGATGAAATTTTCTTGGTCCTCATCCCAAATTCTGATCAAATATTGTAATAGCTTTGGTTGAGCATGGAGACACGGTGTCAAGAAGAACTTCTTCAGTCCACATTCCCTAAGAGCTTCCATGCATCTCTCATTTTCCATGGCAAGCTCGTTTTCTTCGTTGTGTTCCCGTTCTTTCCATTCTATCACCATTTTTCCACTTTCTATCTGTAAACACATTCATATGAATGGTATTAGCCTTTTTTGAAACTTAAATTTGTGAATGATTGGGGTTTGTGACTTGCATTTTGCACAAAAAATGGTTTGCACCGTTGGCGCGACTCTTCCCAAACAGTTGTGCCAATGGGCGCGCCCTAGTGTAAAAAATTGGGTGGTTGGTGCGACACCATGCCCAAAACCCATGCCAACCTCCGTGCCCTAATTTTCATATTTCCTCCCCTAGAATTCAAAATTGGAAGTTGTAGGTAGTAAGAAATTATTCAAAATGCAGGGAGAGAACTCGGCTCTTACCTGGAACTGACGGATTTGAGATTGGTCTTCTGGATTGTCTATTATCATCGCCACAAAATGACACGGTAAAATGGGTAACTATTTGCTCCACAAGTGGTAAAAAGTGAAAAGTAATTATTTTTACCATTTTTGGCATTTTATAACTTTTTACAACCCTAATTAGGTTTTAAGACATGTTTTTCGATTTTTTTATTATATTATTTTCGAAAAATGGGTTTTACATGTGTCTCTTGTGCAAAAATAGGTTTTCAGGACATAGTGATGGAGTAATGAGTTAAATTTTATACTTTTTCAGACTCGGTAAAAACACGAAAAAGTCACTGCTAGAGTCATCTTTCAGCTCTTTTCTAACTCTCTAAAATTGAAAATATTGTCGAGACTCTTGTCGTTTTGAACTCGTTAAATGGTTGCGAAGCGATATCTACTCAGTATACGTTACCCCTTTTTCAGGCTGGGATAGATTATTCACGAAAAAGGAATACCTTAGCCTATCACGACTAAGAGGTTCTTTCAGATATTGTTTTCTACCTTTTCGAATCTGAGAGACTATTTACGAAAAGGGCCATGATGGATTTTTATTTTCTTCCTTCTTTTCAAACTCTCTAAACATGAAAAGATGCTCAGTTCTCCCTTTTTCAGACTCGTTAAAACCTGATGACATTGGATTTCGTCATCATGACGTTACTCGAGTTCCTCCTTCCTAGGGCTCGTAAAATGTACTAGGTTGGATTTGTCCGAAGGAAAAACTTATAGCACAAGCATATGTTATGCCCTTCACGCTTGTTTTAAAAAAATAATTGGGGTACTCGCCAGAAATGGTGGGGGAAAATGGAACCAAGTTTTAGTTATGTTGGTAGTATGTTGCTCTTGAACATGGCACTTGTCTGTATTCGTGTCGGGTTGGGGACATCTCATTTCATCATTTTTGCCTCCATAGGTTTGGGTAATCTCTTTTTACCTCTCATATGCTCTTTGCCACATCATCATGACCTCAGATCCTTTGATGTCAAATACTGCCAAATCTAGTGTCGTGTTGCTGATATGTTCAAGAGAAGTTTGTCTCTGTAGTTTTCAACCTCCCTCTGATTCTCTATTGGTCCTGTTTCACTACTATCATGTTCCTCTGTCTGGTATCGATGATGTGGGAAACATTATGGCCCACCTTTGATCAGGTCACTTCCTGTCGACTTCAGCTCGTTATCCAGGAATTTGATCAAGAGACTCTATTCTGGTACCTTGGAGCCTGCATGCCTTAATGGCAGGTTTTTCGCATTCGACGCAAGGTCCACATCATTGGCCTTCGATCAAGTGATTTTGCAGATGTTCGACGCAGATCATTATTCACATTCTGTGGATTGTATTGGTTGTAACTTGAGAGAAATTGTCATTATTGGTGGTTTCTCTCGTGCCTGTTAACAACTTTCATCATTGGCTGGTAATCAGGTGATTTTATTGCATGTTCGACTTCAGCTCATATATTCACATACTTGAATTTGTACTTGCTCGGGTCAATATGGAGCACAAGGCCCTAGATTTTCTCTGATAAAATCTAGGTTGCGGATTTTGGTGGATTATCATGACTTATTGCATGAATCTTTTGATTGTATGGCTGCGACCATACCTGAGTTTATTTTTTGATCCTTACTGCTATATGGATGCGTCCATACCTCGGATATTAGTTTTTATATATACTCTATTATGGATGGATGTTCCCATACCACATGTTCATGTATCAGAAACATCATTTGTATTCGTAATTGCAGGTTTTCCAACAATGGTGTTTGGTTCGAACGCATTCTCATAAAGCATTTCACCCCTCCCTCTCCCTCGAACCTCATGATTTAGGTGGCATCTGTTACACAAATTTTTTTTACTGTCCCTGCAATCCCCATCTCACCCATTGTAGGGTCATTTCTGTGATCAATAAGCAGTGTCATGCCTTACAAAGACCATCATAGTGTCCCTTTGCGTGAGAGTAACATTCCTTCTGTTGACAATTCCCTGAGCAGAGACTCAAAAAACCTTGTTTTTGCCTTGGCGTGGGTAGTTAGTTATGTCCTTGCGCCAAAGAGGAAGATTAACACTGGGCCCTGCGCCAGCTGGTGCTCTGTCCCAGTTTGCCACCCGCGCTAAGCTGTTTATGAAATTTAAAAAAAAAAATAGAGGCGAAGATTCCACTCCAACCACCTTGAGGATGAGTCATTGGGAGTGGTTGAACTGATAAACCACAGACTAACTCCTTTAGGTTTATGGTTTCCACCTCTTATGGGAACTCCCTAAAGGATAGGCCTCCCTCCCACCTTTGTAGGGATACTAACCTTCTCTTTTTCCTCTATAAAAGAAGTTATCTCTCTTAGAACAAGCTAGCTAAACTTGGAGAATTAGACATACTATAGCTGAATGACTAGAGATGATAGAATAAGAAGGAATTATGTTGATGATGTTGAGATTCAACAAGATGATTATCTTAGTGAAAAGAGTTTCCTTCACTAAGTGGGCCCGTAGGCTATTTTTGGCGCAAGTCTATTTTTAGACATGGTGATCATATTTCAGAAGTTGTAGGATGCTATTTGTGGATGGTTGATCAAGTTGAAAAAATAGATGAAATTCTATTTTTAGAATATTGAGCGAAGTCTATTTATAGATCGCTGATTTAAAAATAGATGCATGTCGATTATTATTAGCTCTTAATAATAATCAGACTCTAAACAACAAATTATTCTGTTGGAGCACTTTGTTTTAGTGAAAAAATGTGGCACATCAGTGGAATGAGGGAATTACACAATTCCCAAGGGTTTACTGGAGCTAATGCATGGAGGACTCAGTTAGAACTCAAGTGGCAGAGTTATGACACAGTTGTAAGAAGTAGTTATGGAGTTGTATTCAGTTTAACTCAGTTAAGCTAATTGTATCTAGTCTAACTGAATGATACACTAGTGAGAGTGGAGTGAATTAATTAGTTAATTAATTCACAAATAATAACTCGTTAATCAACTGAAAAATGCAACAGTTAACTACAGTGCATAGCAGTTTCAGTGGAGACCTAGTGGAGAGGTAGGTGAAAGGGAAAGATAGACTATCTGTTGTGACTATAGTGATGCATTTATTGCATCACACACACATTGGAGTTGCCAATGAGGATTGCGCAGTCAAGGCAAGAGTAATTCGAATTCATTCGAAGCTATTCTTCAGCAGGGACTGTGCAGTGGAGGCAGGCTAGCAGGAGGCAGAGATCGGTGCATGGATTTACAAGATTGTTCATTATTAGTGTATGACGATTGTACTGTATTGAGAGCTTGATAATATTTGTATGAGGATTGTCATATGATTCCATGATACATAATATATATTTGGGGTTTTCAGCTTCAGTCTTTCCCGGTTAAAAACAACTGTGTTATGTGTGATTATTTTTATTTATGCTTTACATGTGTGTGCAATTAATTTTTCCGCAAAATATTAACAAGTGGAATGATTCAGTATCTTGAATAAAGTTAAATAGTGTGAGATCAGGTGGATCTATGAAATATGCATGCTTAGTGCATATAATTTCTACATGGTATCATAGCATTTTTAATTGAAGATTGCAATTGTAAAGTGAGTTTGTGCTGGTGGACAATTCAAATTTGCTACTGAAGATTCTTGGTGTAGAAGCTGAGTATATATTGAAATGGCTTTCAATGGGTTGCGATTGGAGTATGCCCTTGATGGGAGCTCGAATTACATAGCCTGGAAGGACAAGATGGAGGCAGTGCTGGAGGATAATGGACTGAAGGAGTTCATCAATAGTGATGTTCCTAAGCCGGGATCTAGCAATGTTGCACTACTTGACGCATGGAAAAAGAAGACAACAAAGACGAGAAGGATTTTGTTGGAAGGTGTGAAGGACCATATTGTGTCCAGATTTCACAGGAAATCCACTTCATTCTTAATGTGGAAGGCTTTTACAGATTTTTTCCAAAGCAGAAGTGACCAGAGGAAGTTGGTGCTTAAAGACAAGCTCAGAAAAATAAAAATGGAGAAAGGCGACAGTATTCCAAAATACCTCACAAAGTTTTTCCACTGCAAGGATGAACTGGGAAGTGTGGGGGTTACTGTTGATGATATAGACTTTGTGAGATTGTCTCTCCTTGGGCTTCCGAAGAGTTGGCATAGCTATGAAGACTTTGTCAATGGACGGGAGAAACTGCCGGGATGGGAGCGACTTTGGTTGGATCTTGTGCAGGAGGAGATAAGGCAGGGTACCAAGGATGGTTCTTCATCGAAGAATGAATATGAAGAGAATTTAAATTTGGCTACCAAATAAAGGAAAGGTAAGGGGAAGAAACATCCTTCAAAATCTGATGCTAAAGGCAAGAAGCAACATTTGTCCAAAGTGAAGTGTTTTCACTGTCACGAACATGGACATTTTGCCACTAACTGTCCACAGAAGAAGAATAAAAAGAAGGCTGTTGGATCTGTAGCTGGAGAGGCCTTAACCTCGTAATTTGAACTTTATTCCTCCTTAATCACATGCTTGGTTTCAAGCTGTATGGGATCGGTGTGGTATCTTGATAGCGGTGCGTCTTTCCATATGACAAGAGACAAAGAGTTGTTTAGTGACTTGGAGGAGAAGGACCTCTAGATGCATATAGAGATGGGCGATGATGGTCGGTACAGTGCAACTGGAATTGGAACCATTACCTTTGAGAGGGAGTCCGGTAATCCATTCTTGTTGAAGAATGTTATGCATGTTTTAGGTCTGAAGAAGAACTTGGTCTCAGTCACAATGCTGGAAGACAACGGTTATGATGTTGTTTTTAGTGAGGGAAAAGCCTTCCTTCAACATAAAAAAATGGGTCAAACCAAGAATATAGGGGTTCAAATTAAGAATCTCTACAAGCTAGAGGTAGATGGCTGCGTCGCAATGGTGGGAAAAGCAGAAGAAGTGGTGAGTCGGGATGAGGGTGAATTATGGCACAGGAGATTGGCCCATCTTCACCATGGCGCTTTGAAGATTTTGCAGCAGATTTCTACTGGACTTCCCAAGCGTACTCTTGCATAGTCAGATTAGTGCAAAGGATGTACTATGGGTAAGTTTGTGAAGACCACCTTTCATGAGAAGGAGAACCATGATTCGGTGATCCTAGAGAAAATTCACACAGATGTGTGTGGACCTTTCTCGGTTGCTTCAACAACAAAACAAAGGTATTATGTTATATTTTTTGATGACTATTCTCGTAGATGCTGCATCTTCTTCATGCAGAAGAAGGGTGAAACATTCTCAAAGTTCTGTGAGTTCAAGGCATTGGTGGAGAAGGAGTCGGGGAAGCAAGTGAAATATCTACGGAGCGATAATGGTGGTGAATACATCTTGGGAGAATTCAAATACTACTGCAGCAAAGAAGGAATTCGAAGAGAACTCATAGCGCCTCATAACCCATAGCATAATGGGGTCGTGGAGAGGAAGAACAGAACGATCATGGGTGCTGCACGAGCGAAGCTGCATGACCAGGGCCTACCAATTCACTTGTGGGCGGAAGCATGCAATACTACGGTTTATGTGCAAAGCCGTTGTCCTCATAGAGTACTTGGCATGAGTACACCCGAAGAAGCTTTTACTGGTAAGAAGCCTGATATTTCTCATTTGAATATTTTTGGCTCACCTGTTTACATTCATGTGACAAAGGATGCCAGGAAGAAGTTGGAGCCGACTGCAGAAGTTGGGATATTTGTGGGGTTCACAGAAACACCCCATAATTATCATGTGTATTTGCTAGATAGTCGGATGACTGTTGTGTGACGGGATATAAAATTCAATGAGGTGAAAGCCATGAAGTTGTCACTTGAGAGGGAGCTACACTTGCATGCAGAGGAGGAACTTCTTGTTCCCAAAGATGAGCCTCTGGATGTGGATTAGCCACAAGAGGAGATTCATGGAGTGGAGGAGTCCACTCATGCAGAACCAAAAATCAGACAAGGCAGAAAGCATACCACAAAAGCTGAGATATTGAAGCTTTATGCGGCACAAAATGTAGGAGTTCCTACATCACAGCGCAGACAGAGACAGTCACTTGACCGATTTATTGGATACATGGCTCTTATGAGAAATTGTACCGTGACAGAGCCATCTTCTTTCGAAGAAGCAGTGTAGGAGCCCACATGGGTAGATGCCATGGTGGAGGAGTATGACTCCATTGTCAGAAACAATGCTTGGGAGATTGTTCCAAGGCTAGTGGGAAAATTAGTTGTAGGATCAAGATGGATCTACAAGGTAAAGAATGCTATTGATGGGAGTGTCGAGAAGTATAAGGAAAGATTTTTTGCCTGGGGCTTCTCACAGATAGAGGGGATTGACTATGAAGAAACCTTTGCACCTGTCGCACGGTATTCTTCCATACGGACCATCCTTGCTCTCTCAACGCAGATGGGTTGGCACATTCATCAGATGGATGTGAAGACTGCGTTCCTTAATGGGATCAGTGAGGAAGAGGTGTACATTGAGCAACCTAAAGGATTTGAGATATTCAGCAGCAAGTCGCTTGTGTGCAGGCTCAAAAGAGCATTATATGGGCTGAAACAAGCACCCCATGCTTGGTACACTCAGATCGATAGCTATTTCACTGGACTTGGCTTCACCAAGAGTGAGGCGGATGCAAACCTGTACAAGATTGTGGTGGAGGGTAAGATTTTAATCATTGTACTTTATGTTGATGATTTAATACTAACAGGTGATGAGCAGTTGATACACTCATGCAAGGCAGATCTTGCAAAAGAGTTTGAGATGAAGGATTTGGGCCTCCTTCATTATTTCCTTGGATTGGAAATATGGCAGCGGGAAGGTGAATTTTTTGTGTCTCAAGGAAAGTATGCTCGGGAGATACTGGAGAAGTTTCACATGCAAGGTTGCAAGCCTATCGACATTCCTCTTCCAAGAAATTGGAAGAAAGAGGATGCTACATCGGCAGAGGTAGTGGATGCCAATGTTTATCGACTATTGATGGGTTCGCTCATGTATTTAGTCAATATAAGACCGGACATATGCTATGTGGTGAACCAGCTTTCACAAGCGATGGTTAAGCCTACCAAGCTCTTTTGGAAGGGAGGTAAGCATGTCCCGAGATATATCAGCGGCACATCTGAGTATGGTTTATGGTACAAACAGACGGATGAGGTGAAGTTGTATGGATTCACGAATGCAGATTGGGCAGGAAGCCCAACAGATAGAAAGGGCACATCAGGAGGGATTTTCAGTATCGGATCTACGTCAGTCTCTTGGTACAGCAGGAAACAAAGATCCATGGCACTCAGTTCAGCGGAAGCAGAATACATGGCAGCAAGTCAAGCTACATGTGAGGCTATCTGGATGAGGAAGATCCTGGTTGGTTTGTTCGGTTCACATTTAGATCCCACAGTGATACATTGTGATAATCAGAGTTGCATTAAACTCTCGGTTAATCCTATGTTTCATGATAGATATAAACATATTGATATCCGGTATCATCATTTCAGAGATTGTGTGCAGCGAAAGATCATGTTGCTTCAGTACATTCCTACGGAGGATTGGGATGCAGATATTCTAACGAAGGTGCTCACCAGGAGAAAATTTGAATACCATAGAGGCAAGATCAGGGTGAAGGATAAACCCTATCTTGTTGAGAGGGAGTGTTGAGATTCAACAAGATGATGAGCTTAGTGAAAAGAGTCGCCTTCACTAAGTGGGCCTGCAGGGTATTTTTGGTGCAATTATATTTTTAGACTATGTCTATTTTTAGACATGGTGATCATATTTCAGAAATTGTAGGATGCTATTTGTGGATTGTTGATCAAGTTTGAAAAATAGATGAAATTCTATTTTTAGAATATTGGGCGAAGTTTATTTATAGATCGCTGATCTAAAAATAGATGTATGCCGATTATTATTAGCTCTTACTAATAATCAGACTCTAAACAACAACTTATTCTCTTGGAGCACTTTGTTTCAGTGCACAGATGTGGCACATCAGTGGACTGAGGGAATTACGCAATTCCCAAGGGTTTACTGGAGCTAATGCATGGAGGACTTAGTTAGAACTCAAGTGGCAGAGTTATGACACAGTTGGAAGAAGTAGTTATGGAGTTGTATTCAGTTTAACTTAGTTAGACTCAATTGAGCTAGTTGTATCTAGTCTAACTGATTAATACACTAGTGAGAGTGGAGTGAATTAATTAGTTAATTAATTCACAAATAATAACTCATTAATCAACTGAACAATACAGTAGTTAACTACAGTGCATGGCAGTTTCAGTGGAGACCTAGTGGAGAGGTAGGTGAAAGGGAAAGATAGAATATTTGTTGTGACTATAGTGATGCATTGATTGCATCACACACACATTGGAGTTTCCAATGAGGATTGCGCAGTCAAGGCAAGAGTAATTTAAATTCATTCAGAGCTATTCTTCAGCAGGGATTGCGCAGTGGAGGCAGTGTAGCAGGAGGCAGAGATCGGTGCATGGATTTGCAATATTGTTCCTAATTAGTGTATGACGATTGTACTATACTGAGAGATTGATAAGCTTTGTATGAGGATTTTCATATGATTCCATGATACATAATATATAGTTGGGGTTTTTAGCTTCAGGCTTTCCCGGTTAAAACAACTGTGTTATGTGCGATTATTTTTATTTATGCTTTACATGTGTGTGCAATTAATTTTTCCACAAAAGATTAACAAGTGGAATGATTCAGTATCTTGCATAAAGTTAAATAGTGTGAGATCAGGTGGATCTATGACATTTGCATGCTTAGTGCATATAATTTCTACAGAGGAAGCTTGAGTCCATGACTTCTGAGAGAGCATGAGTCCATGCCTTCATCCTGTCCAAATTCCCTGACGAGCATCTGAGATGCACTTCGCCTGAACACCGCCTGAACACCGCTGGAGGAGACTGCGACGTCAAAGCATTGGTTGTAACTCTTCCTTCTATTCATTGACATACATGACTATTGTTTGGTTCCACTTTTGTGTTACAACGTTTGTTTAATGCAATATGTTTAGCCCTCTTTTACTAGCTAATAATTATGAATGAAATGTTGTTATCTTGTATGCTATTCTTGTATGCTATTCTTGTTTCTTGTTCTATGTGCAGGTATCCAAGCGTAATGGCAGAAGGATTGTGACTTGCCGAGGCAGGAGCGAGAGGCCACCACCACTACATCAACGATGATAGCGTTGGAATCTAGGTAGGTCGATCTACCATGTCCTTTGTTCATTCAATAATTAGGAAGCAACACTTTAGCATGTCCCTTTGTTTCTAGACCCACTCTAGGGCTAGAGGGATTGCCTCTGTTCGTAGAGAGGGTTTACCTACTTAACAACGAGTCATTCATCGAGACATCATGCGTAATGGAAAAAAAATTGTAATGAAGAAACTTATGGGGATTGGCATGGATTATTCAACTGATCATGAATTCTATGCAAAGGTCAAGACTCTCAGGGAAAAATCTACCATAAGTGAATAGTGACATATTTGGCCTTTTTTCTCCAATCATGACACTAATATTATGGTCTATGAATACATTCCTAACAGAATCCTAGGGTAGGTGCTCCGTGGATACAATAGAATTGATTTTCAATGGGATTTTCAAGGGGTTCCACTATATTTTGGGTTAGCCAAGTTATCACATATTCAGGTACTTAGGAATGCATGTCTTCAATTGCAGGCTCTTTTGGCTACATAGCTCCAGGTAAAATTTTGTTCCATTCATTGTCATTTTTTAGTATTTGTGCTCATATGTATTCGTTTGTAGCCAGTATTAATATAGGGTCACTTGAAAGTTTTAAGCTACACATTATATCATTGCTTTAAGATGTTCTTTGGGCAGTTCAAGGAAATTAAGGATATGCTTTTCCCATTCTAACCATGAATAAATTTTATCATTTCGTTTAAATGGATCACATTAAAATAAATGGAGAATTGGCTTCGAAAAAATGAGTATATAAGAAACAAATTATTATAGGAGAAAATGTTGTTGTTATCATTTTATCTGAAAATTCATTTTTTTGATAATTATTGAATTTATAGAGTATGAATACATATATAGCTTTAGAGTGGTTCTTCTTGAGATGATAATGGGAAAATGGTCAATGGAAGAATTTTAATTTGAAGAGGGCATGGACCTTAACGTTTGGGTGAAGAAGATGACAAGGTTAGAGAGAGTAAGAGGTATGGATATTATAGATTTTAAGTTGGGAAACTTCCTAATGGATGAGGCTATGCATATGTTCTTTGTGGCTTTACTCTACTTGTAATAACATCTTGTGCATAGGCCCATCATGCTCAAGATAGTGTATATTCTTACACACTCTAAGTGAATCTGACATTATATTTCACATTTTCATAAGGAAAGGATTGCAACAAATGACCACTAACCAAGGTGGCATATTCCTCATTAAAAGAACCAAATATATAACGGTCATGTCACATATTTTTTTTTTCATGGTACTTTTAAATAATATATTTTTAATTACCTACTTGACCCATCAATATAAAACGATAAAAATCTGTAGAGGGTTCCTGCATTCCGATTTTTTTCTCCCTTCCTATAAAAATAAATAATTTTGAAGAGCAATGGGAATTTTTATGGTGATATGTATGCAAAGTTCGATAGTGATGTGTATGGTTTTTAGAAGGATTAAATTCTTTAGTAGCACAATGGGAATCAACCTCGAAATTATTGGCATATGTTCCACAATGACCTATTCGGAAATCCAATCGAGCCTCTCGATGTTGCTAAGGGAGAGCTTTCCTTTTCCTTCAAGGGGAGTTACTACAGGCTCTTTTGCTTCAATATATTGTCTGTAAATTGATAAGAATATTCACATTTTCTTTGCTTGGATCATCGAAAATTCCCATGTATTTATCCGAGAATCCACTCCCTTCTATCATGCTGAGAAAAATATCTCAGAAGAAGTGAAAGTTGAAGTTGGTGTTGGCAAAAAAGGGTGACTTTTGGGCAAGACCCAGGTTTAGGCTCAGGGCCAACAATATTCCGACATAGTCTAGGAAAATGCCAGCATTTTCACCCTGCTCAAGAGAGCAAGGAGTCTCATCCGAGGTGTGCCATGACCTTACTAAGATAGAGAGATAGAACCATAATATCGAAGGGAGACTACTAACATCTAACCAGACATTACAATACATAGAGAACATTCATTGCATATGAATCAGGATACAAGTTACCATTTAGCAATTACCATCACGAACATCAAAAATTTTGAAATAGCTAAACACACAACTAAAAATATAACTGTCATACACATTGTATAATCTGCAACTTGGCATTGCTTTGTTATATTAAATCATCAACACATTACATATTATACTCCGGAGAGTTCAACATAATACGCCATAATACATTTGAGGCTCCGCAGAGTTCCCAGGACACAAAACTCTATCTTCTCCCTAGAATAGTTCTCGATCTGCTAATCCTTGAGCGAACTCTCTTTTTCCTTGATTATCTACTTTTGATGACTGGCACTATCATTATTCGCCCCTTCTTCACTCGGTTGTTCCCTTTTGCTCTGTTGCTTCTCGTCTCCTTCCGCAGTTGGCTTTGCCTCTTGGAGTCCTTATGTTTGTTCGATGTCCCCTATTTCTGCCATCTGTGTTGATGCTTGCCTATGCTCTGCCACCTGTTTCTAGACTATCTGCAACCACAACGGTTCCTTTCCTTTCATAATGGTGCTCCTCCACGTGTTCTTCCCACCACTTAACCTTCTGCAACTCAAAATTTTCTTACTCAAAACAAAGGCCCCAACATGCCCCGACCACAAGTTGTTTACTTGTCCTGAGTTAATTTTTTTCCACTGTTGTGGTCCCCAGTTGACCATCGGCTACAATATTTGGTTGGTCCTCTTCAGATGTCTCCTTCTCCAACACCATCTATTCTGAATCCCCCTCCTCTAACAAATGTCCCAACTATAGAACCTTGTTCACGGCTGTTAGCCACCTATAAATTTGTTATACCACCAGGTGGCTAAAACTTTTTGAGCCTTCAAAGAAAAAATTTTATTGCTAAAATTGTTGGCTCTTTAAGACTTTCGAAAGGTCTCATGCCTCTGTCCAATCTTCGTTTCTATCCTCATTTTATACTTAGGAATTCTGCTGATTCCAAGAGAAACTGCTGTAAGAACCATCATTTTTCTCCATTCCCCTCTTCTAAAATTACCTTCATTTTCTCCCCTTTTTCTCCATAAAAACTCCCTTGTTTCCATGATTTCTCTTTTTCTCTTCATAAAAATCATCTTTACAAGGTTGAAAACTCACTTTTTAACCTTGCCGAAACCATCAAATTCCATTGAAAACTCTAAAAAATTCATAAAAAATACAAGTTTTTACTATAGACTTAAACCCCCTTGGGCTAAGTCCTAACCACTTCCCCATATATTCCCTTGTCATAAAAACCAAGCGCCCAAACCATATAGTGCTAATTGCATCAGAAAATTTCGATGGTGCGCAAGTCTTGTGTTCCTTTAACAACCCCGATGCGATCAACTCTTTTTAAACCTTCCCGATCGCATCACAAAAACTCAGTGCATCAGTTTGTTTTGACGTCTTCCAAAATTCCGATTGCGATCAAGCCCTATCCTTCGATCATATTATTTTATATATAACCTGTGGGCCCGCCTCTACGCTTAAAACCATTGAAAATCCATTCCCGACCCGCTTTTTCCTTTGTAAAACCCAAAGACCCACTTTTCCAAAGTTTTGGTCTAAAAACCAAAGTCATGTGTTAATATAAATGGGTTGATTGAAACGAGCCGATCGCGTAATTGCATCGGAGAAATTCAAAATGGGTTGATTAAAAAGACTGCATCGAAACTTCCGATGTGATGGGTCTTATATATATAAAACTTCGCCCCTCCGATTGCGATGGCCTGATCGCATCGGAAACCTTTGTAAGGCTCTTCTGATCGCGTGCATTTGAAACTTCTGATTGCGATCGCCCGATCGCGCAATCGCATCAGCCCTTTCTCCGATTGCACAATCGCATCGCTTCATTCCTGATTGCCGATTGCGATTACCCCTTATTAATCCACCTCTTGTAAATCCACCCTTGTTTCCAGCCATGGCAACATGGTATGCCCCATTAGTGTTACCACAACCTCTACTTCCCTTACCAAATGATTGCCAATCCAAAATCCCTCACTTCACTGGAAAAGAATCCACAACAGCCCAACAGCACATAGATAGGATGGAGGATGTGTTTGATTACATGGAGATAGAAGAGGAAACTATGAAGATGAGGATCTTCGCCCAAAGTTTAGGAGGAGATGTAAAGAAATGGTTTAAAAACTTACCTCCTAACCGTATAAATGATCTCCCTGCCTTGCACCAAACATTTATCAGTAAATGGGAACTCAAAAATAATCCTCTCCAAATACTAGCAAAATATAGCAGCCTCAAGAGAAATCAAGGAGAGAGTATTCCTGACTACTCCACTAGGTTTAAAGGCATTTATAATTCTCTTCCACCTCACATGAAACCTCCTCAAGGCATGGCCTTGGTAAGGTATCCCGAAGGCCTTGATGTGGACACGATGTATCAGTTAAGAGAGAGAGATTACTTAACCTTAGAAGACATGTAGAAAGGAGCTATGAGTGTAGAAGCAAACATAATTGAGAAAAGAAATAGGTTAAGATCAGAGAAGAGGGTAACTTATAAAGATGACACTACACCCTCCACATCTAGCTCAAAAATAGAACAGATGTTGGAAGAGATCATGAAAAGAATGAGCATACTTGAGAGAACCCAACCTCAAAACAATCAAAACGGAAATAGAAATCAGAATTATAGGAGGGACAACAATCAAGATAAGAAAAAAGAAAGTGACCAACAGATTAGACCTCCCTTTCAACAGAACTATGTTGATCAATATGAAGAAGACATGGAGTTGGAAAGGTTGGAAGAATCCCATGTAAAATTGATTGGATCAGACAGTGGGGATGATGTTTTCCTCACTGAGGAAGAACAAGATTTTTTCTCTTCTGATCAAAATACAAACACTTATGAAGATTCTGATGACTATAGATTAGGTTTTGAGAATTAAATCATGGAGGTACACAAAGAGAATGATCTTAGGAGCAAGGGAAACATAGATAATTCAAAAGATAAAAACACTAGCACTGCTGTCAAGAAAAACGCAAAAAATCAGCCTAAAAAGACAGCAGAGAAAACCAACATTTCGGCCAAAAAACCAGACTTAAACAAATACAAAAGTGTCCAGCCAAATGTTGAACAGAGCACCCCTAGCACTTCAGCTAGTGGTCCTACTAAAACTATCCCAATTACCAGTCCAAACAAGGTTCAACAAATCAAAGTTGCTGAAAAGAATTCAATTGAAAAAACAGATGTAAATATCAACAAATCAATTATTCCTTTCAGCCTTGAGGGAGAGATTGCTAAGATAAAAATTGCCATTCCCCTAGTTGAACTAGTAACCCAAGAAATGTACAAAAACCATGTTTTGAAAGCTTTGAACCTAGGAAGTGATACTGACACCCTGAACTTGACAGATGACAAACCTGAGTTGTTGTTTGGCCCAGAGGTTGAAGGAAAATACCAAGAAGGGATTGTCCCTCCCTTCTATGTTAGCTTAAACATACACGATAAAATTTTACACAATGCCATGTTAGATTCAGGAGCTTCACACAATCTAATGCCCAAAGTGGTAATGGAGAGCTTAGGCTTAGAGATTACTAAACCATACAAAGACTTGTATTCCTTTGACTCAAGCAGAGTCAAATGTTTGGGTTTAATCAAAGATTTGTGTGTTAACTTATCCCAAATCCCTGCTAAGAATTTAGTCATGGACATAGTTGTAGCTGACATTACCCCTAAGTATGGCATGCTCTTGTCAAGATCTTGGGGAGCCAAACTTCAAGGAAGCCTCCAAATGGACATGTCTTATGCCACCATCCCTGTCTTCAACCAAAACAGAAGACTGTACAGGGAGTCTCACATGAAGTACATGGTGAGAAATATAGACAAACCAAACAACTCCCCAATTTATTCTATTCAGTCAAGTTTAGATTCCTTTATCTTTTGTAATGAAGATGAAATTACTCAACAGGGTAAAGAGAACATAGACCCAACTGATTCATCCGAAAAATTGAATCTTCCCTCGAATCAACTTCAAAACATCGACAATCAACAGCAACAAGAAAACGAAAATGAGTCAAACGTAATTTGGACAATAAACTTTGATGGATCTTATAATAAATCAAGTGCAGGTGTAGGTGTATGGATCCAGAATACGAATCAGAGTTTTTCATATAAATTGGATTTCCCGTGCACTAACAATATTGCTGAGTACGAAGCACTTCTCCTAGGTTTACAGTTGCTCAAACAATTAAAAGCCCAAAAGATAACGATCTTAGGAGATTCTGAACTTATCATAAAACAAATCAAAGGAGAATACTCAGCCATCAATCCGAGGCTTAGGGAATATCAGAACGCTGCCCTCGATTTATTGAAAACCTTTGAAAAATACGAGCTTGTTTTCATTCCTAGAGAATTTAATCATTTAGCAAATTAACTCGCTTTCAAGGCTAGTAACTATCAAATACCTGAGATAAATGAACAGCTTAGCATAAAGGTAAAACATAGGCCTGCAGTGCCTGATAACGAAGATCACTGGAAAGTGTTTGATTCTGACCAACACATAGACGATTTCTTAAAGTCAGAAAACGATTTCACCATACCAACATCAAAATCTAGCCATAATGAAAACTGTCCATATATCGAAGAAATTCCAGAAGCTGAAATAACATACTCTGCTGATATAAATCATTATGAGAATCTGTTTGAAGCAGATTTAATTGAAAACGTGGACCAAAAAGACTTGGAAGTTTTAGAATGTAAAAACGGTTCAATTCCAAGAGGTCTCTCACCTTTGGAACACCTTTTCGACTTTAATGATGTAGCCAAAGAACCAAAAATGGAGCCTCGAGAAACAAACGTAGAAGAACACAACATAGGCTCCCTAACAGAACCTAAGATGATTAAATTGTCTAGCACTCTTCCAACTCACATGAAATCTCGATACATTGATCTGTTTAAGGAGTTTAAAGATGTTTTTGCCTGGGCATACACAGACCTGAAGTCTTACGATACCATCATCATTCAGGACAAGATTCCCCTGAAGGAAAATCAAAAGCCCTTTAAACAAAAACTGAGGAGAATAAACCCACTTTTATTACCTTTAGTTAGAGCCAAAATTGAAAAGATGCATGATGCTGGCATTATAGTGCCAATTAGATTTTCAGAATGGGTATCAAACTTAGTTTCTATTAGGAAAAAGACAGGGGAGATCAGACTCTGTATCGACTTCAAAAACTTAAACAGAGCATCCCTAAAAGACAACTACCCATTGCCCAAGATGGATCATATACTTCAGAGGGTAGTTGGGTCAAAAAGGATATCACTCTTAGATGGGTTCTCGGGTTACAACCAGGTATTAGTGCTCCCAAGTGATCAAATCAAAATTGCTTTTACCACACCTTGGGGCACCTTCATGTATGTCAAAATGTGTTTCGGGTTAATGAATGCAGGGGCCACCTTCCAAAGGGCCATGGACATAGCCTTTTCTGAAGATATTGGCTATTTCATAATTATTTACCTTGATGACATAACTGTTTTTTCAAAAATTGATGAAGAACATTTGACTCACTTAAGAAAGGTTTTTGAGAAATGTAGGAAATTTGGCTTGTCACTGAATCCCAAGAAAACTCTATTCGGTCTCCAAGAAGGTAAACTTCTTGGTCACATAATTTCAGAAGAAGGAATCAAAATAGACCCTACAAGGATAGATGGCATATTGCAAATTAGCCATCCAAGAAGCCCCAAAGAATTGCAATCTTTCATTGGAAAGATTAATTTTTTGAGAAGGTTTATCCCCAACCTTGCTGAGCTGTTAAAAAACATTACAAACATGCTTAAGAAATATGTGGGTGTAAAATGGACTTTACCAGCTAAAAAATCATTCGAACTGGTCAAACAAGCTCTTACCCAAACACCAATCCTAATTAGTCCTGATTTTACCAAAGACTTTTACATCTTTTCTTTTGCATCTGAACATACAATAGCTGCAGTTTTGCTTCAAAAGAATGACTTGGGGTAAGAACAACCAATATATTTCTTTAGTAGGGCTTTAAGAGATGCTCCTCTTAATTATAATATCATGGAGAAGTAAGCTTTAGCATTAGTGAAAGCATTAAAGGACTTTAGGGTCTATATTTTACACTCTCACATAATTGCTTTTGTTCCACATATTGTTGTCAAGGACATTCTAAGTCAAGGCCCTGATGGTAAAAGGGGAAAATGGATTGCAAATATTCTTGAATATGACTTAGAAATTAGGCCCACCAATCTAATTAAAGGGCAAGGATTAGCAAAACTTATGGCTGAGTCTAACTTCCAAGCACTAGACATGAATATGGTGGATGTGTTGGAAGAAATAGAAGAATCTACTGCTCCTTTTGTTGAAGAAAATTTTCTAAATTCTCCTTGGTATGCTGACATTATTTATGTGCTTTTATATTTAAATACCCCTCCTTCTTTGTCTAAAACTAAAGCTAGATTCTTGAAACAAAAGGCTTTGAATTTTTGCATCTTGGATGGGGTATTATATTGGAAAAATGCTGTTGGAATTTTTCTTAAATGTTTACTTGAAGATGATGCAGGAAAGATCATGCATGAGTTGCATGAAGGAGAATGTGGAGGACACCTCTACTGGAAGGCCACAACAAACAAAATTCTTAGATCTGGTTACTATTGGCCTACTCTTTTCCCAGACACTCAAAAGTTAGTCATGTCTTGCCATAAGTGTCAAAATTTTGATGGCAAAAGAAAACTTCTTCCCTTACCCTTACATCCCATCAGAGTTGAGGCACCTTTTCAACAATGGGGTTTAGACTTCATTGGAGAAATTCACCCATCCTCCTCAGCTCAACACAAGTGGATCCTCACAACCACTAACTTCTTTACCAAATGGATAGAAGCTATACCCTCCACAAATGCTAATGACTCTGTCATTATCAATTTTCTTGAAACAAATATCCTGTCCAGATTTGGTTGTCCCAAGAAAATCATAACAGACAATGATGCTGCTTTTAAATCCAAGAAGATGGTTGATTTCTATTGCAAATACCACATAAACTTGGGTCATTCCACTGCTTACTATCCCCAAGGGAATGGATTAGCTGAATCTTCCAACAAGAGCCTCATCAATATCATTAAAAAACTGTTGGAAAAAAATCAAAAACCATGGCATAGTAAGTTGGTTCATGCCTTGTGGGCTGATAGGTTGACTACAAAGAAATCAATAAATATGTCTCCCTATCAGTTAGTTTATGGCATGGATGCAGTTTTTCCTACCTCATTGGGAGTTCCAGTCATGAAACTCCTTCAAGAAGTACAGATTGAAGAAAATGATATGCAGAGAAGAATCAACCAAACAATCCATTTACAGCAGACCAGAGAAGAAGTTTATGAGAGAACACAATTAGTCCAAGAAAATATGAAGAAAATTTTTGATAAGAGGAATAAGGCAAACAATTTCCAAATTGGAAATGTTGTCCTTAAATGGGATTCAAGAAGGGAAGAGAAGGGAAAACATGGCAAGTTTGACAACTTATGGAAAGGGCCCTATATTATTCATGCTGAGAGGGGTCACAATACATTTTTCTTGAAAGAATTGAATGGAGAAGATCTGTATGGAGGTCCTGTCAATGGTAGGATTCTCAAGCATTACTTCTGCCAAGAATCCTAGGTTTCAAAGAATTTTTAGTTTTTCATTGTAGATTTCATAGTCTAACCATTGCATTCAAAGTTAGAAAAATCAAAAATACAAAAACATACAAAAGAGAGAAAAGAGGGCAGATTATAGAAACAAGAAAGGCACAGCCCCATGCCAAAAAGAAAATATTCTGAAAGTGTGCAAGCTTAAATTCCACTCCTCAAAACACACTTCTAGTTAGTCAAACAGCCTAATCTTGACTAATTAGCTTTTGAATTTACTGCTAATAAGGTAGTGAATTTGATTTGCCAAACTGTTTAATCTTGTCTTATCAGTAGATAGATTAGGATAGAAATTAAAGGTTCAAACATGTTTAAAATCTGAACCTAAGTTTCCAATGAGAGATGACTCAAATCTGTTTTATGTTTTTAGTAAAAAAAGATGTAAATCTGGTTTTAAAATAGTTCAAAATCTGAACCAGAAAACAAGGAAGAGACAGTTCAAACAAGAGTCAAAACAGAGTTGTAAAAAGAGAAGGCCATGATGAGAAACTTGCAGATCTTAAGCCTTCCATTTTGATTTATTTTTTTCTGCAAAATAAATGTCTGTGTGCATCTTGGTTTATGCCATAGACCAGCATCAAGTTAGACTGTTCAATCCTGACTTGTATGTTTTTAAATTGCTGTTATAGAATTTAGAGAACAAAATCTGTTGGACAGTTTAATCCCAACAGATAGTAGATTAGGTAGAGAATTATATGGATTCAACTGTTTAATCTGAATCCATGGAGAAATAAGGAGTAGAAATAGATTATATTTCTTGCTTTCAAAAAAGAATAAAATGTTGAAAAGAGTTTGCGAATCCAAGTGCACTCTAATGAAGAAAAAATGCTAGATCAGTAGGATTGGGTAGGCAGAAAGTTTGTATTGATAAAGGTCCATTGCTTTCATGGTTGCTAATACACTTTCAAAAGAAGATCATTAAAGGAAGGGAAGCCCAATGGATCAGGCACAGGTTGTTGAAAATGCAGCAAGATGATGGAGCTTAGTGAAATGAAGTCGCCTTCACTAAGTGGGCCCGCAGGCAAATTCTGGCGCAAAGTCTATTTTTAGACTATGTCTATTTTTAGACATATGGAGCATGGTTCGGGGATTGCAGTATGTTATTCTTGGAGTATTGGTCATGTTGGTAAAAATAGATGGGACTCTATTTTTTGGACCTATAGGTCGAAGTCTATTTTTAGACTGCCTCTCCTACGAATAGGGAAGTCAAATATTATTTACCCTTAATAATATTTGGACTATAAACTTCAGTTTACTCTCTTGGAGCACTTCAGTTCGAGCTGCAGAGGTGGCTCATGCATCTGACAGAGGAATCACGTGGTTCCCAAGGGTTTGATGGCATCATGCATGGTTGACTTCAGTTAGGACTTCAGTGGCAGAAGTTTGGTGGAGTTAATGAGACAGATAGTGGAGTTGTGTTCTGTTTATTTTAGTTGAACTGGTTGAGATTAGTTTAACTAGCTAATCAATTAGTTATGAGTGGAGTGAATTAAACATTATTTAATTCATTAATTAGTAACTCATTATTCAACTCAAGAACACATCAGTTCACTACAGTGCATGATCAGTTCAGTGGAGACCAGTGAAAGAGGTAGATGAAAGGGTGGAGTTAGCTATCAGTGGCGACATCAGCTGTGCATGAGATTTGCACCACACTTGGAGGAATTTCCCATGATGATTGCGCTATCAAGCCAAGGATATTCGAACCTTGGATCTCTATATAGACAGGCCATGATTGCGCAATAGAGGCAAGGCAATTGGCGGTGAGTTTTGAACCAGTAACCTGTTCAAAACTGAGCTAGATTGTGGGTAACTTCATGAGAAAGTACTGAGTACTTGTGAGGAGTATTGTACTGAGTTTGTTACTTGATTTCTCCATTATAATATACACAATAGCTGCGGGGTTTTCAGCTATAAGCTTTCCCCATACATACCGTGTTAATGTGTATGATGATTTGATGTGTTATCGCTTGATTTTATTTCCGCATGTGTGATGATCTGAGTGGAAGAGATTATGTGTTGCATATAAATTCGAATTGTATGTGATCAGGATAGTCTCAGTGGATAATTAATCATTATTCAGCAAATTTCTACACAGGTCAGCCTCCCAAAGCACAATGGATGAGGCAACTAATCAGCGCCCTAGAGAATGCAGGTCTGAAGTTCTTGATGCCTTCAAGAAGGCACCATCCCCAAGTGGAGCCACTATTAGCCACCTATAAATTTGTTATACCACCAGGTGGCTAAAACTTTTTGAGCCTTCAAAGAACAAATTTTACTGCTAAAATTGTTGGCTCTTGAAGACTTTCGAAAGGCCTCATGCCTTTGTCCAATCTTCGTTTCTATCCTCATTTTATACTTAGGAATTCTGCTGATTCCAAGAGAAACTGCTGTAAGAACCATCATTTTTCGTCATTCCCCTCTTCTAAACTTACCTTCATTTGCTCCCCTTTTTCTCCATAAAAAGTCCTTTGTTTTCATGATTTCTCTTTTTCTCTTCATAAAAATCATCTTTACAAGGTTGAAAACTCACTTTTTAACCTTGCCGAAACCATCAAATTCCATTGAAAACTCTAAGAAATTCATAAAAAATACAAGTTTTTACAATAGACTTAAACCCCCTTGGGCTAAGTCCTAACCACTTCCCCACATATGCCCTTGTCATAAAAGCCAAGCGCCCAACCCATATAGCGCTAATCGCATCGGAAACTTTCGATGGTGTGTAAGTCTTGTGTTCCTTTAACAACCCCGATGCGATCAACTCTTTTTAAACCTTCCCCGGCGATTGCATCGCAAAAACTCAGCGCATCAGTTTGTTTTAACGTCTTCCGAAATTCTGATTGCGATTAAGCCCTATCCTCCGATCATATTATTTTATATATAACCTGTGGGCCCGCCTCCACGCTTAAAACCATTGAAAATCCATTCCCGACCCGCTTTTTCCTTTGTAAAACCCAAAGACCCACTTTTCCAAAGTTTTGGTCTAAAAACCAAATTCACGTGTTAATATAAATGGGTTGATTGAAAAGAGCCGATCGTGCAATCGCATCGGAGAAATTCAAAATGGGTTGACTAAAAAGACCGCATCGAAACTTCCGATGCAATGGGTCTTATATATATAAAACTCCGCTCCTCCGATTGCGATGGCCCGATCGCATCGGAAACCTTTGTAAGGCTCTTCTGATCACGTGCATTTGAAACTTCTGATTGCGATCGCCCGATCGCGCAATGGCATCGGCCCTTTCTCCGATTACACAATCACATCGCTTCATTCCCGATTGTCGATTGCGATTACCCCGATTCATTTTACACCGTTGATATAATCTTTAGATCGACGGCCTACGCTCCGTCGCATCGCATGTTTTGATCGGCCCATTTGCATGCCACCCCCAATTGCGATCTGCTGATTGAATCTGGACCATCCACGTGTCCAGATCGGACGGTCCAAAATCACCCCGCCTTATTTCTTCTCCCCGCTTTCCTTTTGCCTTTTTGCGCAGATCTCCACCGTTGGATGCTTTCATCCAACGGCTACGCTCCTCCCCCACCTTCTAAAGCAGTTTATCCAAACAAATGCAGGATTTCCTTATAATTTTATGTTTTATGCAGGTTTTAAAAGGTCTCCGTCGTTATATTGAAGAAAGGCCCAAGAGTTGGGAATGACGATTCCCGTGCTTTCAACCCATAAAGAGAACCATTTACAGGGCTTCATTTAAATGTTTTATCAACGTTCCATGGGTGCTGATACTATAAAGGCCCTGCGTGGCTCTACATGTTGACAAGACACTGCGTTTTAATGCGATTTTAAAAGAGTATAAGTTTTGAAGAACAGAGGGTAGCAAGAAGAAGATTAAAAACAGATCTGGGGAATTGCGGCTAAAAATAATTATCAAAAGCCTAATTCCCTGGATTAAAACACAGTCAAAAGAAATCATAAGTGTTTAAACTGACAGAAAGGCGTCCACCACTTTGACTGAGGTGAATTAATTCCTCAACTACTACAAGAGCCACCTGTTGCCTCAAACCATTCAAAACAGAGGCCGAAGTTATTTGATTAAGGAAATATCTACCTCCAGTGCTGCCAAGAAGTTAATTCTGTCACAGGAAACTAATGCAACAAATATCTGTAGAATTACTCCACATTATGCAGAGCCTCAAAGTCAACAAAGCTCCCATCGAGCTTTGATATTAATTGCAATACAGTTAATACAAAGAACCACCTGTAAAATTTTTCATCGAGCCCCTCAAAAGGCCAAGAAGTCTTGAATCTGTATTAATTACCTTAGGAGATATTTTATTAGATCTCACCTCCTCATCCTTCTATAAATACTTCTGTAGAATATGAGAAATGGGTTGGTTGTTGTTTGATCACAAGTTTTAATACTGAAACTCTTTGAAATAAATACATAGTCTGTTGAAGTTGAAGAACAAATTGAAGTCTTGGAGGTCTTGATGATGTTGTCGCATGTTTGTTCCTGAGAAGGCTCTATCATTGGATCCATGAGCTTAGCTATTGGTGAAGTATTCTGAATTGTTTAATGTTTTCTCCTGTTTTCATTCTGTTTCATAATTTCTTACTACAGTAGGTTGAAAGTTTTAGGCTAAGAAATGACTCTTGGAAGCACCTTAGACCTGTTCATCCTTCACTGTTTTATGTTTTCTTCTACTGAGGTATTTTAGAGTCTTCAATCCCTGTCTTTAGTCCTCATGCTTGTTTATTTCTATAATAGCTCAAATAGTTGGTTTCAACATGATTTATGGTTCTCCCTGCTTGTCTGCTATCACTTGAAAGCTATTATTGAAGTCTCCCTTTGAAGTACCATTGTTTTAAGTTAGTCAAAGAGGTTGGTTTCGATCTTGCCCTTTGTCATTTCTTGAACAGTTGTTTTGAAGGTATTTATAGTTGTAATCATAGATGTGTTAGGTGTTCCCTCTTCTATGAATGTAGTTATCAGTGAATCTTTTATGTTTTCTAAGTCATTTAAAATAAAATCTTTGAGGAAATAGGGTGTTCCCTGAATCTTAGATTTCATTTTGAAAGTTGTCTCGAGGTCATTATTTGCTTAAAGAATGTTTATAGAACTTATGGTTAGCCCTGTCTATCAAATATCTCTTTATTGTTTAAATTATGTTCTCAAGTTCCCTTTGTTGATAATTCAATTTCTCTTTCCAAATCATTGATGTCCATCTCATTCCAAAAACCAAAGGATCCTGTGGCCAAGTTAGATTTTCCCTTTGATATCCCATATCCATTTATAAGTTTTCCATGACCTTATTTTGACTCCATTGCCCAATGAAGCTGACATTTCCTCTTTCTGTCTATCTTTCTTAGACCTTTCAGGTTCTGCTATATCAATTCAATCCAACCAACCAAACAAACAAACACCTGCACTTAATAACTAGTCTAAAATCTATACTCTAAGCACACAAGATAAACCTTTGCAAACAAACATTCGAGAGATCCCTCTCTGAGAACAGGAGGACTAGATCCTGGGACTCTAAAGATTGGTTCTGATGTTGCCTTATCTTTTGATTTTCCAAACTATCAAAACACGGGGCACCAACAATGGCTTCTGTCCTGAGCTGCATGAACTCAGTGATCGCTTCTTGCCATGCTTTTATCACGGGGTCTATCTCGCTTACCACCTTGTTAGCATGTGTGGCATACATTGGATGGGATAGATAATTAAACACTTCCCTGAACTTGGGGTCTGTTTTGGAGACCAGTTGTTGTATGGTCTATGCCTTCTGTTTGACTGGCTATCTTAGATCTTAGAGGAGCTGCTTCATTCTCGCTGAGCTTTCTTCAATTGTTTGTATTTGTAGCTATAATGCGTCAGCCTGATCATATAGCTGGTTGTAAATGGGTGGATCAATTGTTCCTTTGATCTCAACAACAAGTTTTTGAAACTATTTTGAGATGGATTGTGCCTTCATAGTGAGTGAGCTCGAGCATTCATGAATTTGATAGAGTAGGTTGTATGCTTTTGTGACAATGGTTCCTAGTGTCTCCTTTAGCTTCTGCATTTGCTCCTATCTTTGCGATACCTTTTATGCATACACTGTAGAGGGGTCTGGTAGTGAAGGTATGACTAAAAGGGCCTGCCTTAGCTCTTGATATGCATTGTCCAAATTGGCACATGTTGTCTTTATGTGGACGGAGCATTCGACCATTGGGTAAGCCCAAATGTAATATTCCCAAATGGGGGAAGTAGTAATATAAGACATAAAAATGGAAAGTAGCAGTGAAGATAAATGCATAAACATGAGAGACCAATATGGGGCCATTTCATTAATCATATCAGCAACAAAATAATACAATATTATGGGGCACACATCATACAACATGAACCAACAAGCCTCTAATGAATAAACCCCCTCAAAAGTGAGGTGTTGCTAATACACGGAGTGTCAGAGAGCCGCTACAACACAATCATAAAGAGAAAAAATACATTAGATGAACATAGAATGATAGAAAATGGCTGAAATATGCCTCAAGAGATACATAAGATAAATATCTAGGCTCTATAACAACCTCCCGAAAGAACCCAAGAGGGTTTCTAGAAAAAGCACCAAAATACACAAGGTGAACCAGAGCCCTAGGGCTGAAGATTCACTGCAAACAAATAACTGGAAAGATGGGGCTGATCGGATATAGCATAGAATTAAGCCTCCTCTCAATACACTCTACAGGTGAAAGGCTCATCCCTTCACTGGAAAACCACCTCCCCAAATGGTGTACTGAAACCACCCCTGCAACTCCTCCCTAGAATAACGCAATCCAAGACTGAAACTGCATTGTATGGGATAATAATAATCTAGCCTGGTGCCAAATGCTACAAATAAGCTCAAGGGCCTTCTTTTCTAGCCTCTCAATGGAAGGAAACATTCCTCCATTGAAAATAAGCTCTGAAGTGACCCAAATCCTTTCTCCACTGTTGCACCCTACAACACAACACAACCCTCTGTAAAAACTGCACTGTAGGAGAAATATGGAGCTTGGCTTGATGCTAGAATGTGGAAATATAGTGCAAATACTTCTCCTGAGTGGGCACTCAAAGTCCCCCAAGGATGAAGGTGGGATTCCCGCTCGGGAACACTCTTGTGCTAAACAGCACTGCAGTCTTCGCTAAACAGATGAAGAGAGAAACTAGTCATATAGAACATAGACAAAATAATAATCGAAACATGCCTTCTATGGCTTCCATCCCCTTCCTTATGTGATTTGTGAGCTTCCTCACCTTGGGCCCCACTCATTAAAGCCACTACTTCCATCCATGGAGTCTCCCTCGAAAACTGCATTGTCCTTCAATGAATGCCAGTCCTTCCATACCAGCATTGTTGATTTAGTTAAAGTTGACCCAATATACATGCTCCAGCCCCTTTTCACACACAAGGGTGCTTTATCAAGCCACTAAGATGATCTCCACTCACATTAGCAGTGATTTTATTCCTACTAAGTAGATTTATGGGTCTACATACCCTCTTATTCTTCTAACTAAGAAGAAAAAACAAAATTTAATATTCCAACTAGCTTAAATCTAATTGGGAATATTACACCAAATGTCTACTGGTGTGGCCTCAACTACACTAGTGATTGTCGGCCACAACTCCTGGAAGTTCTCTGTGATTTGTTTGAGCTGTTGTTGGAGGCTATCCCTCTCTTTCTGAAGTTGATTGTGCTCATCAGTAAGCATCATGACCTGTTGTTTCTCCAATTCATACTTCTAAAGAAGATCATTATGGAGGGTCTCTGCTTGTCGTGTTGTTGCTTGTATAAAATTGAAAAGTTGGTCGGGTCCCCAACTCTGAATATCTCCACTACTTGTCATCTCAGGACTAGGACACCTTTCCCTGAGCGGTTGGATGTTAGCAATGGAGCGCTCTAATTGGCCTTGTGGAGAGGTGGGTTCACTCGGCGGGATAGTATGTGGTTCAGGAATATGATAACTGGTGGATGGTAGGTGAGTGGGTAGAAATGGTTGTAGTACTAACATGGATTGCTGAAATGGATTGAATGAAGTCTCGGTGGGTGTACTATCAGAAATGGGCGAAATAGTATGGATGAATAAAATTAAAAAAGGTACCTGGCTCTATTGTAGTTGAGTTAACCTTGGTTACCTATGTTGTACCCGAGTTAACCTCTACTTCAGTGTCAATAGCTGTTAACACTGGAAAATCGTACAAGCAAAAACAACATTATTTAATGTTAGGAAGAAGGATTTACGAGGGTGATAAACATTAGAGAATCTGGAAAGTATTTAAAATTCTTTATGGTCTGAGGAAAAATAAAATTTGAGCAATTCATAAATGATTTTGCACAAAAAATCCTTCGAGAAGAGTGCCTTTGTGCGCCTTTTGACCCGAAATGCGTGCAATCCTGGGAGTGGCAGAAGTCACTTTTCGGGACCACAAAAAGCACACTCCAAGACAGTGATTTCACACTTGAATCTGCCCAAGGACAGTTACCAAAGCCTCCTTAGGACATCAAGGGAGAACACAATGGAATAAGTGTGGCACACAATGGAATCATCCCCCTCTCTTGGGTCACCATCCACAATGTACCAAGAGAGGGAAGGAGGATTTGAACTCTCCTATAAAAGGCCACAAAGAGATGAACAACTTGAGAGCACATTGTTATGCTGGCAAAATTTTCCCCAAGCAATACTAGCAGTGTGTGATCCGAAGCAGAGATAGAGGGGACTCAATTATTGGCCATCCAAGAATTTCAGTCCACCATAGTAGAGACAGGGAGACTTTGCACCAAGGAAAGCTTGGAAGTAAAGACATCCTTGCATCGGGACTTAGAACCCAAGTTATAAGGGCCCCTTGGCAAGTGGGTTAAAGTTCCATCCTCATTTCCTATGAGCACTCAATAAGAGAGGCCGTAAGCACCACCATTTGGATTATTGCAGTTCTTTGACTCTATTTAGAGCTTTTGTCTTATTTGTTTTAGTTTTAGTTTAATTTTTATGTTTGAATATGCATGCTATTTCTATATCTAGTATTTTTATGTTCTAGCATGTTCCATTAACTTGCTTGACTCCACTTCTTTTTGGCCCGTGACCAATAAATTAAGAGGGTAAACCACACCCCTTAATTTGGTGTGATTTCGTACATGCGTGCACCAAACACACTAGCACAGGATTGGTGACTCCACTAACGTTTATTTCCAAGTTTATGTGGTTGTGCCTTTTTGCAGAGACCTCTGTCTTTGATGTGGAGTTGGGCTGAGATTGCCCCCTTTTTCTCCTTCAGTCCCTAGTTCATCCTGAGTGAAAAAATCAAGCAAAAAAACTCCAAAAAATTATTTTTGCAAAAATTTGCGTGCTTTTCCCTCTCAGAGGTGCGCCCAGGGAGCACGTTTAGAGATGACCTGCACGCAAACATCACGCATGTTGCATCCTTTCACGCGCAAAAGAAAGAATGAGAAATTTCTCCCATATTTCTATCTTTTCCTGTTTGTAAAGTGTCTAGCAGCCCATAATTTATCTTCTAGCACTGGTTGAGGTACCCCATAGCTTGCTAAAGCTCACTGTTAGCTGTTTTTTGTAGGCTTAGTGTTAGTTTTATTTCAAGTTTATTTTTGCAAAGTTCACACATAGTTTAAGTAGGGGGGCAAATTAACTTGCATTCTGAAAAAAAATTACGTTTTGAAAATTTAGGTACCAACACACCTAGATAATTAGCCAAAGTAAGTGGCCAAAGTCCACGCATTCTTAGCTATTTTCTTTTTTCTAGTGTAAAAGTTATTAGTTTAGTTCAATTTTTGCACTAGGATTTTGGGACCAGGACTGAATTTTCGATAGAAGAGCAAGTAATCTCTACTGCCTTTGCACCCTTCAGTGATCCTAGGAAAGCATATGAAAATTCTCTATTCACAACTCACCACCTCCCTTTAGTTGATCACATAGATTAACTAGGAGAAATAGAAAGTGACCCATATCCGCACATGTTTTTCTTTTGAGCAAGGAACAATACAACATAGTTTAATAGGGGATTTTGAAAATGATCATCGAATATCCACACGTTAAAACTATGTGCTTGTCCACTTTTTTCTCACACACATCCACACACTAAGCGAAGCAAAGACACCTAAAACTAACTTAACAAAACTCACTAAATTCTCCCCACAGGAGCCACAAAATAATTTATAGTTTAAGTTAGGATCAAGGGGGTAGGCATCCAATAAGCCGCCTTGATCATTATTCATCTTGAAACATAGAATTTGACTATTTAGGGAGCTTTAAATCCACCTATCATCCCACGGAAAAGAAACCCTGAGTGCGGCAGAGACCCGTTTCAGAGGGGGTTAGGCTTAGGCGTAGTGCGTGTGGTATCGGTTGGGGCTACCTGACCCGGTTGATACTTGGTACTATTAGCCAACTTACGAAGAAGCCCATGACTCAAATGCTCATGTGGGACGGTGGTACTTAGTGGAAAAATTTAGGTTATCCTTTCCCTATAGGTGACGATGCAGGAAAGCACTAGATCCTCTACCCTTACCTTGGTGGATTTTTCTTCGGCTGACTAGGGGCGTCACCAGCTCTTATGGGACATTGTGCTAGCACTCACAAGTAATATTCTCAAGGCTCAGTTACATTTGAGTGTGTGAGGAAGAAAAGGTCTTCTAGGATTTGAGTATCATATGCAAACAAATAAAAACCATATTTTTGATTGACTGATCACATAGGATTAATTTAAAGGGAAAATTAATCTTATTTTCGCTTTGTTTTATGTATGCAATCTCAATTTTTCTTTGACCATAAACTCTATCTTCTCAAATATTTCCAAAGCCGGGCCTAGTCGACACCATAATGGACCCAAAGGGACCTCGTCAATCTAGACGTCTTTTGGACCTTCCCCGATTACCGGGAGGGGTTCCAGGTCTTTCACTATTTAGGCATCAAAGACGAAACACTGCCACCATTATTGGTTTGTCCTTTATTTGGGCATCCTTAGTTGGGAACCCTAGTCAGTCTCCCAATGCCACACCACACACCACTCCTCCCACAACCCCTAGAGGGCAGAGGAGCGCTACCCATCTAGGAAGCCAATTGAATACACATCAGGGTATGTCACAGACAAACCCTCTTCCTAACTAGAAATTTGAGTCTTCACAAGTTGCAATGGCTTCAACCTCACAGTCAATTTTTTTAGTTTCATTGAATCTACCAGATTTAATGAAGCTGATGAATGAACCCATTTCACACAACCCTACATGGCCTCCCATGCCCACGAAGCACCCTTTGGATATTCCAAAGTTTGAAGGAAAGCAAGAGGAAGACCCAAGTAATCATGTCATGACCTTCCACCTGTGGTGCTCATCGAACAGTATCATTGATGAAATTATTCGATTGAGGCTATTTCAACGCACGCTGATAGGATTAGCAGTGAAATGGTATGTGGAGAAGCCCTCTATTACTCATGGAACCTTAAGCGCCCTGGCCACCGCGTTCCTAACATATTTTCAGTTAACCATACACACTTTAGGCAAACCCCCGTCGTCCATATCTCAGACCATCTCCACGAATGGCGGTGGCGTTGTAGTTTATATAAAGCCAAACTTGACAACTGGGTACTATTAGACCTATTCCTAAAAACTCTCACTGCAGATATTTCAAAGGATGTAGCGCAAAAAAGGCCCATATCTGAAGAGGATGCCATCAGCAAGGCCCAATAGCTCAAGCTGATTTATACGTAGTCAGGA
Source organism: Pinus albicaulis (assembly GCA_034641835.2). Classification (NCBI taxonomy): domain Eukaryota; kingdom Viridiplantae; phylum Streptophyta; class Pinopsida; order Pinales; family Pinaceae; genus Pinus; species Pinus albicaulis. Next base: position 962,988,441 of record CM076570.1, on the reverse strand, counting down.
TATATTTACAATATCCTGCTGAACATGCCACGCCTGTAAACTTATTATGAATTTCCAAGTGCATCGAACTCGGCAGACGGTCTAATTGGGTCATTGACCCAAAGCTACGTAGGCAACAATAGTCAAAATATCGGTTATACATATGGGTTTACCCAGAATTTGACCAATAGGGCATCGTCATATCACCATGGAGGACCCTATCCTCTGGCTTAGGGAACCCAGTATGCATATAGACATACTGACGGAAGAACCCCCCCCCCCCCCCCCCCCCCACCCGAACAGCTAGGTGCAAACTAGGGACCACGTTATGCTAAGTACCCATCACAAGACCCGCCTATGCAGAACAATGCACAGGTGAACTCTGTGTTGGTGTCCTGTGATTTGGAAGATTGGCATACCAAATGACAAGGAAAAATGTAACCAATCTCTAGAGTTCTAGGACCTAGCCTTCCTAGACTTAGTGAGGGATCTCTTAGGTTGTTTGCAAAGGTGTGTGCTTGTTTGCTTTTAAGGGTTGATTTTAGGATAGTTATGAAGTATAAGTTTTGTTGTTTGTTTGGTTGGGTATGATGATCAAAGAGCATAGATAGAATGGAAAATTTCTAAGTCATTGGGAAATGGAGTCAAATGTCAGTCATGACAAGTTCATTAATGGATCGGGGAGTATCATAGGGAAAATCTAACTTGGCCAATGGATTTTCAAAGTTTAGGATTATGAGGTGAACATCAAGGATAAGAATGAAAAGTAGGACAAAGAGCAATGAAGAATTATTTATCATGTACTTTTAAACAAGAAACATCTTTCAAGGCATCTATTTTGAAGCAAGCCAAAGGACAGGGCAAACCATAGACTTCTTTGGACAGAATTTTAATAAGAAAACCTTTCAGATAACAATCCAACAATCAAAAGAATACTTTCAGATAAGAAAACATATAAGATGGACAGTAAGAGTAGCCTAAGATCAAACATAAATAATCTAATCTGCTTTTGACCAACTCTTTAGGAATCTTAAAAGCAACATTTTGAGGCAGTGCAGAGGATAGGGAAAACCATAGACTTCCATGGTTTAGACTCTACTTAGCATACTTTGAAAAGATCTTTAGAAACAACATCTCAAATTGTACTCAAAGGAGCATGGACTCGCCACTTAGTTTCCCTAGTTTCACTCTATTGAAATCATTCCTCAAAACAACCTCTCAAGCCATACTCAAAGGGATATGGAATTACCGAATCCTTGGTTATATTCTATTGAATAATTTCTAAGATTTACAAGCATAGATGGAACTGAAGGGAAATTAAGAATCCTTCAATCAAATCTTGCAGAAGAAAACATTAAGACAGTGAAGAGTAAACAGAACAAAGGTGCTTTCAAAAGACATTTCTTAGCCTAAAAATTTTACTCTACTATGACAAATAAAAATGGAACATAATGAAAACAAGGAATAACAATAACAGATAGAAGTACTTCACCAAAATCCAAGCTCAGGGATCCAATGATCTAGCCTCCTCCATCAACAAACAAATCACAACATTTATGTGATCCAAAACATCAATTTCCTTCAACTTCCAACAGACTATGTATTACTTCAAAGAGTCATCAAATGCCAACAATACAATGAGTTCAAATGGAGTATTTATGCTACAAATGAGGAGGGGAGGTTGAAATAGGGTTTGAGTTTCATTAATTACAGAGTAGATGCATTCCTAACCTTGAAAACCATGCAAGGCATAAGGTAAGAACATGTGCAGCTACTTCTCTGTTTTAATAACTCTGTCTTAACTTCTATGAAAAGATAGGTGAAAAGTTTGACTTTGAAGCCTATCTTTATCTTTTACAATAATTGCCTTGACAGATTAAAATATCCTTTGACTGTGTAATAACTGCCAATCTGCCTTTATGAACAGAAGTAGTTCATAGGTGACAGTCAGATCTTTTGGGTGAATAACTGCTTCCTTTTGATTTATTTGAGGCTGCCTTTGGCCTAAGTTTCCTTGATTTAACCATTAAACTGTGTCTTAGGCCTCTTAGCCTTGATTTTTCCATTAATTAATCTGCCTCACTGTCTTCTTTGTTTCTGCTAAAACAATTTATTTATTCCTCAATCCTTTGGCTTTTAGCTTTTGACCATTTATCTTTAATTTCTGATTTGAAGGGCTAATCTCTTTTTTGACAAATTTAATCTTTGATCAAGCCCTTTGGTCTTTTATCTTCATTTCTTCATCATTTATTCTGGCTGACTGTGTTTGTTGTGTGCGGGGATCATTTTTTTTAGGTGTTGGAGGGTCTATGATTGAATTGATGATCATGATTCATCGTTCATACCTCAGAGAAGGTCCTCTGAGCTTTTTCTTGTTATAAAAACCCCTGGATCGTCATCCAGGGTCTAAATCATCCCTCATGGACTGTGGGAGAGCCTCACTGATCTTTATCCATCATAAAACCTGCACAAACAAACAAATATTAACTCAAAACTTACGTTTTTGGTCTAAAATACTTTTAGGGTGGCTTATGAGGCATTGGAGCGATTACAGAGAAAGGACATATGCATTGGGAGCGGTTCCATAGGTAGAACTAGGAGAAGCGGAAGAATTTTTTTGAATATTGGCGCGAACAGAGAGGAAGGAAATTTTTTGGAAAACAGGTGGTTTTCACGCGGCAAATAAGCGGTAAGTGGTTTTGGATGGATCAGACACGATACCATTCATCGTTTGCCACGTGTCCCGGGAAAAACTTCCCATTTCGCATGGAAATGGGTCGTTAAAACCCGACACTGAAATCTGCGTGAAAATGATCATAGACCGTCAGATCTCAGGTGACGAGATATATGGAGCAGATGAATTTTGGAGTGGGGCGCAAGTTTGGCGAATGGGACCCGGTGGACAGGTGGTGAACGGAGATTGGAGTATGGGATTTTGAGTGGAAGGTGGGGCCAGGGAGGATGATGTGACAAGTTTGTCGGGTAGCGGGGTTTGCTTTGTATGTGGGGTTGAAAGGAGGAAAGGCGATAGCCGTTGGATCAGGATGATCAACGGACGGGATAGTTAGAGAAAAATGGAAAGACAGGATAAGGTAAAGGAGGAAAGGAATAGGGAATAGGCGAGGGAAAAGGTCTCGTGGGGGTAAAATAAAACGAGGGCTGAGAGAGGGAAAAGGGGATTAAGGCAATAGTGGTAGGTCGGGACCCCAGGTTATATGAGTAGAAGGGGCTGAGGCTTAAGCCGAAAAAGGGCTTAAGGCCTTATTTTGCAAAAGGGGCGGACTAAACAAAAAAAATCAGGGTTTTTTAGGCTTTTTTAGGTGATCCGATAGGGTAAAAGGTTAATTTAAACCATGTAAAAGGAGTTTTACAAGGTTTTTAAGCCTTTTTAGGAGTAAATGAAGAATAGAGGGGGCTTTTGAAAAGATTAAAAGATGATAAATGAAGGTGTTAGTGAAGGGATGAAATGAGGCAACTTAGGCTTTTGAGAAATGGAGTTTCTTTTGCAACAGGGTGAACTTTGAGAAGGCAGAAGATAGGTTTTTACTGAAACAGTTAGGTGTATAATAATGAAGGCAGTGAGATTTCTAGAACTCACAATGTTTCCTGAAATATTTTTTCTAGAAATCTATGATTTTTCAATTTAGTCATCCTTTGATATCAGCAAAATTACTGATGACTAACACTTTGTGCAGCATTCCCATAACCAACCACACCAATCGTATAATCAAGAGAACTACCCTCCTAACGTGGTTAAGAAAAAAGGAAAAAACAAGCCTGAAGGGAATCTTGGACAAGGGGGCAACAACCAGCAACGTTTACCATGATCTCAGGCTGGAGGCAACTCCAACCGAAATCAAAACTAGGAGCCAAGCAATTCCCAACGATAGATCAAAAGGCCACCTCTTCGAACAAACCACTCTTGTTTGATCTATGGTGAGTATGGCCATTATACTCACCACTGTCCTGATCTCCCTGAGCTGAAGAAGCTGCAGAATAACCGAGGACAAGGAGGATCTTCTCCACAAATCGCTATGATGCAAGAACCTTTCCCACATCAAGGGAAAGTTAGCACTCAAAACAAAATCCCGATGACTTCGGAAAAAACAGCCACTAAATCTATATGACTGGCGAAGAGATGTTTTTTCAAACATGGAATAAAAATTACAAAACCCCACCAGACACCAATGTGTCAGGGGCTAGTACCAGTGCACCAACTACACCTTTGACCATTTCAAAGATGCCTATTGGACCATTGCCAAAGATGGCTAAGGGACCAAATAGGCGAGAAGGAAAATACTCTAAATCAGCCCATAATTAGAGCATCGTGGACAATCCAGCCAAATCCCTCGCTACTATGTCAGCTTTCGAAGTATTTCAGTCTTTCCCAAAACAATGAAAATCCTTGCTTTCTGCGTAAGGCGCTATTGACCTTGGCGTTACGCGCATAATGGCTTTCGATTTAGACAAAATCACCCCTAGGATTCCTTCGATGATCACCTTTCAGATACCAGTGTCGGTCCACAATATCACCATTCACCGATGTGTCATTGACAAGGGTATATCCACGTGCATCATGTCAAAAAAAATTTGGCAGAAGTTAGGGTCCCCCGAACTTAAACCATCAGTCATCACTCTTAGAGCATACGATGGTCATCCTTCAACCCCCGTCAGTATCTACCAAAATGTCCCAGTTTGCCTAGCCAGAAAGACGATCCATATAGACATCGAAGTCTTAGATGCTCACTTGGACTATAATATACTCCTTGGTTAGAGTTATATGTATGCCATGTCAGCCATAGCCTCCTCCGTCTTCCACATTTAATGTTCCCCCACGAGGACCGCATCATTACTGTTGATCAATTAAGGCATAGTGAGAAACGACCCCTAATAAACATTGATGTTATTCTACCCTATGTAGATAGATCCTTGGATACGCTTTCACGGTACCAAGAATATGGCCCTGGCCAGTTCAAACCCTCATCCATTCTAGGATCATTCCTAGGAGATCCTCCCATTATACCTGAGTCATCACCCGATGTCGCAGGGGCTCCGGTGTACATGATGTCCACATCAAGCACCGAAGCTAGTCAGGACACGGACACAAGTAGTAATGACACTGAGTCCTCGGCCACAACAACCTCTCTAGCCTATGCCACTTCCCAAACCCCTTTCCTCTACCCCCCAGCTGGCTTTGTCTCCAAACAGGTTTTGGCAATAGTGGTGTTACCAAACATATTGCTTGCAATACCAGTTTGGTATCTCATTGCCCCTATAGGGACAGGAGCCAGACACATCACTGCTGCAGGGTTAAAGCCCCTCAGTCCCAAGGAGGCCCCACCCATTCAAGAAATGGTCGAAAAAATCCCTACAAAGGAAATTCCCATTGCAAAACCGATGATTGCAGCTAACAAAACCAAGAAGAGAGGAAAGAAGATGGAGACCCCTGCCATACAATGGGAATCACCAGTTTGTGCCATATGCGACGTAATAGGACACCCTACCCATATATGCCCAGAGCTGGATGAATTAAAACCAGTCCTCGGCTCTGAGGTAGACATCGTGACGCCACGTTCCCATAAAAAGGAACCTGCCACTAAAGGTAAAGGCAAAGAATTGCATACAAATCACGCATGCACTATCTGCAATAATTATGGGCACTATACCCATAATTTCCTAGAGATCCCGCAATATAGGGACGCCTTGACGCCATCGAGTGATCCTATCAAGAGGATCCCTCCACCCAGTTTGCTGGAGATGAACCTCGTATCATCCTTTACCTACAGGAGGAATGATGGGCACCAGAAAGACTGCCAGTCATGCCCTCTCCCATTATACGTTGCACGTTGTGCGATGAACGTGGTCACTTCCTCGAAGAACGCACAACCCTGGAAATCATCCATAGATGGTATCCTATAGAACGGGTTTACTACGTTGGATTTTGCGCAACACAATTCACATGTCATTTATGCGCTGACAATCACCTTCTAGAAAATTGTCACTATATCCCCTGATTCTAGTTATCCCTCGCTAGTTTGCGATCAGCTATAGTCTGCCTCTCCCAATAAGATGACATGGACTAGGAATCCATGAACAGTTTGACAACCCAAGAGGATGTGGCGAGCAGATCCATCCTATTCTTGTTAGATGAAAAGCGACCAATCAGGGAACCCCTATTTACCACCAACAGCTCTCTGCAAAGAATACCAACATGCGCAGTATACAAAACGCCCAATCATATGGTCACTATTTGCCCTGATTTAGTAGCATTACAATGTTGGTACCCTACCAGACCACAAATTGAGCATGACGAGACCCTCATATCTAAGTTATTTTTCCCTATGTGTCAGGGAAATCACTGTGGACAACACTGTACTTATATCCCACGAGTCTATCCCCTCATCGATATGATTCATACAATAGAGAAGAAAGGGGACGATGAGCTTAGACGATATATAGAGTACATCACCCCTAGGCCAGAAACCCCACACCCACATCGGCATGATGGGAAAACTAGGAAAAAACATCAACCAAGCATAACCCATGCCAAACCTAGAATAACATGCAGACTATGTGACCTGAATGATGACCAGGTCAATCAGTGCAAAGAACTAAAGCCCCTCGCAAGTAGTTTTTGCACAATATCTTCTCTGCCACAAAGACTTCTCTCTAACCAAGAAAAGATCATGCATACCTATTGTTGGATTTGTTCACACTTTCACCATACAATTAAATGTGTGCATCTCCCCAAGCTGAGAGTGGCAAGAGTAGCATTAAGTCTACACTCCCCCAAAGAGTTAGACACACCCAAACCAACAATATGGAAATGGAAGCAGAAGACTGCCTCTTCTACAAAAGATCCTTTCCAAGCATCCACATCAGGGACGATAAGTAATGTTGATTCCCATACAATCTACTCAGTTGGCACAGTGGTACCATGCACCATTTGCACTGGCCAGAACCACGAACTAGAGACATGCCTGCTAATGGAAACATTCAGGCACCTCTCCAACAGGTACAATTTCTACCCATAGGAAATTGACCATCCTAGCGGGGAACCCAACCTTGTGCTTACGCAAACTCTCATCAAGGAGATTCTTCCCACACCGAATGTTGACGACACAATACACCATATACGATTTGTATCATTGCATATCGGAAATAGGATTACAGTTGCACCCACGTCCCTGGATTTCCACATTGTTCCTATCGCAAAAGGTAAAGGTACCTTGCGCTTTTGCATTGATTTATGCAAGATCCCGAATTTGCATGCTGCTATCGAACTCTTTGATGATACCTAGCCTCTAGAACAGTGCCTAGTACAACTAGAGCTCGTCGATGAAAGCCGATGAAAGTCACTGCAACACAACGAGGCCCATAAGAAAAGGGTAAAAGCATCGTTCGACTGCCAAATAAACCCTCATTCATTCACCGAGGGAGAACTAGTCCTCCGCTATGATGTTGCAAAAGAAGCCCTAGGTCTAGGAAAGTTCGAAACCTTGTGGAAAGGACCCTACATCATAAAACATTGCCTCCGCCAAGGGGCATACATCTTGACAAAACCATACATCTGCTCCCGGTACCACTACTGGAGCTGTCATCAAAACTGAGATTGGCACCTGACATAAAATAGGTCGATAGTCCCTCTCCCAGGCCATCACCATCTCCAGCCAAACCTCCTCAAGGTTATCCAAAAAACCTCGAGAATGCATCCCCTGGGTCAAGCGGTTCACTCGACCCCAGGCATCCTCTAGAACTGACACCCGAGTAGTCAGCTCAGCATTGCGAGCCTCTGTCGCATCAGCACGTGACACCTCTACATCGGCACGAGCTCGCTCGATCGCAGCCTTGGAAGCAGCCGAGTTACTGCCCTCTCTTGAAGGGTCAGCACCACCACCAGGTCCACCACCCTGAAGCTATGCAGCATCTCCTCCCGGCCCCCCACAACCACCCCGAGGTCTACGAAGAGGGTCGTGGCCGATCAATCGAGCCACGAGGCGATCTACCTTGCCAACATCTGCAAGAGTAACCAAAACTATGTCAGTGTCACCATCAAAGCACATAAGCACATATATACTCAAATAAATGCAGATAACATAAAACATACATGTTGGCCCCCAAGCATAACCAGGAGGGAGAATCGTCTCTAGATCCCCCCAGAAGTCCATCCCTGCATATGGGAACGATAGAAACATCTGGGGGTTCACCTCAAACCAGCCTCCATCGTGGTATTCCAATAACGCCCCACCATATTTCCACCCCCTCGTGGCATCAAAGGAGCCCACCTCCTCATCCGAGGCTCCCGTGGCCCCCCAGGAGGCATCGCCACTACTGGTCTCAATAGAACTACCCTCTCGTACATAATGCTACATAGAATACTGGTGTACACAAACAACTTTGATCTATTATGGACCTTGTTAAGTTGCATCACCATCCCTTCATAGTAGAAATGGGAAAAATAAAAGAAGTGCCCAGACCTCAGCCGACGCAAGACTCCAACCTGTGGGCCAGATGCCTGATGTGGAGCCGATGACGCTCAAAGTTGCACAATAGCTGCCAGAGCGCACCGCTCAACCAAATATGTCACCGAAGCAATTTTTATGCACCCCTCCGTAAGGGGCGCCCCACCACAATGACGTGCTGGGAATCTCTCCAAATCCACCCTCCCATAAGGTTATGGATATCGCAACGCCTCACCATGAGGCAGTAACCCAGTCAAAAAGTATACATCCATCTCAGGATGGATGGCAAGGTTAGTCCCACAGAACACAAACATGTTGCGCCTCCTGTGCCAATGCTGGATCAAGTAACATAGCAATCGGTCCTGCGACCGAAGAAGCCCATTCTCCACAAAATTCAGGAGGCCCCATTGTGTAAAATGTTGGCGCGCCTGATCATCGGCGGCTAGTGCAGTACGAAGTTTGAGCCAATCCCGCTCCCTCCACAACAACCTGTCACCCAAACAAGAACCCATCAACAATAGCAAAAACATCAAAAAATAGGCAAAAATTCAAAAAAAAATTCCTCAGCTTTTTGTGCGCCTGTCCCTCAGACATGTGCGCTCAAGGTGTGCCTATATTTCTCACAGGTGTGTAGAAGGTGTGCCGAAAAAGGGGAACAGAGCACTTAAAGCGCGCAAAACCCTAGAAAATGTGCACAGAGGGCACACTCTTACCCTAATTACCCACACAATCTAGGGCAAAAAATAACTCAAAATCCGTACGAACCAATTTTTTATGAATCTCAGCACCCTTAGATTGAAAAATTAAAGTGTAGGACATCATGGAGGTTACCTGGGCATGATATCGCTAATCCCTGGTGCTCAAGCTGACTGTAATGGCAAGAACTACTCCACAGAAGCCTCTGACCTCTCAAAAACTCAACAAGTACAAATAATTGAATTAGGGCCATATTAACCTATATCTCATTGTTTTCAATAACTTTGGAGGACCATAATGAGAGATCATATGGTCCATTCTTCGAACCGAAATAATCACTGTGATCAACACTTCATAACGAACAGAGGTGACGCCACACATGCACACTCCCGAAAAAATAAATTTTCAGCGCCGGCAGGTATGCCCTCTCTCATCTTCTTTTTCAAAGCTTATGACTTTCAATAATATTTGATAAAGAAGATACTTTCACTTGAGGTATTTTTTTTTGTAGGAAAGCTCGCAAAACATCTGTTGTGTGAAATAACTGTCGAATTAATTCACCAATATTTGTATATCAATCTGGGCTCGTAAACACGAGTTGTACTACGCTCTCAAGGTTTATCTTTTAGAGTCGAAGTTTATATGATTCCTTATGATATTTGATTCAAGAATTGAGGCACACATAAACACACACTGTCATAAATAAATCAATTCATCTCATCATAAAAAAAGGAACAATCAACAAACTCTGGTTTGAACACTAGAAACCCTTATTCAATCTATCTCAACATTAAATATAAAATCAAAACCATTACCAAATCAACAACAACTTTAATTCAATAATTTGGTGTTTCCAGAAAATCTCAAAAACGCTAATTCTGATCTTTGGAGGTCACCCTTAAGAGGAATTACCTAATCTGAGTAAACCTATGAACTGATTCCACACTCACACAGTGAACTTGCAATTACTAATGGTATCCCTAATTAACTCTGATGACAACACTTCATGCCAATTTCACTATACTAGTGTCAAGCAAAAAGGTGCACTATTACACTGGTTTGAATATCGATTTTACACACAGACTTCAGTCATGATAGCCATTGATTTTTCATAACTAGCCGACCCAACTGTATATGTATTACCTACTTCGGATAGTTTTAATCCTCCAACTGCTACTTTTCAAACCAAACTGAAATAAAATCAAGCTATCAAAATGCACAACTGTACTCTAGAGATCAGCTTTTAATTATAGTTGTCTTTCATCGAACTTCCAACTATACTTTGGCAAAGTTACTCAAACTTCTACAGCAATCGACACTCTGGTTTCTGCAATAAGATAATGCTATCAATTCAATCAACACACGCTACATTAAGACACAAAAATATAAATGAATTAAGTCTCGAAACTAAAAGTTGAAAATTTCACATAAATTACCACTGGTAGTCATCTAATCATCCTCTAAAACTTGCAATAAAATTTTTCAATCTTTAATGAATAATTTCTTTCAGACCAAGTTGCAGGGGTTAAATCACTTCATCATTGCTATTATTATGGACACGGAATTGTGAAACTTGCACCAAACTTGAACCCTACCACACAATTTCAAGCATCGATCTAGAAAGGAACGCTGATTAGGATTCTGCCATGATCGTTCTGTCCTTAAGGAATATGCATTCACTCAAAATAATCTTGCTAATCGACCTAGATGCTACAACAGTCTTTGTAAATGACCTTCCACTCCAAACCCTGATCTTATGAAAAACAAGACAAGACTGTAAACTTCTATTTAATCACACAAAAAGAATGAAGAAAACTTGCTCAAAACTCTTCTATGAATCATTTACTTTCTCCTACCTAATCAACACATGGGTCTCCTAGTGACTTGCTGGCTAAGACCCCAAAAGAACCTATATTTGTCACTCTTCAATGAATCAAAACTTTGCACTCCTATTATGTCTTAAGCAATGATAAATCTTAGGCCAAAAACTCCAATGTAAACGAAAATCTGCTTCTTGAAACCAAATGCATGGAATTCAAACAAAATTATTCAATCAAAAAATGACATGCATCTACTACGAGCAATTGAACTATTTTTACCAATATAAGCTACGCACACATGAAATGAGATGTGGATTACTTTAACACACAGGACCAATTAACACACAGAACCAATTAATCTTTAAATTTGTTTACAAATTCGAGCTATGCTCTCTTACTGAAATCGATTCTAGCAATTCCACACGTACTCTAGTCCTATCTACTTATCTCAAAAAATATTTAATTAAATGCATATAACCATGCTCTGTTCATTCACACATGAACGCATTCAGCAAATTCGTTTATCCAGAGAGATGAAAGAGTATATGCTTAACTTTGTTTCTAAGCAAACCTTCAATTCAGAATGATGCGTATGGGATTAAAAATGGGAAGCAATCCTTATGGAAAGAACTAGGCACACTTATAGCCACAATCACAGAGCTTTTAACATAACGTTCTCAAACTGATCCTTGATATATGAAATTACGTCTGCTACAGCAACGTAAATCAAATGCGAGAAACGAAATCGATTTTCAAAAGAAATTAATTATGCAATCCAGAATTTAATCAAACTATACTTATGAATTCCCTCTATTATAGCAACACGAATCAAATTCCAAAACCGAATTCGATTTTCAAAAGAAATTAATTATGCAATCAAGAATTGAATCAAACTATACTTACGAATTACCTCTAGCTATGTCTACGGGGCTGAACCGGTTATGGTGGGCCCTTGCCACACCCGGGAAAGCATTGGATTACAGTCCTAACTACACCTACAACAACTTATCTCATAAGTTCATCAAATCCACAACATTCCATAGCAAATTAAGAAAGCATCAGAATAATTGCAATTCGGCTTTCACCAACAGAACATGAAATCGCAGTTTAGTATTGATAGCTGAAAAATGAAAATACATTAACCTCCTCATCAAACCAGATGTCTTTGCCTTTATAAGCATCCTTACTTACATAATTAGTAGCAATTCTATTACAGAGCAGGACGTTGGAAACCATGGATATGGTAATCCACAAAATCAACACTTAACTGTCCTAAATTTACACTATCAGTTCCTTATCAAAAACCGCATGCTTCTATAGGAAAAAGGTTCCTAATTCTTGTCAACTCCATTATACAGATAGTGGCCAGCTGGTCCTTCATCGATCTTTGAATTTTTCAAAGTGCTGGAAGGGGCATCGAACTTGCTGAGCTAGAGCTTCTATGTTGAGGCATACTAGATTATCAACTGAAATATGGTTGAAGGAACATAGTTTTCCTCCAAGTCAAAGAGCCAACCAAACAGGTCCTGCAAGAAATCTATCATTCTACCCATAATAGTAAGTTAACAAATAAGCATGCTACTAAAAATACCTAAACTAGCTATAGAATAGTAGAAACAATTATACTTGTACTGCCTTTTACCTTTAACAAGAATTGATGGAAGTTTGGCCATATTATGGAAAAAGAGAGGAAAAAGGAAGTATATATGTGTCAAAACTGGGCCAAAAGAGGCAAAGAAGGTAAGGAAGAAAAGACAAAAATTAGCCTCAACAACATCCACAGCTCCAACCACTGAAAGTTCCATAGCAGGTATCATTCTACCCTCAGCATGATAGAATCCAAAAAAACTATGCATATCTTGACATCATTTCTCCATCAGAAATCAACCATAGGTTCCACATATCCGACCGTGTTTATCATCACCTCTCCCTGCACACGATAAACATCCTCGTTGGTCAATAGAGCCTCCCCTCCATGGCGCTCGTCACCCACAGTACACCATATATCATAGAAAAAGTGACGCCATGGCCATACCACTTTATTATAGGAAGCACCTCATGCCCATCCATCAACCATGCATAGGGTCAAGTTTTACCATACAAAATAAAACCTCTTTCCCGGATGGTCAGGTTGTACAAGAAGATCAAAAGTTCACTATTGTGCCTTGCATTTGGCCCACCATATCTCCACCAGCATAATCCCATCTGCAATACTTTTTCATCCACTTCATCAAATTCACACACGAGACCAACCAATAAGGCCCCCACCCTCAGCAAAACACCTTCCTCATGTCATAAGTGAGTGAACACTTTCATGTTTTTTGGCACCTGTCTCTGTATTTTGTACAAACCAAACCCCATTATTTTATTCTTTTGGTAAGTGTACAAAGACCAAAATCAGTGCACTACATCCCCACCCACTCATTCATCTTTTCTCCCATGGCAGCAGTCCCTGAACACCCTTGGTCAGATTATCACACCCTCACGTAAAAGCCTCCATGACATTCATAGCCAGTTTATACCCACCCTGGAAGTCCTACCGACTCCAGGGATTTCCCCATTAGAAATAGTTATGACTGCCGCCAAGCTGCTTATTATAATCCAACCTTAAACCCATCACACCCAGTTTCTTGATCCTTCATATCAACAACCCCTCGCTCGGTTGAGGCTTCCTTTTTGTTGACTTCAACACCTATTTTCCAAAAAGGAAGCAGTACCTTGGATCACCCCTCTCCAGAAAAGGGGCATCCTCGAGTGGCAATGTGGGAGGCATCATTTCCCATAGATGTCATCGATCCTCCTGACATTCAACTACAACACAAGATTTCATGTCAAGATGGTATCGTACCTTACAACCATTGCACTTTGATCAAATTCGTCGAAGACCCATGCCTTCATAAGCATCTCTTTCAGCAATGATTACACGGGAAGGTCCCAGTCAGTACTTATGCGTACAATGTGCAATTATATTCCATACCAAGTTTACGCATATTGGTACTACGTTCCACCTATTGTCAAAGAAAAACACCCCTAAGGGCGTTAGCAGTCGTCGTCACCAACCACCAAATCACTACCAAATTAGTGACACAGACATAACATATATTTTTCAAATAGATTTTTTTAACTAGCCACAGCATTACGAGCATGGGACAAGCCTGCCTCATAGAAAATTTGTATATATTGTATTATTTTTTCTTTCAGGGGTCCCACAGGACATGGTCGTTCTTCGAATCGGTGCAAGGTGTCTCCAATTCTAAGCTATGCGCAGGTCTCTCTCTCTCTCTACGCACAGTATACAGAAAAGAAACTATAATGTATTTCGGCTATACAGTTCGTCCTATACCTCACACATTAGGGGGCAACTGTTAACACTAGAAAATCGTACAAGCAAAGACGACATTATTTAATGTCAGGCAGATGGATTTATAGGGCTGAGAGACATTAGAGAATCTGGAAAGTATTTAAAAATCTCTAAGGTCTGAGGAAAAATCAAATTTGAGCAAGTCATAAATGTGTTTTCGCGCAAAATCCTTCGAGAAGATCACCTTTGCATGCCTTTTGACCCAAAATGCACGCAATCCTGGGAGTGGCGGAAGTTACTTTCCGAGACCACAAAAAGAACACTCTAGGACATTGATTTCACACTTGAAGCCACCTAAGGACAACCACTAAATCCTTCTTATGACATCAAGGGAGCACATAATGGAACAAGTGTGCCACACAATCGAATCATACCCCTCTCTTGGGTCACCATCCACAATGTACCAAGAGAGGGAAGGAGTATTTGAATTCACCTATAAAAGGCCACTAAGAGATGAACAACTTGAAAGCACATTGTTATGCTAGCCAGAATTTCCCCAAGAAATATCAACAGTGTGTGATCTGGAGCAGAGATAGAGGGGACTCAATTGTTGGCCATCCAACAAGTTTAGTCCACCATAGTAGAAAAAGGGAGACTTTGCACCGAGGCAAGCTTGGAAGTAAAGACATCCTTTCATCAGGACTTAAAACCCAATTTCTAAGGACCCCTTGGCAAGTGGGTTAAAGTTTCATCCTCATTTCCTGCCAGCACTCAATAAGAGGGGCCGTAAGCGCCACCATTTGGATTATTGCAGTTCTTTTACTCTATTTAGAGCTTTTGTCTTATTTGCTTTAGTTTTAGTTTAATTTTTATGTTTGAATATGCATGCTATTTCTCTATCTAGTATGTTTATGTTCTAGCATGTTCCATTAACTTGCTTGACTCCACTTCTTTTTTTTCTAGTGACCAATAACTTAAGAGGGTAAACCACACCCCTTAAGTTGGTGTGATTTCGTACATGTGTGCACCAAACACACTAACACAACAACCATTATGGTGCCTATGGGTATTGCATCTGAAATAGTGGTGGAAGTGGATGGAGTGTGGGTCGAATGGTCTTTGGAAGTATGTGATGTATGCGGTGATGAATTTTGTGTAGTTGGTGATGAGGAATCTGGTACTATGTGAGGATGACGGGTTGGACTGCGGTATAATGGAGGAGGTCTGAGTCCCTAATTCTGGTTCATCGGTGATTGGGATTCTAGTGGTAAATTTCTACCCATGGTCCTCACTTGTGAGGTCCACTATCTGATTAGATTTCATAATTCTTGCTTTCTTCCCTTTTGGTGTTGGGATGGGTAGTTTGGTTGCTTTGCTCTTGCAGAATGGGGTGATGGTTAGTTGTGGATGTGAATGGAAAGTGGTGGAAGGGAGTACAGTGAGGACAGGGGTTGTCAACGATGGAGATCCGAAATTAAGTGTCTAAAAATCAGAAAATGAAGGAAATGGAGTATATTTTGCTCCTATATTTCCCATTTTCTTATTGAAAGTTTGTACTTGAGTGTCCAGCTTATGTATTAAGGGTTTTAGCTGTAATTGTGATATCCTTTGGGTTGTTTTTGCTGGCTTCTCTCTTGGTATGGGGTTTGGAAGCATAACTGCAAAAGAGTATTTGGGCTCTCCATCTCTGATTTCTACGTCTACTCTTGGCCATGATGAGATCTCTGTGGCCATGATGAGATCTCTGTGTGAAAATTTCAACGGCTTCTTATGGAAGGTATCGGCCGCAACAGAGTCGCGCCTAATCCATGTGTGGTTGTGTGAGACGCCAAATCATACCTGATGTGAATAATTATCTAGCAGAGTCTTGGGGACTCTTTGTTGCGTTTTTAGAACGTCTAGCATTTGCCAGTACCATTCTGAAAATCTTCCTCATTTATACCCTTGCTTCTAGGGTCGTCAAACACTCTCCATGGGGTGTACTTGAGAGCCATCAGTTGATCTTTAGTTATCTCCACAAGGGATCGCCTCCCTGGTGGACTTCACTTCCACATAGCCAAAGCCATTATCAAGTACCCATATATGAATCCTGTAGCCCTATTGAAATTATCCTCGCAAGCTTTGAAGAGTTATTGCAATGAGAAGGAACACCAATTTAACTATGCTCCAAGTATACAATGCTCCACAACTGATTTAGTGTTGAGGGTACATTCTCCCTTGGTGTAGTGCCTTATTATCTTCCCTGCAATTAAATAACATGAAAATCTAACACTGGGGACATTGATAAGATCTATCTTTTACCCCTTTCCCCCTCTTCTTGTCTCATACTTCTTGTAATAGTCACAACCTCCTACTTTCTTCGCTATTTTGGATGTATTTTGAAACACAGTTGATACATCATTGCCCTGCTGCTAATAATCTGATAAGCCTATGGATGTCCTCCGCATTGATTGGAATCTCCCTTCTGAGCCAAAGTGACCCATTCTGAATCTTGCTGATGAGAAGCTTCATGTATTGCATCGTCTCTCCTGTCGCGTCGAACGCTAGTAAGCTCCTTAGGTGCAAGATTGTGGACCTTTGGTTGCCTTTTAAGTCTTGGTGGAATCTTGTCACTTCGCTTCCCCCCTCCTTTACATGGTTCTCAATATGTACCTACCTCTTTAAAGCTAGGAATTGGAAAGAGTCAGTAAAATCTGTGTCTATTAGGGTCGTGTTATCATACCTACCGACCAATGGCTCTAATTTCTGAATTCTCCCATCGAGCTCTGGTTCGATCACTAAAACTATCATCTTCGTCATCTTTCTTCTCCTGAAATATACCAGTAATGATTTTAGTTTGCAATTTTGAGCTCCTGCTTCTACAGTTGGGCTCACTGTTATAGTAGTTTCCTTTTCTTGATATTCGGAATTCTCCGACACTTTGATTTTTTTCTTCTCCATGCAGGTTAAGTAGGAATTCTGGCACGAAGGATGTTGATGCGACTGCATAAATAATTAATTTTGGCTCCCTCCATGGCTACAATCATGTGGTTATTTACTTGGGTGAGGTGGAATCTGACACCGCTAACGGTGGCTTTGAAAGTTGGGCAGATGTGATGGATAATAATTTTTGCCCGATGTGGAAACTTTATTACCGAATGGTGTTACTAATTACGGAAAATATTTTTTGAATTTTGGCTGCCCCTACAGACTGACACGTATATTATGGCTAATTATGACTGAATTATGGCTAACACGCTTGGTTGTACAGTCACTGCAACCCCCTCGTGACTACAATTGGTTGCGGCATGGTCCCTATGCCGCAACAGGGTGACACTTGACTTTGTGCAACATGCATCTTATTTTATTGAGACTCCTAACTTATCAGTGGAAACTGTCCTATTTTATTAACTGACTGATATCCTGACCTATAGCTCATCTTGGTTGCAAGAGAGTTATTGACATCTAACCTACTGACTCCTCTCGGGTGCGAGAGTTATTGAAAATTAAAATTTTGTTGTCTATTCATGGTAGGGTTTTAGGCATATGCCATTCACCCACCCTAGAAGTATCTCTCCATCCAATTGCACTAGCTTGACTACTCCTGAGTCGCAGTCTCTATGACGTAGAAAGGTCCCATCCAATGCAACTGTTGTTTTCTTGGGAATTTATGGAACTTTTTGTCATAGAGCAGTACTTTGCCACCAATGTTGAAAGTCTTTCATTTGATGTGGCAGGCATGTCAAGATTTCTTTCTCTGTTTCTACACCGATTGATGAAAATCTGCAAGAAATCTCACTTCTTCTAATTCCTACAGTTCATGAAGATGTGTTGATATGGATTCTTTCTCAGTCATTTGTGTTATTGTAGAAATTAATAGACTGGTGACAATAAATTCTGTTGGTACCACTGCTTCTTTCTCGTACATAAGTTGAAATGGAATTTTGTTGTGTAATCATTTTATAGTGGTCCTATATGCCCATAACGTGGCTGGTATTCTTTCGTCCTAGTCTTCGCGATTAGTATTGCAGATCTTGGTTAAGCCCTTCTCTAAGATTTTGTAGAAAGTTTCAATCATTTTTTTCACATGTGGGTGATACAAACTGCTCTTGTGGTGTTGTATCATGAATTTTTCCAGTAGTGATTTTACCATGGTATTAATAAAGTGTGTGCCTTAGTCACTTGTTAGGCTCCTTGGACAGCCAAATCTGCTAATGATTTTTTCGAAGATAAAACTGGATGTTGTATTTGATGTACAATCCTTCACTAGTGCTGCCTCTACCCACCAAGTCAGGTATTTATTTGCAGTGATTATGTATCTTGCCTGTGAGTGGTGTGTAACTGGTGTAATGGGCCCTACAAAGTTGACATACCATTTTTCAAAATCTTTCATTGCTTTTATGGGTTGCAGGGGAAGTTCGTCATGGTGTGAAAGTTTCCCTGTTCTTTGACTGACATCACATTTCTTCACGTACTCCTTGTTGTTCGTGTACATTGTAGGCCACCACAGTCCTGCTTGCAATATATTTCTTACGGTAGGATTTTCTCCCACATGGCCTCTCGCCACTCCATTGTGACATTCCCACAATATTTATGTTCTTTCATGATCTAATACGCATCTTCGTAGTATTTTATCTAATCCTATTTTGTATAATTGACCTTCTATTAGTTGGTAATTAGCTACTTTGAAAACCAAATGCCTTCTTTGAGTTGTTGTATATTCTTTTGGGAATTTTCCTATAGCCAGGTACATGGATATTTTCTCTAGATAATCGGAGGTGGCTTCTATTCAGAAAAGATCTGCATCTGGTAGTTGTTCATCAAGTGGTCCTCTATTTTCCCCATTCTCCAATATTGATAGTTGTTTAGGTCCAACATTTAGTCTCCCTGGCTTTATTATGAATACAAAAGTAAACTCTTGGAACAGAAGAAGCCACCTACATATTTTCCCCTCCAGAATAGGTTTATTTACTAAATATCTTAACGCAGAGTGATCTATAAAAAACTTAAAAGTACCTCCAAGAAAATAGTGGTAGAATTTGTGCAGGGAATAGACCATCACCAGAGCTTCCCTTTCAGTTTTCGTGTAATTCTTCTCCGCTGTCAACAGATTTCTACTTGAAAATTATATCGTATGGTCTATTTTAGTTTCTCTTGGTTGCGCTAACATAATTCCCAAAGAAATACTTGAAGCATCAATGTTCACATGGAACTACTTATCCCAGTTTGGATGAGTCAGAATAGGTGTACTTGTTAATTTCTCCTTTAGCGTGTCCAAGGCATTGCTACATTCCTCATTCCATGTAAATAGTTATGTCTTCTGCAACAACTTCTCCAATGGTGTTTTTATCTGAGCATAGTTGCGAATAAACCTTTTTTAGTATCCGGTATGTCTAAGCAATGATCTCAATTTATTAACATTATCTAGGGCGTCCATATTTTCAATTGCCGCCACCTTGGCGGGGTCCACACATACTCCTTTTTTATAGATAACATGTCCTAGTAATGTTCCGAATGGTACTAAAAACATGCACTTCTTTAGGTTCTGTCTGCACTGGTTGAACATTATCGGAAGGAGGCTTGCGTGATTCTTCAACAAACTGTACACTGTCCAGTCATCCATGTATACTTCTATAAAATTGTGGATATACTCTCTAAAATATGCTATCACTATTCTGGAAAATACAGTCGGTGCATTCTTTAACCCAAATGGAATCACATGATAGGAATGTGATCCCCACTCAGTAGTGAACATGGTTTTTCTTTTATTCTCCTCTTTTATTCATACTTGATGATAGCCAAAGAATCTGTCTATGAATAGTATGCTTCATTTCCCGCCATGTTATCTAGGACTTCATTGCTAAATGGTGTTGGGAAAGGATCATGGATACACACATTATTTAGACTAATGTAGTCTACACACACCCTGATTTCTAATTTTCTTTTTTATTTTGTATCACTGTTGGACTAACCCACTCTACCTCCTCAACTAGGAAAATCAATCCAGTGTTCAACATCTTTTCCATTTATGCTTTGAATTTTTCTTTCACCCTTGGGTTCAGGCGGTAGGGTCTATGCTTTACTGGTCTGGCTTCATGTTTTAGTATTATCCGCATCTCCCCCATATCTCCTTTGATGCCTTTTAATTCTGCTGCCGAAGACGGGAATAGATCTTCGTATTCCTTCAGTAAGTCAAAGATTTCTTTAGTGGCCTCTTCATCCCAATAGTCCCCTATAGATGTTATCTTGGGTTTCTCTTGGCTGCCAATATTCTGTTTCTTTGTCCTTTGGGGCAATAGGTGCAATCCTTCAGTGGTAGGTTCCTCTTGTATTTCATGCTCTCCCTCCTTTTATTCGAATGAAAAATGTCGAATATTTTCCAAATCATCATCATCTATCCCTTGGTCTATTTTTCTTCATGTTATTGCTTCTTGATAGTTAGACTTGGCCATTTGATCTGGCACAAGTTTTTCTTGAGTTTCTGCAAGTTCTGAACAAAAAAAAATTCTTTTGATTGCCTGCAGGGTCTCTGTAATCTATTCACTATCTCCCTTGAAAGAGAAACTCTGTGTAAACCTTTCCGCTACTATCTCCCAACTATCGATTTGCCTCTCCTTTTATTCTGTCAGGTACCAATCTAATGAATGTATAAAGTTATGCACCCACAGGGATTTCAGGTATTTCTCTATTTCCCACTTGTATTCACAACTTTTTATATGTACAAGGATTATGGTTATTTATCCTTTGTACTTCTCTTCTAGTTTCAGTCCTAAAGACACTTGAAATATTGCTTTCAGTGCCTTTTCTACCTCTTCCCATCTGTTCTTCCCCAAGACGGACCACATACTACAGAGAGTGGTGGGATCTTCCTGGATGTCTATGATGGATGGCTTCTCTGGATATAATCAGGTGGTGGTTCTCCTTGAGGATCAGAAGAAAATAGTGTTCACTATGCCATGGGGGACGTTCATGTATGCCTGCATGCCATTCAACCTAATCAATGCAAGCGCCACTTTCCAGAGAGCAACGGATATCGCTTTTGTTAGAGAACAAGATAAATTTGTGGTGATATGCCTGGATGACATCACTATGTTTTCAAAGAATGATGTCGAGCATATTGAGCACCTGTGCTAGACCTTTGAAAAATGCCGCAGGTGTGGTTTGTCTTTAAACCCTCAAAATTCCATGTTTTATTTAGAGGAAGGAAAATTGTTGGGACACATTGTAACAAAAGAGGCGGTGAAAATTGACCCCAAAATGGTAGAATTAATCTATGGTATATCTCTGCCTCGAAATAAAAATGAAGTCCAGGTGTTCCTAGGACGAATAAACTTCTTAAGGAGGCTTATCCCAAACTATGATGAGATAGTTCGACACATCACGGAGATGCTCAGAAAAAACAATGAGGTAAAATGGACTCCAGAGTCGAGTGAGGATTTCAATAGAATTAAACACGCTTTTGCAGAAGTACCGATACTGGTAGGTCCTGACTACAGTAAGCCATTCATGATATTCTCCTTTGCATCTCCGCACACAATAGCTGCAATGTTACTGCAAAAAATGTAAATGGGTATGAGTAGCCTATTTCCTTCTTCAGTCAGGTACTGCGGGACACAGAGTTCAAATATAATATTATGGAGAAGTAGGTGTATGCCCTGGTTAAGTCCCTGAAGGATTTTCAAATGTATGTGCTATAGTCAGCCATAACTTCTTTTGTTCCCACTACTGCAGTAAAAGATATTCTAATACAGGGAGATAGTGAAGGCAAGAGAGGCAAATGGATTTCCAAGATTCAAGAGTATGAACTGGAAATCTACCCCATGAAGTTCATTAAAGGACAAGGGCTAGAAAAAATCTTCTCTGAGTCAAATTGTTAAGCATTGGGCATAAATTTGTCCATGGAAGGAGGAGAGGTACACGAGGGTGTGGAGGCACAGCCTGGAATAGAAAACACGGTACAAAAAATGTATATGAAGTACCTCCTCAGCACTTGGTACAAAGATATCGTAGAAAATCTCCTAACTCTCAGGTGTCTTTTCAATTTTGACAAGGAAAAGTACCATACCCTGAGGTTGAAATCTCAGAAGTAAATTGTAGACAATGGTTGACTGTATTGGAAGGACCCTTTAGGAATTCTTCTCCTATGTCTTACAGAGTTGGAAGTGGAGGAAGTAATGGCTGAATTTCACGAAGGCATTTGCGGGGCTCATTACAGTTGGCATTCCACTGCTCATAAGATATTGAAGGCTAGTTTCTTCTGGCCTCGGCTATTCGGAGATGTGCATGCTCATGTTCAGGCATGCGAAAAATGCCAAATGTTCGCAGAGAAGCAGAAGTTCGATCCCCTATCGATGATACCAGTACATATCAAAGAACCTTTTCAGCAGTGGGGCATTGATTTTATTGGGGAAATTCATCCCGCATCAAGTATTCAACACAAGTGGATCCTCACTACCACTGAACACTTCACTAAATGGGTAGAGGTGATACCTGCAAGAAATGCTACTGATGCGGTCGTGATCAAGTTCATGGAGGAGAATATAATATCAAGTTTTCAATTCCACCAAGTTCAGTAATTTCTGTCAGCAATATAATATCACTTTGGGGCACTCTATGGCCTATTACCCCCAGGGAAACGAGTTGGCTGAGTCTTTGAACAAAACTTTGGTGAGGGCATTGAAGAAAACCATAAGCGAAAATCAAAAGAACAGGGATTCCCAACTAAAATTCACACTCTGGGTGAACTGTATTACTAGCAAGAGGTCCACGGGTAAGTCTCCATATGAACTAGTATATGGCTGAGAAGTAGTGTTTCCCATTTAGCTTGCCTTACCTGTTGCTAGATTTTTACAAGACAGCCAAGAAGAGCCAAATGACCTCATCTAGTGGATGAACCAGATGGTCGAGTTGGAAGAAACTCGAACCCAAGTAAATAGCAGGTTATATGATTATCAGGAGAAGATGAAAATCTTATTTGATCAACGAGCAAAAGATAAAGAAATGCAAGCAAGAGACCTAGTGCTGAGGTGGGATGTCAAGAGAGTAGATAAGGTTAAACATGGAAAGTTCGACCCCCTATGGTTCGAACCATTCAATATATTTGAGGTGAAAGGAAGCAATACGTTCATATTGGAAAATTTGGAAGGTGATCTGATCGAAGTGCACGTGAATGGGTAGTTTTTGAAACCTTACTTCCAATACTAACAAAGGCCTCAGTGGCCTGTTGTACATATCCCTCACATTGTATATACTTTCCATTTTTATGTTTTTGCTTCTGTTTTTGTTCAATTCATCATAAAAATGCTCGAAATTTTGAAGGAGCCCCAGATTTACTAATCGATGTACAAGCGAAGGGTTTGCGAAGTTCTCGACACCCTTGAGGATGAGCGTGTTGTCCCGAGGTGGAACCAATGTTGTTTAGCCACCTCATACATCAAGGAAAAAGAGCGGCCAAGTGGAAATCCGAGAGATTTATAAAGGTGGGAGGCTAGGTAAGTTGGAAAGGACTTTGAAAGAAAATATTCCTAAGGTATAAGCATGGATGCTAGACGTGATCAGCATCATAACACAGCAGAAAAACGCATTCAGGACTTCATGTTGGAACCATGAATGACAAAGAGCGTTGGAGGGACTTTCCGTCAGTAGCAAAGGAGAGTGGTAAGGCAGAAAGGTAGGCCCCCGGAGAAGGTGACGTCACATTTTGGCAGGCCAATCATACATGTTCCATGGGGTGGGAGAATGGATCACAAGGCTCCTATGAACCCCACCAAAATTCTAAGCGAGCCCATCAAGAAAGACAGTTGGCACCGGTAAGTAAAGGTAAGGTAAGTCTAGTGTGGCAATACGAAGACTGGTACATGCCTTAACTCGGCACGTGGCTTTCACCTACCCGGCTGCTTTTAGTCAATAACCTATCGCCACATGTCCCATTGTTGGCATCCTTAATGACAGCCTTATAGCTGACACCCCCATCTCGTATTCTGTAAAAATCGGTCTAATATAAGCTCGTTTTACTCCCAGACCGTGTAAAATACTAGTTATTTACAGGTTTGTCCTGCAGAGAAGGTTAAAACTCCAGTGCAAGGTCATTTTCAACCCTGCATCCACTGGTGTCTTCTTCATCATCAGCTCAGTCAAACCCGTCCTCATCCGGGACCCCTCGTCGGAACACCAACAAATGAAAATCATGACTTGGCCCATGCGACCTATTTCACTTTTATATTTTATTGTAAAAACGGGTGAAATCTTGATTTCACCCTCTGCACTCTTTTATTTTCAGTTATGTTTTAGTTATAGCTTATGCCAGGCCACACTGTTTGAGATGAGAGGTCATTCCGCCTCATCATCAATTTTTGTTTTGGATTAAGACTGGAAACATATGTATCTCTGGGGAATATTTTGTCTAGGAAAATATCTTCCCTAAGCATTCATGTAATAGACTATAAAAGATCAGACCACAAATTGAAAAAAGGTTCCGGATTTTCTAGAGAAGAAGTGATAGTCTGTGAATTGTCTTCTTTTGTAAATTTTGAGGTTCTCTCATAGTGCATATCTGAAGAGCCATTTTTGGTAAAGTAATATAAGCCAGTATGTTGTTTTGATGGATTCCTACTAAAATAATTGAACAGTATGTATTTTCTCGGCAGTGACTCAATTTTAATGTTCATTTTGTTTGCATCGTATCTTTGTTATTGTTTCTTTTGGAATGCGAATGTTCTATAAGTTGAATGTGAATTTATCTTTAATGGTACTCATGTCTCATCTTCCTGTAACATTTTAAATACTGCTCGAGGTATGATTCCTGTTTCAAGTCTTCTTACAGACCGTTATTCTTCTAATGTCATTTAAGGGTGGATTCTTGTGTTGGCATAAGCCTACCTTGCTTTGGCGTTTCCTGATTTTCCTACATTGTATCTCATCTCCATTTACTTTTATAATTGATCACCTATTTCACATTCGGCCTAGCTTACGACAACTTTTCCATGTTCTTCTGGCCCACTCTGAGTAGAACTTTCTCTCTACAACTAGAACTCGTTCCTACCAATATTCTCTCTCTGATATCTTGGACCAATATTCAAAAACTTTAACTACCTTTTCATATCAGGAGGTTCCATTTTATCAACATGCAAAATACCTTTAAAACCTCTTGTCTTAAGATGTCCTAGGCACTGGTCTTTAGCAACTCAAGGCTGTCTCTAGGAGTTACAACACTTCCCATGTCTTTCTAGGAAAAATATTCACATTTGATCCTAGATCCAACATTGTTTCTCTTATTTGAAATCCCACAACTTGAGAATTTATGTGAAATTCATTCCCCGTCCTTCTTTTGTTTCTTTTCACTCTTCTTATATACTTTTCTAGAAGGTTAGTGTTAATTGAGTCCTCATGCTCTGCCCCTCCTTCTACTACTATTTTCATATTTTGCTGTAACTGCTCCAACATCTGTTTGTTAGTTACAATCTTCAAGAACAGTTGGAACCATTCTTCTATTGGTGTTCCTGTGGTAGTCTTTTCTCCTTCTCTGGCTGGTTGCATTAGTTCCATATCCTTGTGGCTCTATAGCTTTGAGAATGTTTCCAGTGCTTCTTTATAGTACTGTCTCTATTGCTCCAGACTAAAAATATTCTCCAAGGACGTTGGTTTGACTAGATTTGCTGGTTCCATCTCTTGTGCATCCTCCTCGGTTTTCTTCCCTCCTCGGGTTATTATGGCCACACTCGGCAGAGGTTGTGTATCAACTACTCTAGGCTCCGCATTGACCAAACTGGCTCTTTTTTTCTTGGTTATCTCTTCCCATATTTTGATTATCTCTTGACATTCTTCAGTGGCATGTGCATTGACTCGGCACTAGGAACACCATAGTCGTCTTGGTAGCAAACACTCCCTTGCTACACGGCCTTCTTGATCAGAATTGTAACACCTTAAAGGTCCTCTTCCTCCAGTCCTGCCCCCTCGCTTTCCTGATCCTCCTCATCCGCTCGAAGTCTCATTTACTCTATAAGATGATCTATCCAATTGGTCTTCTAATGCATCTAGGGCTCTATAGTTTTCTGTATGATGAGTTGTTGAAGCACATAATTCACAGTAGACGTTATTTGGGACATTTGAATATTTTTGTAGGATTGGGAATAAACATGGAGGATGACCAACACCTTTACATATTTCACAGTATTATGTTTTTGTCTGAGTTTGTTGATTAGGAAACCCTCAGAAATGGGGTTGCATCTGGTACAGTCCTTGAGTATTTACTTGCACAACTCCTCCCACTGGTGGGGCTCCTTGCGCTCCTTCCACCGAAGTCCGAAAGTTGGCTCCCCACAACCTCGGGCACTCTATAACTACATGTCCCTCCAACAGACAATGTGTACACCACACATTGGGTCGCGCTGGTCTTGCAGGTTGAATATCTTTGAGATTTTCTGTTAAACTTGTTATTTGATGTTGTAACCCCAATATGGATGGATCTTGAATGGCTACTCCCCCCCAAACTCCTATTGGTAGCCAACCATTTATTCTATTTCAATTGCTTTCTCTAGTGCATCTTGAAGGCTATCAATCTTTTGTTGGGTCAGTGGTGTTCTTGTCAAGGGTAATAGTGCTTTAATGAACCAATCCTGTTGGTGATTTAGATCAATCGGGTAACTCAGTTTCCCGATTGCATGTTTGAACCTTCTCATTAGATCCCAGGTTGTTTCTCGTTCCCTCTGTTTAATCTCCCATAGTTTGGACAATCCTTGCTGATTAGTCTGAGGGAGCTTGAATTCTTGTAAAAATTCTCTTTTAACATCATCTATAGCTGGGTTCTGGTGTACTTCTGACCATTTAATAAACCATCGTAATGCTCTTTCTCTTAGGGTGGTTTGAAATTCAATTAATTTAGCTGCATATTGTGTATAACGAGCTCTCCAAATTTATTCACATGATACTAATTATGCTCTACATTAGCATTACCTTTTCTAGAAAATTTTGGATATCAAGTAAATGATCCCACCATGTCTACTTGTGTGGGTGGGACTAATATGAATCCTCTACTTCCTGGCTGAGAAATTCTGTTGCTAGTACTACTGCTAGCGGTTATCTACACCATTGACAAAGCACTATACAACTTGCTAGATTTTTTCAACTTTATCAAAAACTTATCAGGCAGGTGTTAAAGTACCACGGGATGGTTAAGACTAGTGCTACTTGAAACTGGTGGAATAGGATTACCTTTCACTATGGTTGTCGGCCTCTCTTGGAATAGTTGCTCCATCACAACATACAGCTCTACATCAAACTCATCATCGGGGCGTGTGTCATCCTCTTCATTGGGCTTCTTTCCTTTCTCTCTTCAGGAAGGGCTCCTGTGAACCTGCCTAACTTCCTTAGTGGACCCATTTATTCCTTTGGGCCCTACTTCATTTTATCTCCTCCCTATCATCTGCGGTGCCTCTTCTCCTTTCTGTATAGTCCTCTTCTACTTATAAAACTCCCATGTTGCCCTATCCCACCACTTCTCATCGATTAGCGCCCTCCGATGTGCTCTCAACTCCCTCAACCTACTAGAGGTCCCGATGTCCATATCCTTATTCCCTTTTCCCCTTGTTTGTAGAATATTTCCTTCAGGTCCTTCCCCTAGTACTAAAGGTTTAAGCTTCTATCATGGGACTTTGGAAGAGTATTAGTCCCTCCTCCACCATTAACATTTTAATCCACAATGGGATTTCTCTCAAAAGCTTTCCCTACAACCCGGTTTTGTAAAAGAATGATAACACTTAGTTGCGAACTCTATGATGTATCCCCCCAAGGTAGTCTACACCCAAAATTCTACTGCTTGGGTTAGCTCTATATCTAGTTCGTGTAATTCCATCAGGTTTGTATGCATCCAACTGTGACAGGATCGACGCAACCCTCTAGAAAGTGCTTTAATTTGGAGTCTTCACAACCAGTTATGGAGATCTTTAGGAAACTTCCCCTAGAAAATTTTGTACAAATCACTCGCTGAATCAGAAAACATGACTTGATCCTTGACAATCCTTTCCTTCTACTATCGGAGTTCTACCTATTGCAATATGAACTGATCTACATGATTATCCCACTAGCTATGAAATTCCCTTTTAGAACTTTGATACCATGAGCTAGCTCTCGAGTAAATTTTTAGATCCCAGAAATGGAACCATTTGTTGGCAAAAAAGGGTGACTTATGGGCAAGACCTAGGTTCAGGCTCAAGGCCAACAATATTTCGTTTTAGTCTACAATAATTCTGACATTTTCACCCTACTCAAGAGAGAAAGGAGTCTCACCCGAGGCATGTCGTGACCTTACTAAGATAGAGAAATAGAACCATAATACCGAAGGGAGACTGCTAACAGCTAACTATACATTACAATACATAGAGAATATTCATCACATATGAATCAGGATATAAGTTACCATTTAGAAATTACCAACATGAACATCAAAAATTTTGAAATAGATAAACACACAGCTACAAAGCTAACTGTCATACACATCGTATAATCCACAACTCGACATTGATTTCTTATATTAAATCATCAACACATTACATATTATACTCCATAGAGTTCAACATAATACACCATAAGATATTTCAGGCTCCGTAGAGATCCCAAGAAAAAAAACTCTATCTTCTCCCTAGAATAGTTCTCCATCTACTGATCCTCGAGCGAAATCTCTTTTTCCTTGCTTATATGCTTCTGCGACTGACACTGTCAGTCTTCACCCCTTCTTCTCTTGGTTTTTCCCTTGCTCTTTGTTTCTTCCTGCCTCCTTCTGTGGTTGGCTCTACCTCTGGGAGGCCTTCTATTTTTTATTTGTCCCCTGTTTCTTCCATCTGTGCTGATGCCTGCCTATGCTCCGCCACTTGTCTGTAGACTCTCCACAACTGCAACGGTTCCTTTCCTTTCATAATGGTGCTCTACCACCTATTCTTCCCACCACCTAACCTTCCACAACTCAAAATTGTGTTACTCAAAACAAAGGCCCCAACACTTAGTTTTGAGAATAATGGCTCCACATTCCGTATGAAGAAGACTAGAGAGATCGTCGTAGAGCATTGGTAAGTTTCTACTTTCCACAACAGATGTTCTATTTTTGTGTTTACTTTCTTATCTTTCTATCTATATTCATATCCAAATGCATAATATTTTGGGCCTGGCTGCATCTTTTTCCCCATTTTTTATGTATCTTTGTCAAGTTCTTCTATGGGGGTGGGTTTTATCTGTTTCAGAGCAAAACCCAAAAATGTTCCACTTTTGAGAGGAAACAAAACACGTGACTGATAGTAATATAAATCCATGGAAGCAGGTATTTTAAACTATATTTATGTGCATGTATTCATATTTACATTTATGTGTGCACTTGGTTCACCGGTTTCAGTTTATTGAGATGAAGAAGGGGAAATACAAGTGGTTAATCTATCATCAATGCCTTCATTATGTTCTTGAAACATAATTATTTCAGGTTATTTAAGTTGATTGATTTTTAAATATGGTGTATTACAGTTAGTTATATATTTCAGATATAGATATATTTTTCATAAGCAAAGCTCTCTTTTTAACCCTTTATCTATTTATTTACTTTTCAAATAACCTTCTAAAGTTCTATTAATGAAACAATAATGAATAAAGGATATTAAAAATAAATGTATAAAAATGGGATGCCCTTGATGCTTGGAGGTAATCTAGGATGTGTCCCCTATGCATCCTAAACCTGGAAGCTTCATTGGAATCATCCCTTATGAATACTAAACTTGGGGAGTTCATTGGGAATGCCCCTAGTACTTAGGGATTGTTGTGTGATCCAAATTTATGCAGGAAAGAAATGAAATATAGAGTTAAACAAAGACACGGAGCTACAATGAAAAAGGAACTTTAATTAATTAATAAAAAATACTGAAATTTGCTTACACGCAGAATGGAAACAAACTAGCTCGAGTGATGGTAGCTTATCTTTGAGAAGGGATGTGATGGCCTTCAAATCTATGTTACAATGAGGCTCAGAGATCTTTTTATTATTAAGAAACAATGGAAAACCCTAAACATCCAAAAACCTAACGCTGGAAGATGAAGAACGAAAATTTTGTGGGCTCCGCTGGGATTAGTTGGAGCACCAACTTCTTGGGGTCATAATTTGGGCATATGATATTTGTTTGGTGTGTGTGATACCTCGTTAGAAATATATATCTGAGAACAACACATTTTCCCAAAATTCCCCTACCTTATGGGCTACGTTCTTGGTGTGTTGTTCAAAAAATCATTGTTTAGGGCCTCAAAACGACTCTAGAAGTTTAGGACTCGAAAAACTACCAAAAATAGAAATTTGTGCTAGAGTTAAGGAAATTGGATAGAAACAATGTAAAGTGGATCACTTTTAGGATGCTTAAACTCTTTGAGTAAGCGACCAACTGTTGAAGTTTGCAACAAGAAACAATGAAATTGGCATCCAGAAGCAGCATGACAGCACCTACACTAGTGTGGGACAATAGGTCATGTAGCGATGGGTCCTACTGATACATTAGTGTGCAATTAAATTTATTTAATAAATTAGAATTGTGTCAAATTTAATTATCCCTTAGTTAAATTGGATAATGAAATGTAATCTTATCTCATAATCACTTGTAATAGTTAACTAAGTGTGATACACTCAGTTAGCTCGTGAATTTCGAGTTGAGGGTGTTGGTGAGTCATGAAAAGTGATTATATCTGTTTTAGAGTTCAAGTTGCAGTTAGTGCATTGGTTTAATGCATGAGAAATTAGTTAACTCAGTTAAGTGAGTTAAAGTCAGTTTAACTAGCTGTAACTATTTGTTGCACTAGTGAGAGATCAAGTGAATTAAATTAGATTTAATTCAAAAACAGTGATTTTCCATGCAACTGATGATTTAATATTAATAGTTGCATGCATGTCAGTTCCAGTGGAAACCTAGTTGAGACAAATGCTAAAGGAAATTTGACTATCAGTTGTGTTATTAGAAAACTGCCCAGATGCAGTTAAAATACCACAAGATTTCCCATGATACTTGCACAATCAAGGAAGGTTGAAATTCCTAAATAATATGGATTTCATTCCACAGGGATTGTGTGAGCAAGACAGGCTGAGTAGAGGCTGAGAATTGGCAAAGTACTAGCCCAATTTTGTCCGGATCAGTGTGAGACAATAGGAAAAGTGCAGGAGACTCTTGTGTGAAGAGTGCATTATAATTGTTTCATGATTCCTTAGTGAACATACAATAGAATATAGAGGGGTTTTGAGTAGCTAGCTTTCCCTGGGAAAATATCTGTGTTATGGATTTATTTTCTTCTTTCTTTTACTTGATGTGATTGTGTGATCATGTTTATTTTCCGCAGAAATAATTGTAGAAGGATTCAATATCTTGCTTTAGCATATTGCATGATCAGATTGAATTCATTGGTATATACATATTGTTTGTATAATTTCTACATGGTATTAGAGCACAGGGAATCACTATAGTGGAGAAGAATTTGAGTTTGTGACTAAATAGGATTCAAATTTTCAAAAGTATTCTTGGTGCGACAGGCGGATCGGGATCGAGATGGCTTTCAATGGCTTGAGATTGGAGTATGCGCTCGAGGTAAATTCCAATTATATTGCGCGTAAAGACAAGATGGAGGCAGTACTGGAGGATAATGGGTTGAAAGAATTAATTGATAATGACATTTCCAAACCCGCTGCAGTATATGTCACAAATATTGATGCTTGGAAAAATAAGGTTGCAAGGGCGAGGATGATATTATTGGAGGGAGTATGAGACCACATTGTCTCAAGTCTCCATGGAAAAGAGACTCCATATGCAATGTGGAATGATTTGAAAAATCTATTTCAGAGTAGCAGTGACCACTGAAAATTGTAGAAATTTTAATAACTGATATATTATTCACCGAGATTCTCTTGATCACACACTATTTTAACTTCATGCACAATACAGAATCTCTTCTACCATTGATCATTAATTGCGGAAATAAAAACAATCGCATGCGCACATTAAAACCATAAACAATCACACATATGAACACAGTATTTTATGGGAAAGCTTAAAGCTAAAAGCCCAAAACTATCTGTATATTATATGTCATAGAGATCATGTAAAAATCATTATACAAATCTCCTCACAAGCTCTCAATACAATCTCCAATTGTTACACACTAATCAAGCACGATCTAGCAAATCACATGCTCCAATCTCTGCCACCCGATAACCTGCCTCTACTGTGCAATCACTGCTGAAGAATGGCTCTGAATGAACTCGAATTGGTCCAGCCTTGACTGTGCAAGCCTCATTGGCATTTACAATCACTGGTTGTTGCAAATCATGCAACAGTATAGTCACAAATGATAGTCACACTGCTCTTTCACCTACCTCTTCACTGGTCTCCACTGAAACTGTCCATGCACTGTAGTTAACTGATGTATTCTTTAGTTGATTAATGAGTTAATAATTAGTGAATTAATTAATGATTAATTCACACCACTCTCACTAGTGTATCAATTAGTTAGACTAGATACAACTAGCTCAACTATGTTTAACTCAGTTAAACTGAACACAACTCCATCAACTACTTCAATAACTCCACCAAACTCTGTCACATGAGTTCTAACTGAAGTATCCATGCAATAGCTCCACTTAACCCTCAGGAATAGCGTAATTCCTTTTGTCAGCTCCTGTGCCACATCTGTGCACTTAACTGAAGTGCTCCAAGAGAATAAGATAATGTTTAGAGTCCAAATATTATTAAGAGCTAATAATATTCGACATATCTATTTTTAGACTGGCAATCTAAAAATAGATTCCGCCTAATATGTCTAAAAATAGAAGTCCATCTATTTTTTCCGACTTGACCAACCATCCACAAATAGCATCCTGCAACTCATAGAACATGATCCATATGTCTAAAAATAGACATAGTCTAAAAATAGACTTTGCGCCAAAAATAACCTACGGGCCCACTTAGTGAAGGCGACTCCTTTCCACTAAGCTCATCATCTTGTTGCAATCTCAACACTCCCTCTCAACAAGATAAGGATTATCTGCAACCCCTATCCTACCCCTGTGGTATTCGAATTTGCTCCTGGTGAGCGCCTTCGTCAAGATATCAGCATCCTGATCCTCCGTGGGAATGTATGAAAGTAACATGACCTTCCGCTGCACACAATCTCTGATATGATGATACCGGATGTCAATGTGTTTAGATCTATCATGAAATATTGGATTAACCGAGAGTTTGATGCAACTCTGATTATCACAATAAATCACAGTAGGATCTAAGTGTGAACCGAACAACCCGACCAGGATCTTCCTCATCCATATAGCCTCGCATGCAGCCAAAATCGCTGCCATATACTCAGCCTCTGCTGAACTGAGTGCCACGGATCTCTGCTTCCTGCTGTACCAAGAGATTGTTGTCGACCTGATACTGAAAATCCCTCCATATGTGTTAATTCTATCCGTTGGGCTCCCTGCATAATCTACATCCGTGAAGCCACATAGCTTCACCTCATCCGACTGTCTGTACCATAATCCATATCCCGATGTGCCTCTGAGATATCTCAATACATGCTTGCCTGCCTTCCAGAAGAGCTTGGTAGGCTTAACCATAGCTTGTGAAAGCTGGTTAACATCATAGCATATGTCGGGGTCGTGTATTGACCAGATACATAAGCGACCCCACCAACTCGTCAATAAACAATGGCATCCCACTACCTCTGCCGATGTAGCATCTTCTTTCCTCCATCCACCAAGAAGAGGAGTGTCGATAGGCTTGCAGCCATGCATGTTGAACTTCTCTAGTATCTCCCGGGCATACTTTCCTTGAGACACAAACAATCCATCACTGCGCTGCCAAATTTCCAATCCCAAGAAATAATGAAGGAGGCCCAAGTCCTTCATCTCAAACTCCTTTGCAAGATTAGCCTTGCATGAGTGTATCAATAGTTCATCACCCTTCAAAATCAAATCATCTACATAAAGTACAATGATCAAAAACTTACCCTCCACCACAATCTGGTATAGGTTCGGATCCCTCACTCTTTGGAGAATCCAAGTCCTGTGAAATAACTGTCTATCCATGTGTACCAAGCACGAGGTGCTTGTTTCAACCCATACAACGATCTTTTGAGCCTGCACACATGCGACTTGCTGTTTAAGATCTCGAAACCTTTGGGCTGCTCTATGTACACCTCCTCCTCAATCACTCTGTTGAGGAATGCAGTCTTCACATCCATCTGATGAATGTGCCACTCCATCTGTGCTGAGAGAGCAAGAATCGTTTGTATGGAAGAAGACCTGGCGACAGGTGCAAAGGTTTCCTAATAATCAATCCCCTCAATCTGTGAGAAGCCTCAGGCAAAAAATCTTGCCTTGTACTTCTCCACACTCCCGTCAGCTGCTTGCTTCACTTTGTAGATCCATCTCGAACCCACCACTGATTTCTTAGGCCTTGGGAGTGATCTCCCATGCACTGTTTTTGACAATCGAATCATACTCTTCCACCATGGCATCTACTCATGCGGGATCGTCCACAGCTTCCTCGAAAGAGGATGGCTCTGTCACGATACACTTGCTCATAAGAGCCATGTATCCAGTGTACCGATCAGGTGACTGTCTCTGTCTGTGTTGTGATGTAGGTGCTCCTACAACCTTCTCTGCATCTTGATTCAGTCGCTCAGCTTCTGTAGTGCGCTTCCGCCCTCTGATGGTTGGCGCTGCATGAGTGGTCTCTTCCACTCCATGAACTTCCTCTTGTGGCTGATCCACATCCTGAAGCTCATCCTTAGGAACTAATATCTCCTCATCTGCATGCAAGTGTGGCTCCCTCTCAAGCGAACACTTCATGGCTTTCTCCTCCTGAAATTTGATATCCCTTCGCACAACAGTCTTGCGACTGTCTGGAAAATACACACGATATTTGTGGGGCGTATCAGTGTACCCCACAAATATCCCAACCTCTGCGGTCGGCTCCAGCTTCTTCCTGGCATCCTTCGTCACATGAATGTAAACAGGTGAACCAAAAATCCTCAAATGGGAAATATTAGGCCTCTTACCAGAAAACGCCTCCTCGGGTGTACTCATGCCAAGTATCCTGTGAGGACAACGGTTCTGCACATATACTGCAGTATTGCATGCCTCCACCCACAAGTGAATGTGTAGGCCCTGATCATGCAACATCGCCCGTGCAACACCCACGATCGTTCTGTTCTTCCGCTCAGCAACCCCATTCTGCTGTAGGTTATGAGGTGCTGTGAGCTCTCTTCGAATTCATACACTTGCTTGCAAAAGTCCTTGAATTCGCAGAGATGAATTCACCACCATTGTCGCTCCTAAGAGCCTTCTGCTTCCCCGATCCTTCCTCCTTTTGATTACCTTGAACTCACGAAATTTGAGTATGTCTCGCTCTTCTTACCATTCTAAAAAGTCGACACTTCCAGAAAAATCATCTACAAATATCACATAATTACACCGTACTTTCTTCATCGACACGAGAAAGTCCACTAGTCTACGCCAGATTATCAGGATAGATGGTGGCGCAGTCTCCTTCTCGTGAAGAATGAATTCACAAATTTTCACAAAGGTACATCCATACCTTGATCTGACTGCGCAAGAGTACCCTTAGAAAGCCCAGTAGAAATCTGCTGCAGTATCTTCAAAGCTCCATGGTGAAGGTGACCCAATCTCCGGTGCCACAACTCGCCATCATCCCGGCTCACCACTCCTTCTGCCTTGCCTGCCATTGCTACGCAACCATCTACCTGCAATTGATAAAGGTTCTTAACTCGAACCCCTATCCTCCGGGTTTCACTAGTTTCCTTACTGCGCAGGAAAGCCTTTCCCTCGCTAAAGACAACATCATATCCCTTGTCTTCTAACATGGCCACCGAGATCATATTCTTCTTCAATCCTGGAACATGCATCACTTCATTCAATACGAAGGGTTTACCAGACTCCCTCTTAAAGGAAATGGTACCGATACCGGTTACACTGTATCTACCATCATCACCCATCTCGATGTGCACTCCAAGATCTTTCTCATCCAGATCAGTAAACAAATCTTTGTCTCCGGTCATATGAAAAGACGCACACTGTCAATAAACCACACTGAACCCATCACACTTGAGACAAAGCATGCGATCAGCAAAAAATCCAGCTCAAACTGCGAGGCTAAGGCCTCTCCAGCTGCAGATCCAGCAGCCTGCTTATTCTTCTTCTTCTGTGGACAATTAGTGGCGTAATGTCCGTGTTGGTGACAGTGAAAGCACTTCACCTTGGACATGTCCTGCTTCTTGCCTTTCGCACTGGATTGAGAAGCATTCTTCTTGCTCTTCCCCTTCCTTGCTTTGGAAGCCAAAGCACAATTTTCTTCATCTGAGTTCTTTGATGAAGATCCATCCCTGGTACTTCGCCTTATCTCCTCTTGCACAAAGATTTGACCGTCGCTCCCATCCTGGCAATTTCTCCAAACCATTGTGGATCCTGATAGAATGCCAACTCTTCGAAGCCAGGAGGAGCCAAGCTCACCCAAGTCTCATCATCTACAGTCACTTTTGTGACTCATCCCTGCATTGGATGAACTTCGTGAGGTACTTGGGCATACTGTCTCCTTTCTCCATTTTTATGTTCCTGAGTTTATCCTTGAGCGCCAACTTCATCTGGTCGCTCTTGCTTTGGAATAAGTCTGTCAATGCTTTCCATATCAAGAATGGAGAAGCCTTACCATGAATTTTGGACACTATGTGATCCTTTACACCTTCCAACAGAATTCTTCGACACTTTGTTTTCTTCTTTTGCCATGCGTCAAGTGCGGCAGCATCGCTAGAAGCGGGTTTTGGAATTTCTGCATCTATGAACTCCTTCAACCCATTGTCATCCAGCACCACCTCCATCCTATCCTTCCATGCAATATAATTCGAGCTGCCCTCAAGGGCATACTCCAATCGCAATCCGTTTAAAGACATCTCAACTTTGACACCAAGAAAACACTGCTGCAAATTCGAATTCCACCAGCTCAAAACTCAACGGCTTCAATGTTTTGCAATTGCTCCAATGATCAATATCGCTCTGATACCATGTAGAAATTTGAACAAATGATATATTATTCACCGATATTCTCCTAATCACACACTATTTTAACTTCATGTATAATACAAAATCTCTTCTACCATTGATCATTAATTGCGGAAATAAAAGCAATCGCATGCGCACATTAAAACCATAAACAATCACACATATGAACATAGTATTTTATGGGAAAGCTTAAAGGTGAAAACCCCCAACTATCTGTATATTATATTTCATAGAGATCATGTAACAATAATTATACAAATCTCCTCAAAAGCTCTCAGTACAATCTTCAATTGTTACACACTAATCAAGCTCGATCTAGCAAATCACATGCTCCAATCTCTGCCACCTGATAGCCTGCCTCTACTGCGTAATCACTACTGAAGAATGGCTCTGAATGAACTCGAATTGGTCCATCCTTGACTGGGCAAGCCTCATTGGCATCTCCAATCACTGGTTGTTGCAAATCATGCAACAATATAGTCACAACTGATAGTCACACTGCTCTTTCACCTACCTCTTCACTAGTCTCCACTGAAACTGTCCATGCACTGTAGTTAACTGATGTATTCTTTAGTTGATTAATGAGTTAATAATTAGTGAATTAATTAATGATTAATTCACACCACTCTCACTAGTGTATCAATCAGTTAGACTAGATACAAATAGCTCAACTATGTTTAACTCATTTAAACTGAATACAACTCCATCAACTAGCTCAATAACTCCACCAAACTCTGTCACATGAGTTCTAACTAAAGTATCATACGGCCAGCTCCACTGCCTCAGGAATAGCGTATTAATAGCAGCTCTATTACATGTGCACTTAATTGAAGTGCTCGAAGGAGAATGGTGCAATGTTTATAGTCCAAATATTATTGAAATAATAAAAATATTAGAACATGTCTATTTTTAGTGAAATATAAAATAGATTCCACCCAATATGTCTAAAAATATAAGTCCATCGTATTTGCAACTTGACCAACCATCCACAAATATATCTGTGACTCATAGAATATGATCGACATGTCTAAAAATAGACTTGCGCCAAAAATAGCCTGCGAGCCCACTTAGTGAAGGTGACTTATTTCCACTAAGCTCATCATCTTGTTGCAATCTCAACAAAAATTGGCACTGAAGGACAAGCTCAGGAAAATCAAAATGGAGAAGTATGACACTATTCTGAAATATTTAACCAAGTTTTCCCAATGTTGAGATGAGCTTGGGAGCATCAGAATAACTGTCACGGATGATTAATTGGTGAGCCTAGCTCTTCTAGGCCCTCCCAAGAGTTGGCATAGTTATCAAGACTCTGTCAATGGGAGGGAGAAGCTGCCAAATTAGGAACAACTTTGGTCGGATTTGGTGTAAGAAGAATTTAGGTGGAATACGAGGTATGGATCTTCATCTAAGACAAATGATGAATAAAATTTTTCCTTAGCTGGTAAAGTGAGGAAGTGGAAACAAAAGAAATCCTATTCCAAATCTGAGTCTAGAAAAGATGGCAAGAAGCAAAACATGTCCTGAGTGAAGTGTTTTCACTTTCACGAGCATGGACATTATGCCACTAATTGTACACAAAAGAAGAAGAACAAGAAGGCTTCAGGATCTTCGGCTGGTGAGTCTTTGGCCTCGCAATTTGAGTTGGACTTCTCACTAATTGCATGCATGGTGTCAAGTGCAATGGGATTAGTGTGGTACTTGGATAGTGGTGCATATTTCCACATGACGAGAGACAAAGAAATTTTCAGTAGCTTGGAGGAGAAGGACCTCCAGATGCATATCAAAATGGGTGATGATGGGCGGTACAGTGATACCAGGATTGGTATAGTTACCTTCCAGAGACAGTCAGGTAAACCCTTCTTATTAAAATATGTAATGCATGTACCAGGATTGAAAAATAATTTAGTTTCAGCCACAATGTTGGAGAGTAGAGGTTATGATGTGGTTTTCTATGAAGGGAAAGCTTTCCTTTGACACTGTTGGGTAAAATTAATTGCTTAATAAATAAAACAACTTATAACCTAGACATTAATTATAAACCAAGGAACTACTTTTTGCT
Source organism: Pinus albicaulis (assembly GCA_034641835.2). Taxonomy (NCBI): domain Eukaryota; kingdom Viridiplantae; phylum Streptophyta; class Pinopsida; order Pinales; family Pinaceae; genus Pinus; species Pinus albicaulis. The sequence continues at coordinate 962,949,068 of CM076570.1, read as the reverse complement.
TCAAGGAAATCAGAAAAAATATATGCAATCAAATACCAACAACTAACACTGGTTCTATATGATTATGTTCTACACTATCAAGCTCATTCGAAAATAAATTAAATGTAAGAATTGAAAAATAATACTAAATCTCAAAAACAAAAAGTAAATGACAGGAAAATAATTATGCTAATCACACGACTTAAATCAATGCTAAATTAAATCACACATTGTTGAATTGTAAGTTTAACTTATTTCATCCAACATAATTCAAATGTTAATCTAGAACAATAAATTAAATGAAATCTATAAATTGTAGGAAACAAAAAATATGGAAAATGAAACAAACAACAAATTAATTTTAAAGAAATAAATTTTACTTTAAAGAAAAACAATTGAAATTCAAATAAACAAACACACAGCTAAATTACTTTAGATTTTCAAGGCATCACCTTGTCCAAGGTAGTGGGCCCAACTGCCCAAGACTCATTTCTGCCTTAAGAAATAATTCAGATCAGATTACAAGTAACAAATGTAGAACTCAATGGATAAATTCCTTCATTAAAATATATGAGAGAAATAATTACATCAGAATGAAGCTCTTAGATTTTTCTCAAATTCAACAATTATTCATCTCTTATTCAGAATTTTCTCATTCCAATTCAGAGATTGCTCATTTTTCCCCTCTTTCATCTCTATTTTCATTTAAATATACATAGAGAAAAAGGGAAATTACAACTAAATTGATTACAAAATGATTTTCCAATACAATTATAGATTGTCTACAAAAAATTGATTAGAAATATCATATCTGAAATATGTTTCTATCATGATTCAGTTGGAACAAGTTGAATCTAGTATTGCAATTGGAAGAATTTGGAAAACGGCCACAATAGCAAATCTGATAAAATAATCTTCGGAGAACCTTATGTTTCTCTTAATAAAGACCGAATTTTGGAAAAATTCATATTGGAAACCTTAATTGGTCCGTTCTGCACAAAACCCGTGTCTCGAATTTTCAGGATTCATCTTCATTTGTCCGAAATCGCTAACGCAAAACCGTCACTTTTTATCCCAGCGAATTTATGATTTGGAATAGTTGAAGATCAAATTTCCAATTTGGAAGATATCTTGGAGGATAAAAGCGTGAGTGATTTTATAACAGATTAATAAACCATATTTTACAAAATCATGCATAATAATTATCAACTTATTAAAAATAAAGGAGAACAAGTATTACTTATCCATAAGAGCATAAATAGTTATAAAATAGAATTAAATGATAAATTGTGATAAAGAATGGTAGAAACAGATGAAATAGACGTTAAAAAGTGGTAATAATAATGAAAATTTAGTGGCCCAACAGACCCAAAGCCAGAGGACAAGCCAAGAATATTGGGATTCGTGTGAAGAATCTCTATAAACTTTATGTAGATGGCTGCACAGCATTGATGGGTAAAGAAGAAAAAGTGGTGAGTCGGGATGAGGGTGAGTTATGGCACAAGATATTATGCCATCTACACCAAAAAGCTTTGAAGGTCATGCAACATATTTGTACTGGGCTTCGAAAGGCTACTCTTTCGTAGATAGACACATGCAAGGGATGTACTGTGGGGAAGTCTAAGAAAGTCATGCAATTGTCCCACTGAGAGGGAGCTTGATTTGCATGTAGATGAGGAACTCTTGGTTCCAAATGATGAACCTCAAGATGTGGAGCAACCACATGAGGAGGATCATGGAGTGGAAAAAACCACATGCAGAAACCTCCATGAGGGGGGAATTTCGAGCCAGAAGAGCAGAGGGAGTACATGAAGCTATACCTCCTGGTGTGAGGTGGGGCGATGTGCAGAATCAATCCAAAGAAGAAATTTGGGTAGGGTCCATTGAGACGGTGTGTCTCATGGATCGAACCTAGCTACGAGGAGCCCACACAACAGTAGCAAGATCATTTTGATTGATGTAGTCAGATGTCAGGAAGACAGAAATCAGAGTGACAGGTGTCGGATACTGTGTTAGGTCCCTATATTACTAGTATAGTCCCTTATTGTTGTTAGTGTAACCCCCTTATTGTTATTATTGTACCCCTGTAACCCCCATATTGTTATTATTGTGCCCTTAAATTATTATTGTTAGGTCAACTAGGATTACATTGTGGCCCCACTAGGATTACATTATGGCCCCATGGACTCCTATATGTAGAAAGGAGGTTTTGTAAATTGTATCATCCAAGAATTGTTCATTTATGTAATGTATTGGAGGTTGCCCCCTCGAAGTGGCTCATTTCTAAGGCGTTGATATCTCTTTTCTTCTCTTTTTGGAGCTGGTTACACAACATTTGGTATCAGAGGCTTTGGATTCTAGGGTTTCGCTGCTCCAAACAGGTCATCGTGGCATTTTCGCTATAAATTTTTTTCTACGAAGTTTCAGAAGCTGAAATTTTTAGGGTGCGAAGCCGAAATCCTGAGGAAGATTGTCTAAAAATTTCAGAGCTTGGTTCGCAATATTTTTGGAGATATGATCTGTGGAAGTTAGGTCTTTTTTCAGGCTCCTAAACAGGTCATCGTGGCATTTGCACTATAAATTTTTTTCTACGAAGGTTCAGAATCTGAAATTCATATGGTGCGAAGCTGAAATCCTGAGGAAATTCTTCAAAAAATTTCAGAGCTTGGTTCGCAATATTTTTGGAGATATGATTTGTGGAAGGTAGTGCTTTTTCAGGCTCCTGAATTTCATCTCAAAGAGGTGATCGTGGGAAAAGTTCAATAACTCTCTCTCTGGGCATCGGATTGGAGTGCCGTAAAAAGTGGTCACAATTACATGGACTGTAGTTTCTTGTCTATCAATTTTAGAGACAAAGAATGAAACAGTGACACGTGGAAAGTCATAAAAGTTCGCTCTACTGAACCAGTCCATAATTAGGTCATTGTGGGAGATTGGACACAACTTTGTGTTGGAGAATCCAAATCAGATCAGACCTATGGCATTCGAAATATAATTCATAGGGCTATGTCGGTACTGAAATTCAAATATTGAAGTGTTGCAATCATAGAGATAATCCAATTTCAATATCGAGCTCTTCAAAAGCAAGAAAAAGGTGTGTATTTTTTTTCCGAATTGCATAAGTCTTGTTTGAAGAATCAATTTGAATTGATTCCAAGGGCATATTGTAGAATAGATATCAGTATTGGGTTCTAAAAGATGCCCCGTAAAAATAATTCAACACCCACTAAGCCTTCAGAAGGCTCTACTATGACTCATGAAGATGAAGAATTGCAACATGATCTATCAAAATTACAAGAGCAAGTGCACCAAATTTCGCTCTCGCAAAGAGCAACAAAAAATGAAATGGAAGTTTTGAAGAAAGGCATGGAAGAAAAGATGGATGGTGTGAAGAATAATATGGATGGTTTGAAGAAAGGCGTGGAATCTAAGATAGATGGCATGGAAGCTGGCATGGAATCTAAGATGGATGACATGGAAGCTAAAATGGAAAACATGAAGAATGATCTAAAAGCAGACATAGAAGGTTTGACAAAGTTGATACAAGAAATGTTTTCTAATGGTGAAAAGATAGTAGAGGAAACTCATGATGAGAACAAAATAAATGTTAATCGTGATTTCATAAACTCTAATGTTGGCGGGAAGAACCACCATATTCCAAAAATGGATATGAGGAAGTTTGATAGAAAGGATCCTGTAACATGGATACTACAGATGGAGCAATATTTTGATCTCCATAATGTGCAAAACACACAAAAGGTACGCATTGCAACTTTACATTTAGAACAAAATACATTTGTATGGTATCGATGGCTTTGCTCCGTAAAAAAATTGTCACTTGGTCAATTTTTACGGAGGAAATGATAGCACATTATGAGGATACAAAGAGCAACACCTTCTTTAGCCAATTGATAAATCTCAAACAAAAGGGTTTAGTGGGGCAGCACATTGAGGACTTCCAAAATTGAATATAAGGGTAACTGATATTCCAGAGGAACACAGGATTGATCTCTTCATAGGCACTTTAAAGGATAACATCCAACATGAAGTTCGCGTTTTGGAACTTGATTCATTGGAGAAGGCATTCAGGTTGGCAAGAAAAGTTGAATGTAAAATTATGGTGACAAGGAAGCCCACCACTCAATTCTATAAAGAAGGAAGTGTTGCTACGCCTAGATTTCCACAACCTACAAGGTTGACACCACAAAAATTGGAAGAAAAAGAGCAAAAGGGCTTTGCTACAGTTGTGATAGAAAATACACTAAAGGTCATAAGTGTGCTGAGAAGAAATTATTTTACATAGATTGTGAAGAGGAAGAAGAAAATGAACAAGAAGAGGATATACACCGGGAACCAACCCTAGAAGAGGAAGAAATGAATCCGACCATATCATGTAATGCACTGGCAGGAATTACCACTCCTCAAACTCTCAAGATAGAAGAACATATCAAGAAGAAAATGGTAATAGTGTTGATTGATTCAGGTAGCACCCATAATTTTATTCATTATAAGGTAGCCAAGGAATTAAATTGTTTCCTATACCCAGCACCAGAATGTCAAGTGATGGTAGCAAATGGAGGAACTATAAATTGCTCTGGAAAATGCCATAATATCAAGCTAACCATGGGGGAATATGTATTGACTAGTCCAATGCTTTCCATTCCTATGGGAGGTGTTGATGTTGTACTAGGAGTACAATGGTTACAATCTTTGGGGACGGTAGCTTTTAATTTTCAAGAACTTTTCTTGAAATTTTTTTCAGAAGGAAAGGAAGTCGAAATACGGGGTATTGCGGGGAAGCCAGGAAGGATAATAAGCTCTAATGTCATGACAAAGCTTCTAAAGAAAGAACAGCGAGGCGTAATTGCACAATTATGCTCACTAGAAGTTCCAACATCAAAATCATCTATTTCTGCAGATATCCAACAAGTCTTGGACAATCATTCCAAGGTGTTTGAAACTCCCGAAGGACTCCCACCTATTCGTGATCATGATCATGCTATTCATTTGATTCCAGGAAGTGTTCCTCCAAACATCAGGCCTTATAGATATCCTTACTTCCAAAAGAGCGAAATTGAACGTATGATTGTAGAAATGTTAGAGGCGGGTATAATTCAACCTAGTCAAAGTTCTTTCTTTGCTCTTGTAGTATTGGTACACAAGAAGGATGGATCATGGTGAATGTGTCTGGATTATAGGGAGCTCAATAAGCTCACCATTAAAGATAAATTTCCCATTCCTGTGATTGATGAATTATTGGATGAATTACATGGAGCAATTTATTTTACCAAGTTGGATCTTTGTTCAGGATATCATCAACTTAGAATGAAGACTGAAGATATTCCGAAAACAACATTTCAAACTCTTGAGGGTCATTATGAATTGGTCATGCCTTTTGGCCTCACCGATGCACCTTCTACATTTCAAGGGTTGATGAATTCCATTTTCAAACCCTTCCTTGGAAAATTTGTGCTACTATTTTTTGATGATATACTAATCTACAACAGGTCTTGGAAGGATCATGTTCAACATGTTGACAGGGTGCTCAAACTATTGCAGGAGAAACAATTATATGCAAAAACATCCAAATGTTTCTTTAGAGTACAAGAGGTGGAATATCTAGGTCATATTGTATCTCACGAGGGTGTTAAGGTAGACCCTAACAAAATTAAAGCCATTAAGGAATGGAAAGTCCCCACAACCATAAAGCAGTTGTGAGGATTTCTCAGGTTAACAGGGTATTATCACAATTTTGTTAAGAATTATGGGAGAATAGCAGCACCTCTTAACAACATTGTTGAAAAAAGATGCATTTTCATGGACTCCTGAAGCAACTAAGGCCTTTGAACATCTTAAAGAGGCAATGTGCCTAACACCAGTCTTAGCTATGCAAGACTTAACAAAAACCTTTATTGTGGAATGTGATGCCTCAGGAAATGGAATTGGTGCTGTTTTGATGTAGGAAGGAAGACCCATTTCTTTTGAAAGTCGTCCAATCAAAGGAAAGTATTTACAGAAACCTATTTATGAGAAGGAAATGTTAGAAATACTGCATGCACTAAAGAAATGGCGAACTTACCTAATGGGAAGACACTTCAAGGTAAAAAATGATCATGATAGTCTTAAAAACACTTTTTGGAACAAAGACTATCTTCAGAAGAGCAGCAAAAATGGGTCACAAAGATGTTGGGTTATGACTTTGAATAATCTATAAAAAAGGGAAGCTTAATGTTGTTGCAAATGCACTCTCAAGAAAGAATGAAGAGGTGGAAGCATTGCTTTGTGCCATTTCTATTATCCAACCAGATTAGATAATCGAAGCAAGAGATAAATGGAAGAAGGACAAAGAAGTATGGAAACTCATTCAAAAGTTGCAGCAAGATCCTAGTACATCTGATACATTTAGTTGGAAAAATGATTCTTTATGGTACAAAGATCGCTTATATCTTTGTAATAATTCCCAACTAAAACAAAACATTCTTTTGGAATTGCACACTTCTCCTTTAGGAGGACACTCAAGATTTTTAAAAACTTACCTAGGGTGAAGAAATATTTTTTTTGGGATAGCCTTAAATCTGATATTCAAAATTTTGTGGCAGAATGTTTGGTTTTCCAACAGAATAAAGTTGAGACAATTAAGACCCTGGGACTTCTACAACCTTTATCCATTCCAAGTCAACGTTGGGAGGAGATTTCAATATATTTTATCATAGCTTTACCTAAGTCCAAAGGAAAGAGTGTCATCAGGGTGGTAGTTGATAGACTTACCAAGTATGCACACTTTTGTGCATTATCTCATCTATTTAAAGCAAGTACAGTTGCTACTACATTTATGGACACAATTCAAAAGCTACATGGAAACCCAAGGGTTATTGTGAGCGACAGAGATCCCATTTTTACTAGAAATTTTTGGATGGAGTTATTTTCTTGTTTGGGTACTCAATTAGCTCATAGCTCATCTTATCATCCTCAATATGATGGTCAAACTGAGATAGTAAATAAATGTTTGGAAGGATATCTTCGTTGTTTTGTATCTGATAAACAAACACAATGGGTCAAGTGGTTACCTCTCGCTGAATGGTGGTATAACACTTCCTTCCATATTGCAACAAAAATGACCCCATTTATGGCACTTTATGGATATCATCCACCATCCATCACATCATCTTTAAGAGAAAATTCGAAGGTTCAAGCAGTGGAAGATCACATCGAGCATCAGCAAGAAGTTCTCCAACTCTTAAAGGATAACCTGAATTTGGCACAAAATCGAATGAAACAACAGGCAGATCAACATCGCGGCGAGAGAAGTTTTGATGTAGGAGATTGGGTATTTTTACGGCTACAACCATACAAACAAATGTCCCTCAAGCAAGCTAAGAAGGATAATAAATTATCACCAAAGTACTATGGTCCTTACAAGGTGTTGCAAAAGATTGGTACTATGGCATACAAATTGGAGCTTTCTGCTTCTTTGCGAGTACATCCAATTTTCCATGTTTCATGCTTAAAGAAGGTTATAGGTGAAAATCTTCCAGTTCAAACAATATTGCCAGAACTTGATGAGGAAGGAAAAATCATATTGGAACCTAAAGCAATCACGGAAACAAGAACTCGACAGCTACGGAATCGATCAATTTCAGAGTATCTCATCAAGTGGAAGAACTTACCCACTGAATATTCTACATGGGAGGATGAGAATTTTATACAGAAGCACCTAGAGCTACTTAAGCGTTGAGGACAACACTTTTTTCAAGGAGAGGGGCATGTTAGGTCCCTATATTACTAGTATAGTCCCTTATTGTTGTTAGTGTAACCCCCTTATTGTTATTATTTTACCCCTGTAACCCCCATATTGTTATTATTGTGCCCTTAAATTATTATTGTTAGGTCAGCTAGGATTAAATTGTGGCCCCACTAGGATTACATTGTGGCCCCATGGAATCCTATATATATAAAGGAGCTTTTGTAATTTGTATCATCCAAGAATTTTTCATTCATGTAATTTATTGGAGGTTGCCCCCTCGAAGTGGCTTATTTCTAAGGCGTTGATATCTCTTTTCTTCTATTTTTGGAGTTGGTTTCACAACCACTAGAGCGTAGATCAGAGATGGCAGTAGTGCAAAGTGCATGGATGCAGATGTCAACAGCGGAGAGAGTCCAGTAGACATGTGCAGTAACTAGCAGCAGTCGAAAGACTCTGATGACAGATGCATTATACTGATTCAGTTGTTTGGAGGCTATTCAATTTCAGGAGTGTTGCATGTGCGAGAAACACTGGAGAAGTGTTGCATGCAATATTTGCATGTGTGAACAACACTATAGAAGTGTTGCATGCAAGAGTTTCATGTCGCATGCAAGAGGTACATGTACGCATGAAAGGACATTCCAAGGCACCGGATTGGGACAGATTGATTCCTTTCTTGTTGACAGGGAGTGTTGAAGTTTGCAACAATAAACAATGAAATTGGCATCCAGAAGCAACACGAAAACACCTACACTAGTGTGGGACCATAGGTCATGTAGTGATGGGTCCTAACAATACATTGGTGTGAAATGAAATTTATTTAACAAATTGGAAATGTTTCAAATTTAATTATCCCTTAATTAAATTGGACAATACAATGTAATATTATCTCATAATCACTTGTAATAATTAACTGAGTGTGATAAAATTAGTTAGCTCATGAATTTTGAGTTGAGGGTGGTTGGTGAGGCATGAAGAGTGATTCTATGTGTTTCAGATTTCAAGTTGCAGTTAGTGCATTAGTTTAATGCATGAGAAATCAATTAACTCATTTAAGTGAGTTAAAGTCAGTTTAACTAGTTGTAACTGTTTGTTGCACTAGTGAGAGATCAAGTGAATTAAATCAAATTTAATTCACAATCAATGATCTGCCATGCAACTGATGATTTACTATTAATAATTGCATGCATGTCAGTTCCAATGGAGACCTAGTTGAGACAAAGGTTAAAGGGAAGTTGACTATCAATTGTGTTATTAGCAAAATTCCCTTATGCAGTTAAAACACCATAGGATTTCCCATGATACTTGCATAGTCAAGGAAGGCTAAAATTCCTAAAGAATAGGGATTGCATTCCATAGGGATTGCATGAGCAAGGCAGGAGGATCAGAGGCTGAGAATTGGCTAAGTACTAGCCCAATTTTTTCTGAATCAGTGTGAGACAATAGGCAGAGTGCAGGAGACTCTTGTGAGAAGAGTGCATTGTAATTGTTTCAAGATTCCTTGGTGAATATATAATAGGAGATAGAGGATTTTTTAGCATCAAGCTTTCCCTGGGAAAATATCTGTGTTTTGGATTGATTTGCTCCTTTCTTTTTCTTGGTGTGATTGTGCGATTGTGTTTATTCTTCGCAGAATTAGTTGTAGAAGAATTTAGTATCTTTCTTTAGCATATTGCATGATCATATTGAATCCATTGGTATATACATATTGTTTGTATAATTTCTACACCAACTAGACAGTTAGTTAGTAGATGGGGATCCAAGTGGAATAGGTTGTGGCCACCAATATCCACCTAGATCATTGTGGATGTGATACTTGGGGTAGTCTAGGATGCTCCTTACAAATGATTTTATGGAATACATTTAAAAAAATAAAAGGAAAACATATATATACTTACTAACTTTGGTTTTTTCAATTATTCTTCCATTAGGAAAATTATGTTATAATCTACTTCAGTTTCTATTTCTTGATCTTTTTAAAGAACCTCTAAAGTAACATGAGATATGTACAGTCGAACTGGGTAAATTTAGGATCAATTTTTTCCAAAAATCCCTCCTAAATTTCACCTTTGTGTGTTATGGCCACTTCGTTAAAAATAATCCATTTGTAAAATGATATCTCTATTTGCAACTTGAAGAAGCAAATGATAATTTCTTAGTGCATATTAAAGAAACATAATTTTGTTTCCTTGAAACGAAAAGTTTTTCAAATACAATGAGAACTGTTCTTCTCAAAACTCAGGGTCAATATGCAAATATTCAGGTGTTTAAAAAGAGTCTTAGTGCATTTCTTTAAGTCATACAATTCCTCACCAAAACATCCTCTTCTAGAGTACTAGGTTATTATTAGGAAATTCAAATTTAAAATACTCCTTAGTAAATCAAGGAAGATCCAGGTGGAGGATCCCTTGAAAACACTGCTTGAACTGAGTGCAATCATTATTCATGTATTTAACTTTTTTTTTTGGTAGGAAAAATAAATCACTTCCCTTCACTTGAGGTAAAATAAGTGGAGATCATCTGTGATGGGTAAAATGGAATTTTGTAGGAATATTTCTATTATA